>VWZG01010274.1:240275-267659 GCA_013396735.1 Grallaria varia
TCCCTCCCTTCCCTCCCTTCCCTCCCTTCCCTCCCTGTGCTTGGGGCAGGCTCTGGGGCGTGGGTGGTGCGAGGGGGCTGGCTCTGTGCCCCGCTGTCTGTGCACCAAAGCACCCTCTGACCACAAAACCTTGAGGCCCTGCAGAGATAGTCTGGTGACATCGCTGCAAAGTGACAGGACTTTGGTCCTTTATCAGTGCTTGTGTGGTGGGTTGCTCTGAGTTTTTGCAAGGAGTCTGAACCTCCACTTTGAACGCACAAAGAACTGGGTCAGGGCTAAAGTAGCAGTAAATTGGAGTGTGAGTTTGCAATCATTCCCTCAGACATCTCTGCCAGGGGAGTCTAGTCAAAGATTCCCAAATTGTGGTGTGGTTTGGTTTGGTTTGGTTTCTTAATGATGAATGACTTCATCATCCATGAATGAATCGAGTCAAATGTAGGACAAATAGTGAGACACATGAATGACTCTTATGACATTTGCAGTGTCTCAATGGGTGCTGGTTTATTTAGGTGGTTTCTAAGTTTCTTTGGAAAGAGTGAGAATGACTAAAAGAAGGGGGAACCACTTCGGAAGTGTTGGGAGTCCATGGTGAAAGGATTGTGCCAGTTAAACCTCCCCGGGTTGAGTGTCTGTGCTGATGAGCAACTCGGTGTCGGGTTTTTGTAAGCTCTTGGTTCCAGGAGGCTCTGGAAGCTGGACAATGCATCAGGCATTGCACTCCCTTTATGGCCAGATACCTCCTGGTGCTCGTGCTGGGTCTTCATCAACCACTTTTGGGCTCCCAGCTCTCAGCAGGAGGCAGCAGGGCTGTTCTCCTGAAGGGTCCCTGAAGGTCCTGGCTTTGAGGGCACCAGCCCTCGGATGCTCTGTGTGGTTGTGGTGCCTCCACGGTGCCTTGGGCTGCTGCCCCCCGGGGCAGGGGCACACGGGCACTGCTGTCCCTGGGCTGTCATCACACATTCGGGGCTCAGCCAAAACCACCGGAAAATAAGGCTGAGCTTTTCTGTAGGTAAATGGCCATCAGTGTAGGAACCTGCCCTAGGACTTGAGGAATTGCCCCTGGTGGGGTCCCTGGAGATGAAGTCATTCTAATTTTGTACCAGGTGATGTTTGCAAGGGCTGGAAATACTCTGCACACACTGGCCACTCCAGGCACTGCACAAGTCCAGTGTGAACCTGGCTTGGCTTAAGTCAGAACTGAGGGAAATTGGGGGGGGACTTTTAGCAGCTGCATTTTTTAATCACATCTTGGGTTGTGAGTCGCTTGTCCTTAAAACTACATTGCATTTTCTTTGTCTGGTTTCTTCTGCAGACATGTTCATTTGCTTTGAGTGGGGTGCTATGTTTTAACATTTTTCAAAGCAACCCAAGATTCCAGCAGGTAGACCCTAGGGTGAGACTTCCAGCTAGGTAGGCTGGGTTACAGGAGAGCTCTCCTGAGGGCATCCTGAAGCTCCAAATAACTTCTACTGTGCTTTCAGGAATGTTTCCTTTTAAAAATTGCCATTGATTTTTATACATATTTTTCTTAGGACAAATTTTACAGGCTATTATTAAAAATAAAACATACACCAAACTGGTGCTATGTCTGTTTTAGAAGTTAATATCCCCAGACCTTTGTTTTTATACTTGATTACATTTCATAGCTCTTCCTGTCTTCAAAAATAGTGCAAATTTTAGATCAAGATTAAGACTTTCCAGCAATTCAGGTGGTTGTGATATAGGTCTCGGTTCAGATGTAGCATTAAATGCTCCTCCAACTGTTCCTGTCACACAGAAAAACATCTCTGCTTTTCAGAAACCCCTGAGCACGAGTGTCCCTGCAGAAGGGCTGGGAGGAACCTGTGCCCCTCTTGGCATCCCAGGGACGTCCCTGCAGATCATGTGGCCCTTAATGGCAGCCAGCCCGTGGGATTTACCAGCGCTCACAGGCTGTGGGCAGCAGAACAAGGCTCTGGTTTCCTCCCGTGGGGCAGGAGTGATGCTGGAGCTGGGGGTGGGTTGTTCTGGGGGGTGCCTGGTGCTGCTCAGCCCCCGAGCCTGGCAGGAGCCGTGGCTGTGGCACGGCCGTGGTTGGCACAGGGCAGCCTGTCCCCATCCCTGCAGCAGCGGGGACTCCCATGGTGCCACCCAGACCCAACCCAAACCTCTCGAGGGTTTCTCTCTCCAGGACTCGCTGGGCAGCCAGGCAGATGCTCTGGTTATCTGGGGAGTCCCTGTCTGTGGCGCTCAGACAAAAATGCTCTGGCAGGCAAATCAGTGAGGAAATTGATTTTCTTGTCCTTAGCAAACAGTGCGCCCCATCACGCCTGGACGGATCGAATTTGTTATGATAGCAAAACAAGTTCTATGGAAACCATTGTGAGCCCCGAGTGAGGCTGCCCAGGAGAGTTGGGGAAAGCCGCTTTTGTTTGTTGTGCTTGGCGTCGTTTTGCTCTGGATGAAGATGCCTTAATTTTGTGGGGAGACCCAAGAGAGCATTCCTGTTTTTCCATACCAGAAAGCCTTCCAAGCTGGCATAAACGTCCCCTCTTTCCAGCTGCTCCTTTCCAAACACACTGTGCCTCCTAAAGATAGTCTTTACAGTGGCTGGGGCTGGTGGAAAACATGAAGCCTGCATGGATTAGCCCAGGAATTCATTTGGGCTGACGAATTGGGTTTCCCTCTATAAACAGCACTAGTGTTTTCATGCTCTGGCCAGCCCAGCAAACTTCCCGTCCCGCTCCTCACCCCGTCCCTGCCGCGCTCTGCAGCGCCTGCGTCCAGCCAGGGCTCACCAGGGCCTGCTCAGGGCACGGGAAACGTGTCCAGCGAGGTGTTTGCAGCTATCCCCCCTCTCAGACAGGTTTTCTTTCCAACCCTTAAAAGAGGTGGTAGAGTTATTTTGTTGGTTTTTCTCAGTTTATTTTTCTTTCCAGGTAAAAGGGAAATTATAGTCCCTTCTCCACTGGTTTAGTGACCTTACGAGCAGCCCACACTATATGTTCTCTTTTTCTACTTTAACTTCAGCACAGTGTGCTTGTCATTCACAGGCATTAGGGATTCTCTAAAGAGGATTTTTCCCAGCTTTTCCAATCCCAGGGCTTTGCACAGCATCACTGCCTCCCAGGCGCATCCTGCCCCTGCCAGGGGAGCACCCCCAGCACACCACTGAGCACCTCTGCTGCTCCAAGGGCACTGTTCCATCACTGAGAGCTTCTTTTAAAGCTGGCTTGGTAGATACAATCATCAAGGGTTGTTAATCACCCAATTTGTTTCCATCATTGCTCACAAAGGGAAAGACATGTCAAGGTCAGTTACTTGATCAGGCTGTGTTCAGTGATGATTTTCTTTGCCTGACCATTTAGAAATGGATGATTTTATCCATGTCACTAACTGAGCATGGAATGAGAGCTGTGGATGAAAATGGGGGATTTGGGATTCAGCTGTCAAAGTGAAAAATTATTTAAGTAATATAGCCCTGTCCATTAACTTTACCTAATCACCATGTTTTCACTTAGATTGCCCACACCCCATTAAAAATTGGTTCCTTGGAAATAAACCTCAGCAAGCCCCCACCTCCTCATAGCACTCTGCAGTCTTTCAAGGCACTGTGGTCCAGCCATTCCCCACCTCTAGCAGGGATGTCTGCTCTGGAACAGAGGGAGGGAAGAGGGAGTTATTGTGGCCTTGAGAGAGAGCAGGGTTTGTAAAGGCATTACCCTCAGTTCTGTGGAATCAGCCCTGTTGCTGAATCACAGTCTTTTTATAGATAACATTGCTTATACTTATGACAACATGGGATTTAAAAAAAAACTACAAAAAGGCAGAAAACCTGCAAGTGGATAGCAATGCCATAGTGGTTTGGAGTTCTATTGATTGGTTTAACTGAAATATTGTCTCTGCCACATCATTCGATACAGCTCCCTATTTGTGCAGTTGCTGATCTGCACACACTCATCTGGTGGGACCTGAGCCATGAGGAGGATTTCCACTCCCATCAGAGTGATGAGGAGGTGCCCAAGGGGAGCCCCGGGGTGCTCTCAGGGGAGGAGGTGCTGGCCAGGGCTGGGGCTTTCATGTGTAGCTGCTTTAAACAGGCTCACTGCCTGCCAGGGGTTTGCAGCTGGAGCATCAGCCACAATAAACCACATGAGGAAAACAAAGTGCAGCAGATTTCCAAAATACTAACAGCTGGATGCAGATGACATTTTTGAATCAAGTGGGAAAAAAAAGAAGCCCAAGCCAAAGCAGTTGCTCTGGTGTTGCTCTCTGGCCCCTTCTGGTGCTGTCCCCACCAGCTCAGGGCCAGGCTGGGGCACAAGGGCGTGAAGAAGAGATGCAGCTGGAGGGTGTTTCTGGGGCACCTACCACAGGTGGTGAGAAGGGCAGGGTGCCCCCTGAGCCATGAAAATGGCCTCTTTGTGGCCCAAAGGCGTCTGTCCTGGTCACCCCCCTGCTCTCAGCCAGGGTCTGGCAGTGACTCTGGAGCCTCTGCTGGTGGTCACTGCTGACAGTGGTGATTCCAGCCCCAACAGAAACTGCAGAATTATTCCAGTGTTGGTTAGTCATGTTCAGGGGTTGGGTACCGTCACCTTGAGGGAACCCCGAGGAAAGCCCCGTGCTGTGAGCTGTGTGTGACACAGCCAGGGCAGAGCACAGTCCCACCCCACGCTCTGTGCCCACAGTCCCCAGAGGGACGTTGGCTGCTGGCTTGGCCATGAGACATGACATGACAGAGCTCTGCTGGGCAGGGCTCTCCCAGGGTCGCTGCTTGTTGTCAGCTCCCAAGGGGGCAGTTTCAGTTCTGTGATGCTCCTTCTGCCCTCTCCCAGCACCCACTGGAGCATGAACGTGCTCTGAAGACAGCAACACCCACTTCAACTTGAGCACATTTTAACTTCTTGACTGTAAAGGGGAAAGACCCAGCCTCTTGGATGTCTTTTCCCATCAGTAAATTACTGTCACTTTTAGGTCTCTTGCTGTGGCATTTTTGTAGCACCTCGAGTATTCTCTCCCCTTTTCCAGGCACCTGCTCTGCTGCCACTGGGCTCAGTGGTCCATGGCCAGCAGTCAGCCACCAGAGCTGTCCCCATGTCCCTCCTCAGGGGGATGCTGCAGGGAGTGTGCAGCATTACCTCCCCACCCTGAGTCAGCCCTTACTGGTACAAAAACCTTCCCATCTCTGCTTGGTATCCCCAAGAACAACCCCCAGTCCCTATTGTAGGACATCTTCTGTTGGTGCTCCCCAACACTTGTTCCATCTCCTCTGTCAGGGAAATGTTGGGTACAGTCTGTGCCAAATGCCAAGAGGTGACATGTGCTTGTCTCTTGGTGTATTGGGTATTGTAAGAACTGCCTAGATGTCTAATCCACAGTGACTCAGCTGGGAGCTGGCTACCAAAGTACCTTTAGAAATCTGATAGGGGATATCCATTGGCTCCATCTGGTTTCACTGCACTGTGTGTGTTAGCCGGGGCATTTTGTTCCCCTTGGCAGCCGCTCTGTCCAGGACTGCTCAGAGGGAGTTACGGGGATCTTGGCCCTCAGCTTTGCTACTGCTGTGTCTTCCAGCAGCCTGTGGCTAGTTCCCCAACTGCAGGACAAACAGTATTCCCATTCAATCCATGTTCCTGGCCACAGGCATGGCCTGCCAATTGCTGCTGAATGTGTTCTGTAGTCAGATGAGATCATATCAAATGGTAAGCAAGTTTTGTCTTTATTTTAGGCAAGAGGGTGTTTTATCATGCTGTGGTTCCAAAGCCTTCGTTGTTAGGTTGGAATTCACCCAGGAAGTGTAGCAATGGATGGTTAAATGCAAAGTAATTGGTTCAATATGAGCCTCAAATACAGACCCTGTGAGCTGGCTGTGCAAACTCGTGCGTAGAGAACGTTGTTGTACAGCTGGTGAGAATTGGGAGTGATTTGGATGGCCTTGCCAGGTACTCACGATGTCTTGCACTGTGCCCCTGAGACACTGCCCTGAGCACAGGATTTTACCTCCTGCCTGGGGTGCGTGGGGATGCACACAGCTCTCAGACCTCACAGCTGGAAAATTTGGGATGGCTCATCAGTAAATCCTGGGAAGGGTTCCCTGGGGCAGTCTCTTTGGGTGGTTGTTCCTACATCTTGATCTGGAATTGGGATGGGAGATCTGGAAATAATCGAGGGCTAATTTCTGAACAAATGTAGGTTATTGCTGATGTGGTGAGGTTGGGAATTGCCCAACCTCGATAGCAGGGGCTGCACTTCAGCTAAAGGGGAGTTACCCCAAGCTACTGGACATGAGGGGCTCCCTTCTAGTTCTGGTAGTTGATATCCTTTTTTCTTTTCGAGAACGAAACTTTCCTTGTTCATGCTGTTGACTCAGATTGAAAGTTTGAAGTCTTTGGATGATACATATACATTTTTCTTGTTCTCTCAAGCTATTTACTGTCAGATGTTCCTGGCCTTCTGGAGGGGAGATGCAAAGCCATTTGCAGTAACTGCTCCCCATAGTCTTTTGCACTCCTTTTTCTAGTTACAGGTGTCTCTTGTAATTAGCTCTGTCTCGTGGTCTCTGATTCATACATATACTCCATAGTATTGTATAACATTTTTACTATTAAATTATTTTGTTAGAAACCCCAGCACACAGATGAGAACTCCATCGTGGCAGATCCTGTGTTGCCTCCAAAGGAAAAAAAGCCATTCCTCCCTCAAAGGACTCAAAGTGCAAAATAAAGGCAAACAGATGGATGTGGGCAGACTCACAGTATCTTGTATGTGGCACCTCCTTGACATTATTAGATGTGAATTGTAACACTCTGTCAATAACCACTTAAATATTTAATGGTCTGGATTCTCTCCAGCTGACTTGGGAGTAGTAATTGTAGCCCCAGATTCAAGTGCTGTATTCCTACTGGCAGGACCTGCAGAGGCAGTTCCTACCCCAGGGCTCCTCAAACAGCCCTTGCCATTCCATGTCTGAGCCCAGGGGGGAAGAATCTTCCCCAAACACTCATTTGTTGAAGGATGTGGAGTCACATTAAAAGATAATCTGTGTGCAAGTGATTTTGCGTGTCCCCCTGAGCAGTGCTGTGCCTGCTGCCCCTCGGAAACCCAGCCCATCAGAAACCAGTGCCTTCTGCACACTCGCTGGTCTGAGCTTGGTTGGGAGAGCAGAGTAATTGCAAGCAGAAGGAGCTTTGCTGGTCCACAGGGGAGCTCGGGTTATTTGGCAAAATTGTTCATAAGGCACTTCTGCATCTTGCCTGTTCCCCTGGGACAGGCATGTTCTGCAGGCGGTTTTCTCCCGAGTCCCAGACTCGAGATTCAGTTCAGACGTGTTTGAGGGAAACCTGGTTTGCTGGAGAGGCCCAGGTTTGCAAGAATCCACAGGCCCTTCAGAGGGGAGCGATGGTTGGAGAGTCAGACACAGCAGAAGATAAGATGCCAGAGCATTAGAGCCAGTGAATAATTTTGTGGATTAATAGACATAAGCACTAGTGCTCAAGGGAGGGAAGCAGATTGCATTATTGACTGTTCATCCCCTGCAAAACTGCCTAAAGGGAAGGGTAATATGGTTTGTTTTCCCTTAATTAAATATTTGTTAGATGGTTTGTTTCCCCTCAATTAAATATTTGTTCTGGTCGTTCCTTTGTGACAGAAATAAAAAAGCAGCAGCATTGCCTATCTTGTGCTTTCAGCTAATCCTGAACATGCTGTAACTTCTTCTGGTCCTACCCCCCAATTATTTCCTGTAAAAAATAGCTTTCTCCCATCCATTCTCTCTCCTCTCTGTTTTTGAATCACGTTGCTGAATGACTCATCCTGCTCTCAGTAAATAGGTTAAGTCCAGGAGAATGATGAAACTGCAGAGTGACATGAGAATAAGTAGTGCTGTTGCTCGTGTGCTCTCCCTCATGGCAGTGACTGCCTCAGAGGTGTTGTGGTGTCCAAGACCCATTTCATCAACTTCTAAACCATGAGGTGTGAGCTACTGGAGGGAAAAATGATCACCAGCCTCCTTTGGTTTTGCTGGTTTTAATGTAAAAGAAATGTTTTAATGACAAATGGCACTGCTTATCTCAGCAGTTCTGTAGCAAATTCATAAGGTCCAAACCACACACAAAAACCAGATGCAGGAGCAGTTCACCCTTTTGCTTTGCAGCAACAACATCAGCTGCCACAGAGTTAAATTGAGAGTTAGGTGACAAAATGAAGACTCTTGCCTTGCGTTTCTTAAACTTCAGTCCATCAGCCTAGTATTTCTGTACTGCTTTAGCCAACTAATGTGGTCTTTAAAATGAACTCCATCCCCTTCTGGTACAAGTTTTTGGGTATTTATTTATCATGTGCTCATTCTACTTGGAATATTTTACTTGGTCTCGTTGCATGTAAACTAAAACTAAATACAAACTTCATCTTTTCTCAGTAACTCACTAACTATGAACCAGAGAGAGCCAACTCCATGACTCAAACACGTGTCCCTTCCCTTGCAGTTGCAGCCAAAACTCTCTGGCACTGGAGAGCTGCAGAAAGAAAGTCATATCTAAATATATGGGAGCAGAAAGAAACTCAGTTAAAAAAAGACTTTGTTATGGAAAGCTACTACAAACCAAATCCACGGTGGCCTGGGATTCCTGCTCACACCACCCCGCTGAGCTGGTTTTCCCCTTTCAAGGTACTCTTCCCAAAGCGGCTGCTGACAGTGCCAGAGGGGCTGCACGGGGCCAGCTCAGCTCCTTTTGTGCCTCCTGTGTGTGACTGAACACCCTGAAGGGTTTATCCAGTAAATATTTGTCATCATCTTAGCAAACAGTAACACCAGAGCTTTTGTTTGCTATCCATCCAGCTCCCAGCAGTGTCAGCACTGATACAGAGCCGGCCCTTGGCCAGGTAGCCCAGGAAGGAGATGGGCAGCCCCAGGTGCCACCCCCAGTGCCATCCCTTGGGTTGGTGTCCGTGTCTGGCCAGGTAGCCCAGGAAGGAGATGGGCAGCCCCAGGTGCCACCCCCAGTGCCATCCCTTGGGTTGGTGTCCGTGTCTGCCCTGCTGTGGGCTGGGCACCAAGAGGAGAGTGAGGCTGAGAGAGACACCCCAGTCTGGTGTGGTGCTTCTTGCCATTCTCTGCTGAAGTGTGTGAGGTGGAGCCCCCCTAAATGCAGGTGTGGCGGTGCCAGCCTGCGGGTGAGCTCCAAGGGCTGCCCACAGGGGTGTGCCGAAGCCTGGCGGGGCAGGAGGGAGAGGCCCTGAGGTTGTTCAGAAGTGCCCTTGCCAGGTTCACAGGGGGTGCTGGTTCTCTCTCCAGACGATGCATATGCAGGGTTTGCACCTGTGTGAGGATCTTCTGATGAAGCAAATGATGACTAAATACCGAAATCCATCAAGCAAACAGGAAATCATACTCTGGAGCAAAAAATTGCTCTTTGTCTTTCTGTTCCAGTCAGCAGCCCGGGGTGAGAAAGCTCATGTGTGTGTGCATGTGTGTCCTGCAAACAGCGCAGCAGCCCCGGCCCTGCTTCATGCAAAAGCTGCCTCGTAAATTTAACTCATTGGTTTCCAGTAGATTCAAACAGGGATCCAGTGGATTAAATAACCAAAAGCCCCACAAATGGCACCTGTCAGCCTTAGAATTCCTGCATTCAGCTCAGTTCAGGGCAACCTCGGGCTCCTGTTTCTGCAGGAGAACATGTCATTTGGAAGCAATGTCACCCTCCTGTCTATTGTTTGCACTCAGATCTCAGCCCTCTTACTCCAGGGTCTCAATAAACTGCCCTTCCAGGGAATTAAACAACCAGTTAACACGCAGTCCTTTTCTGAACTGATTAACTGTGTGAAAGTCCTCTGGCCATGGAAGTGCAGTGATTGTTTGCTAATCACTTGCAGGTTTGGGTGCAACTTATTACTGATTTACCAGGTGGTGACCGTTCGTGTAACAGGCTGCAGTGAAGCGTGGCAGAGGAGGGGTTACTCAGGAGAGGTGCCAGCACCCAGGAGGGGTGCCCAGGCTGCCCCTCGTGTGCCCTGCTGCAGAGTGCCCTGTCCCTCCCCTGCCAACAGGGCACCGTGCCTCGTGTCCCTGAGGCTGGAGGGACCCGTGGTGGGATCTGCTGTCTGAGGGTAACTCATCAGCAACCAAAGCGTTGTTTGTCTAAAAGAAATGGTTGAGGCTGTGTGGGGATGGCAGTGCCAGCCTTCCCATGGTCAGGGCAGTGTCTGGGCAGCCCCAGTGGTGCCCCAGTGGTGCCCCAGTGGCGCCCCAGTGATGTCCCAGTGGCGCCCCAGTGATGTCCCAGTGGTGCCCCAGTGGCGCCCCAGAGGTGCCCCAGCGATGTCCCAGTGGCACCCCAGTGGTGCCCCAGTGGTGTCCCAGTGGCGCCCCAGTGGTGTCCCAGTGGCGCCCCAGTGGTGCCCCAGCGATGTCCCAGTGGCACCCCAGTGGCGCCCCAGTGATGTCCCAGTGGTGCCCCAGTGGCGCCCCAGAGGTGCCCCAGCGATGTCCCAGTGGCACCCCAGTGGCGCCCTAGTGATGTCCCAGTGGTGCCCCAGCGATGTCCCAGTGGTGCCCCAGTGGTGCCCCAGCGCCTGCCAGGACGGGGCATCCCCAGGGCCGGGGCTGAGGATGTGCCGTGGGTCTCCTCACTTTGGGTGCTGTAAAGCAAAGTCAGAACAGGTCGTTGTGTTCAAAGTGCTCTCTGTTCCCTGCGCTGGCTCAGTTTGCCGATGGAAATACTTAGGAGCTGATTTTTGGCGGTGCCGAGCACTCCAACCTTGTCTGACATTTACAGATTCCAGTGGTTCCGGTTGGTCACTGGAATGGGTGCCTGTTGGGATTGTCAGGTGCCTGCGGGGGCTCAGGGCCGCCGTGCCCGGGGGGCTGTGAGGGCCCGAGGGTCTCCGGCGCTGCCGGAGGGCTCCCCAACAGCCGCACACGCGGTGCGGGGCAGGCGCCGGAGCCCGCACGGAGCTGCGGGCACACAAAAAAAGCCTTTTAGAGATGGGCGAGCGGGACCCTCAGGGATGCTTTGGGGCTGGCAGGGCCACCCGGCAGGGAGGTGACAGTCCCACCGTCGGCTCTGACACTTCTTCCCGGCAGTTTTAAGGCGGTTGTTTTGTGGTGGCTGTGGATCATTTCTGGCACTCCTCTGGCAATCATGAAAGCGCTGAGAGGATCCTTCGCATTTCCAAGGTGGTGTCACAGGGAGGTCTGTGCTTCGAGTGCTTCCTCCAGGGTGCTTTTGGTCTCTGCTGCTTTAGGGCATCAAATGTTTTTAGCAGAAATGCTGTCTTTATTTTCTGCTCTTTTCTTACAGGTGCGCCCAGAGTCCTGTTAAACCTTTTGGGTGGGATGGTAGCACAGATACTGATCATTCTATTTCTGCTCCTTACTCTTGAAATGTACCAAAGTATAGGGGAAGGATATTTAAATGTCATAAGAGAAAGACATATCCTGTGAACCCTGAGCAGTTTAGGTACTGATTTCAGTGGGGACAGCCAAAAATATGCAGTGTTTTTCAATCCCCTTTTCCATCAGATATCTAGATTATGTTGTTGCATTCATGGAATCACACCAAGGGGTTGGAGTCTATTGAAACTATCGGAGCAAAAATGCATCCTGGGACTTGAATTGCCACTGAGTCTGAGATGAGTAACTTCCAAGAGCTTGCTGAATTAATGGGCATGACCTGATTGCAGTTGGGCTGGATGGTGTGGAAGAGGTTTATAGTTTACACAGACTTCATCGATTGCAAGCAGGACAGGGAAGGAAAGTTTCAGGGTGCATCAGTTGGCATTATTTCAGTAGGGAGTAAACCCTTTTCTTGATGTGTAATTAAATAAAGCTTTATAGCCAAGAACATCTTAGCAGTTATTTGTCCCCATTTTCCAGAAAAAAAACAAAAAAAGCCTTTTATTGCTGTTAATTTATAAGACAACCCCAAAACCCCATTTTTTTTTCCCCAGCATGGTTTGTTGGGTTTGGGCTCCTTGTGCCTGACATACCAAAGTTTGTATTTGCAGTCAAGGAGTTGCTGTGTTCGCGTGTGCAAAAGCTGATTTTCCAGGATGCAGAGTATAAAATGGGCTGTGTACGGAGTGGTAGGTTCCAGTCTGTGATACGTGGCTGCACAATCCTTGGGAGCCAAGTTAAATATTTCTTTTCTATATATAGTCACCTAAAATCCTGCAGCAAAGATACTTCTGAATCTTGCACTCAAAACTTGGTTTTCAAAAAGCAGTTTTTCCTCCTTAATATTTTGGGTCTTTTTTTAATTTCCATGTGGTTCTGCAGTAGTGCCAAATGCTTTCATGGTGATTTCAAAAGAAATTTAAAGAGATTAGACAAGAAAAAAATGAAGCAGAATATCTTTTTTTATGGGGAAAAAAAATCACCTTATTTGCGTTTGAAGGAAAGAGTGTAACTTTCATAATTTCTTTGCACATCTTTCCTGTTCTGTACAATAAAGGCAAAGTCTAATTTACACAGCCACTGTGATTACATCACTTAATTAAAAGGGACTGACTTCTGGTCTGGCATAAATGTGTTGTATCTCCTTTGGGCCACTGAGGTGATCCAGAGCTGACTTGCAAAAGGCAGTGACTAGTCTTTGACCTGATGTACAAGTCGCAGGGACCTCCTGTGCCTCTGAAGTCTCAGATCAAATTATCAGCATTTCACGTTTTGTCATCAGTTTAGGAGTGTAATTTTTTGGCATATTCATTTTTAGTTAATGTCAGTCGAGAAAAGAGGGGTAAAAAGTAAAATCCAGTGCTGGATCTGAGCAAACAGAAAGGTCAGCGGTTCAGTTCTGCCTTATGTATTGTATGTGATGAAATGTCCTTTTAATACATTAAACCAAAAAATGAAAGAGTAGCTAAAAACTGTAACATTTGGCCATGCAACATAGGTCAAAGTTACCTTTTTTTTCTCAAAAATGGTTTTGCAAATCTTTTTCAGAGCTGATAGATACACACCTTAGCTGGATACAAAACATTATATGAAAAAGAATGACTGTGATCTTTGATCCAAGCAATCAAAAAGAAAGGTAATTGGTATTTTTCTGCCTTTTCTCCAGCTGTGTGTTTCTCTTAACCTTTATTTACTTTATTAATTTTTTCAATTAAAAAGTCACGCCCCTTTTTATTTGGCTTAAAAGGGTTTAAAATCTTACTTAATTTAATTTTTTTCATTCTTTTCCTTCCCCACGTGTGAACTACAGAGCTGTCCTGAAGGAGCTGGGGCCCCGTGGGCCGGGAAGGAGAGCTGGGGCTGTGCATGGTGGGCTGGGGTCCTGTGGTGCCCCTCGCTGGGGCCGTGCCCTGCCCGCTCACCTCTGGGGGCACACGCAGACCCCGGGCTCAGCTGCCCCCCCAGCCCTGCTGTTCCTGCAGTCCCTCCCCACGAGCCTTGGGTTTGCTTTGCATGTCAGAACACCTCTTGGATGGGTCAGTGGAGCAGGCATGGAATACTGCGGGAATACTGCGGGAATACTGCAGGAATATTGCAGGAATATTGCAGGAATATTGCAGGATCCCACTGGAGGCTGAGTTTTGCCACCCCTGATGAGCCCCTGGCTCTTGCAGGGTCTCCAAAGTGAAGGAGTTACAAACACCCACCTGCACGTTCCTTCTGGAGCTTTTTTCCATTGTACATGAGAAACAAGTAGCTCTAATTGTAATCGTACAAAAAAATGAGACAGCCACTCTTAAAGTGCCTTATAAAAAGTTAACGTTTTATCGGGCGAAAGCGTTAACAAGAAAATTGAAGTTTTTATTTGTTTATATATTCCAAATATATTCCAGGGCACCACTGCCATGGGTGTAGTGTTGTGACAGCATAACTTTGTTGGGGTTTTCCCAGGCAGATCGCCGGGATCACGGTGGTGGAGCTGCTGCTCTGGGCTGTGGCTGTGTGTGCACACGTGCAGGGGGGTGCACGTATAGAATAACCAAATGTACAGAATCAGTGACATGGACAGAGTCAGTTCCATGGACAGAATCAGTGCCAGGGGGCCTGACTCCCCCCCAGCTGGACTAGGGGCTGCTTTCTGTCCCTGGACCATGCATTGGAGCTCGGTGTTGAATAGAACCCACTGCCATCCCATGAGTGAACACACTCCAGATTTCTGGCTGAGAGGAGGGGAATGAGAGGCTTGAATGTCCTCGAGGCCTGGAGCCCGAGAGCCTGCCTGTGGCCCACCAAAGGTGAGCAGTTGGGGGGTCTGGGGCATTCCCCCCAGGACTCAGCAGCCCCTGCAGTGCCCGTGGGGAGCTGTACAGCAGCAGTGGGACAGAGGATGTGCTGGAGGGATTCAGGCCCAACCAGGCATTGCCCTGCCCTGCACAGCTGATGCCAGCTGGGATTTCAATATCCCTTTTTATGATTTCATCTGTCATTATCTTTACACGTCTCCTGGTGGCCCCATTTAATCATTAAACAGATCAATAGCAGTGTGCTCCAGAGCAGCCACACGCCACGCACCTTCAACAACAATATTTTATTATTAATCTCATCAGCTCCACTTCCTCTCAGCTAGAAATGAGCAAATAATGAGAACCGATACTCAAGCTACATTTTAACCATGTTACCAAAAAAAGATAGATGGGAGTTGAGTAGAGCAAGTTCAGCTTGGTCTGGGCTTCCTCTGAGGTTTACATAGGTCTCGGTTAGCTGATTTTGTTTAACCTACTGTTGAAACCCAAGTCTCTTGGATTACACCTGGATCTGGATCCATGTGCTCCCAAATCTCGAGCAGATCACCAGAGATGTCTGATTTCACCACGCTGGGTCTGGAGGTGACTCCAAACTGGGAGGCAAATACTTGCCTTGGGACCCATTCCCATTACATTTATACATTAATTAGATTTAGGGACCCTGGCTGTAGATGGGCACTCTTAGTGCAGGGACAAGCACTGACTGAAGCCTCTTTCCTTTCGAGCTGCCACGCCAGTGTTGTCCAGCGTGGGCTGCCCCTGCCACTCCCCTCTCCCCGGGTTTGGGTGCAATTCGGGGGGCTCCTGTCAAAGCCCCCTGGCCCTGCAGGAGCTGCAGGGAGCGGTGCCAGCGCTGCAGCCCCTCGTGGGGTTCCCCTTTGGTGCTGGCCCTGCAGCCTCAGCTCCCAGGGCAGCCCCTCGACCTCAGCCACAGAACCCGCTGCTGACCTTCTGTGCACACCCAGCAGGGAAAGTGAAGGCGGCAGCTGAGTCAGCCGGGGAGGGAGAACCAAATCTGGGCCCCTCTAAAGCCTGCAGCAGGTTTACTGAACTCCATTTTCTGCTCCTGTTTCACTTAGGATTTAACCATTCCTACATGTGACTGTCAGCTCGGGTATTTCCATTATTGCATTAAGTAAAAGGGAACTCATGTATGGTATTTTTGGTGCACTGGCTGCTCAAACAAACGTGTTGATAAATAAAATCAGCCCCCAGCCTCAGTCCCTGTGCTTGTAGAAAGGAAATGACCCTGGCAGAGTGGGTGCCCACTGCTTTTACCTCGCTGCTATTTTTAGCCGAGGCAGTGACAAATTTCCATTGAAGACCTGCTCCTGTCATTTCCTGGGTAGAGCAAACAGGAAGCTCTGACTGAGCTGGAGGAGGTTTTTGGGTCTCCACGTGGACCAACCTCCCCTCCATCTGGTTGCTGAGCTGCACTGCAGAGCAGCACATCCCCATGGAGGGACCTCATCCCCACGGAGGGTTCCCATCCCCATGGAGGGTTCCCATCCCCATGGAGTGACCTCATCCCCACGGAGGGTTCCCATCCCCATGGAGGGTTCCCATCCCCACGGAGGGTTCCCATCCCCATGGAGGGTTCCCATCCCCACGGAGGGTCCACATCCCCATGGAGGGTCCACATCCCCACGGAGGGTTCCTATGCCCACAGAGGGTTCCCATGCCCATGGAGGGTTCCCATGCCCACGGAGGGGCTGCATCCCCACAGACTCACCCCAAAGCCTGGGAGCAGCCAGGTGGTGGCACCTGCAGAGCTGGGCAGCAGCAGGAGAGGACAAGGCTCTTTTTCGCCCCTGTCATCTCCAAGGGGCACCAGTCTGGTTGAGATCAGGCACTTCCCAGCTGGAATTAGGACAGATGACCCGTGGGCTGCTGCCGGTGGCATTTCTGAGCCTGGAGAGGTGGGAAGTGCCCCGTGTGGCAGGGCAGCCCCTGCAGGGCAGTTTGCTGCCCCGGGGTGAGCAGAGGGGTCGCTCCCTGCCCCACCGGCTGGGAATGCTGGGGGGGCTCAGCCCCCACACCCCTCCAGCCCCTGATGGAGCTGGCAAAGGAGGTTTGCCTTCCTCAGACACAAATTCCACCGTGTGCAGAGGGGAGGGACATTGCAAACCACTGGGCACAGCTGTTAAAAACCAACACCTGTGTTCCCCTTCCCAGACACTGGGAGAGATGGGGCACCAGGGCCTTCTAATGGTGGGAAGTGGTGAAGTGCTGTGTTAATGAAAGCTTTTTCATCAACGTTTGTTAGAAATAGCCTAGATATGGGGGAGTCTTAAGCTGCATGAGGATTAATCAGCCTTGGGTGAGGGCTTTGGTCTGGGTTAGTCCTTGTCTTGGCCCTTAAGTGCCAACGGGGGGAAATCATTTAGATCTGGGGTCTGAAACCTTGAAAATTAGGTCTTCTGGTTTTAAGGCAAATTTGTCAAAGTAAATAAACAGTTTGCAAACCATGGACCCCTTTGATGAATTCAGCATAGAGGAGCTGCATGTGAAATGGAGCCCAAAACCCAGGCAGTCCTGGAGTTCTGCACCAAAATGCTCTTGGTTTAGGTCTAATTAAAGTGCAGAGATTTCTGCACTGAAGTTCTAGGGAGCACTTAAGTTCTAGAGAGAGGATTGTTCTTCCAAGAGGTACCAAAGGGTGCTTTAGGCAAATAAGTGTGAAAAGGTGACTGGAGAGATTGGCTGGTGTATTTAACATGTAATATTGTTCTGACTTTTTAAGCTTTTAAACTTCTTCAGTGTCTGCTCTTGAGCTTTATTAACAAGCCTGTCCCAGCCTCTTACAGAACTTGCTTGTGCTCAGTCTGAAAACTAATTATAACAAAGATGTAGAGCGAAGAGAGTCTAGAGTGAGATTAAAAAACCCAACAAACCAAACACAAACCACCCAAACCCAAACTACACTTTTCCACCCGAATTGCAGTCTCTGTGTTTTCAGCACTGCCCACTATATTTCCTCCAAACCTGCCCTTTTTCCTCTTCAAAATAATCTTATTTCAGCCTAGTGAAAATGTTCAATGCTTAGAGACTTAGAGATTTTTCTTTTTTCCCCTGCAGTAAAGGCAGTGTCTGTGTGTGAGGATGTGGCAGGATGGGCTCGTGGTGCAGCCTCTCAGCTGTGTTTTGTGGTACCTGAAGCTGAACACAGTGTAAACCCCCTCTCTCCAGTCCTTCCCCCTTGCCTTCCAAAAATGTGTAGTCTGGGCAAATAGGACTAGAAATTTCAGGTTTTAGTAAAAATACGTTATGAATGCAGGGGATGTTTTCAGCTTGACAACAAACTGCCCAAGGATTGCTTTTACTTTCTACTTATTGTGGGTTTGAAAGTGCTTTAACATTTCCTCCTCTCCCTTTTATTTCACAGTTAACGAAATTATCAGGAAGGAATTTTCTGGACTCCCTGCCAGAAGTCAGACATAGAAGAAGAGATTTGTGAGACAACTTTTCCCGAGGCCTTCCATGACTGACCTCTGAGATCCTTGCAGTGCCCCTGCAACCTCCGCCTTCCCTTACGGTTCATCTCAACGCAAGGAACAATGTATTGGCATCCAGTGACAGCCCTGACTAAGCCACTTGCCACCTCTGTGTGTAAACAGCGAGACGGACACCCTTCCTTTCCTCCAAGCCTTGCATTGTTCTCCTGGAACAGGCGGCTCTCTGAGGAAACACTTCGAGCCTGCTGCGAAATCTCCGTGTATTGACCAGTGCGGGAGCTGAGGGCGAAGGGGTCGGTCCCTCCTGAGCCCACGGCGCAGGGGGGTCGTGCATCACACCTGGCCTGGGGGGTGGGAACGGGGCAAGAAAGAGTAATATATTCCACGGAAGGATAGCACGCTTTGCAGGTCACCAACACTGACTTGCCCTCCAGGTCTCCAAGCCCTTCTGAGAAATTTTGTTATTGTAGGAAACTGAGGCAGCCCAAGTTTGCTCAGCCTTTATCCAACCTGGGAGCCAAAGCCATTTTTTTCTGACTCTGAGCACTGTGATTGGTATTTCAAACAGCAAATGTCAGCTGAATCCAGCAATTTTCTTCATCTTTCTTGTCAGACTGGATGGGAGTTTGAAGGAGAGGGATTCTCACAGAGAACCAGTAAAAAAGAACAATTCAGCAGCTGCAACACCTGTCCCAAGGTAAAATAAATCCAGAAAAAACCCCAGAGATTAATATATAGGAGTCACAGTAAATCCAAAGATTTTATGATTGATCCTTATTAATATTTAGGCAGTGTACGAACAGATCTTTGATTTTTTTCTCTCTAACAAATGGTTGCTGTTTCATTTCATGTAGAACCTGCTATTGGGCTGTAACTTGTATTGTTTAGCAGCTGGAACGTTCAACCACCCCGAGCTGCAGAGGAAAATAATTGCATCCTACAAAAGCCATACACTGCAGAAAAAATGGACACTTCCTTATGTTCCCCTTGTCCCTTCAGCTCAGTGGAGCGCTCACGTTCCCACGCGAGTCTGTGCTTTGCTGTGCTTTGCTTTGCTGTGTGTGTCAGGGTGTGCTGTGGTGGCAGTGCTGCCATCCCAGGCCACCGCTGCCATCCCAGGCCACCACTGCCACCAGCTGCAGCTCCGAGTCGCAGGGGCTGCAGTGGTGGTGGTGGTGCCCCCACAGGGGCTCACAGGGCTGCCCGGGTGGGCAGTGCAGTGAAAAACAGCCGTAGTATTTTAGGAAATAGGTAGTAATCTCTCCTGGTTTTATAAACGAGGAATGCTGATGGGTTTAGGAGCGTGGAGCCTGAGCTCTGTTCTAAAAAGCACAGTGAAATGAATCCTGTTTTCGGTTGTTTCCCAGTCAGCTTTGCTGACTGGCAGCGTGTCCGTGGGCTCCCAGCAGGAATTAGGTTGTGGTTTCCCAATGGCTCAGGACAGATCTTGGGTAGTCCCTGCAGAGTTCCTGCTCAGTCCAACAGAAATCTCTTCAGGAGTATTGAGAATGTATTTTCTACCACTAAAAGCTGGTGCTTAAACTCTGCAAAGTCTTGGGGTTTGGAGTGGGAGACAGAATTAGACTCTCCAGGACTCTGACCTGGGTTTCAGCCATGGTCTTGGATCTTAAACAGGAATCTGGATTTCCCAAGAGCAGCTCTAAATGTGGATTCAACGCCGGCCAGCCCCAGAAGCAGAGCAGAGCCTGCACGTCCCAGCCTGGCATTAAAAGCACACCCGGGGCACTTGGCTCCTGGTGCCCCTCGGTGACATGAGTGCCCCGTGTCCCACTGCAGCAGCAGCAGCAGCAGCAGCAGCAGCAGCAGCAGCAGCAGCAAACCCTCCCTGGCTGCTCACCCGGGGCTGGGGGGATGGCCAAGCCTCAGCCTGTACCTGCACAGCTGAAAAGGGGGAAAATGGCCTTTTTTTTTTACTGCTGACTTTTATAGACCCCAAAGTGAGGCCCAGACCAGCTGAAATGGCTCCTGCACGGGGGAATTACTGTTAGACAGCACTCGTGGAGCACTTTGACTGGATCCCATGCCTCAAATAAGCTATTTTGGATTGTTTTAAAACTCTCAGTGTGCCAGAATCTGACACACATTGTGGATTTTTAATGCAGGCTGATGGATATGTTCTAAAGACCCAAAGTTCCCTGTCAGAAGTTCTTTGCTGCAGCTGAGCAAAAGAACAGACCAAATGTGCCTTCCCATTTCACACTTGGAAGCACCAAAATGTCCATGGAGTTTTCCCCTGGTCCAACCTGTAAAGGGTAGGAGAAATTTTAAAAAAAAAAAACACAATCCAAACCAAAAGCCCATTCACAAAAACCCAGAAATTCCCAAATAGCTGACAGAACCTTTTGCTTTGCTGGATTTTAAATAGAATCTCAAGCACATAAAGGTCTTTTGAGATCTGTGAATGAGGTGGTGCCATCTATAGACATAGCTGGTGATTGTAGCAACTGCTCAACTATTTAAGAGTTGAGCAAAAATAATTTTTTGCATCTTTATTTTCAGAGTCAAGAAAATAAGGAGGGAAAAGTAAAATCTAGTGCTGGATCTGAGCAAACAGGAAGGTTGGCAGTTAAATTTTGGTATATACTTTTAGTAAATTAAATCACAAAAGGAAATATTAGCTGAGACCTGTAACATTTGGCCTTGCAAAACAGGTTGTGGACTCTCTGCCAAGGCTTTTTGGGGGTCAGAGGGCCCAGGCAGGCCAAGCCCTGAGCCCTGCAGTGCTCCATGGACAGGAGTTCAGGACACAGCCAGGACACCTGAGCTCTGGGACCAAGACACAGGAGGTTTCCACTGCTCACGTGTCCTTCAGCCTTGGTTTTTGAGGAGAGAGGGTTTGGGGTTTTTTTAATGCGCTACAGGTGCTTCAGTCGTGCTTGCATTAGTTGTGTTCCTGCCTCATTATTAATGCAGAGAGAATAATCCATTTGTGTAGGTGCATTTACATGTGATTTATATAATATACCCACAGAGACAGGGACTATTTCCAAGGGCCTGGAGGGACAGGATGGGGGGAAGGCTTTGAGGTGCCAGAGGGCAGGGTTAGGTGGGATATGGGGAGGAATCCTGCCCTGGGAGGGTGGGCAGCCCTGGCACAGGTGCCCAGAGAAGCTGTGGCTGCCCCAGCCCTGGGAGTGTCCAGGGCCAGGTTGGACGGGGCTTGGAGCAACCTGGGACAGTGGAAGGTGTCCCTGCCCATGGCAGGGGTGGGATGGGATGATCTATAAGGTCCCTTCAAGCATTCCTTGTTTCTGTGACCTCTGTGGGTATTTCATACCAAGGTGATTGCAGGTGAACACGCCGAGCCCCGTCGCAGAGCCGCCCGTGCTCCTGTCCTGGCTCAGCCCCGGGTGAGCAGCACACGGAGCCAGCCCAGGACGGAGTTCCCACCATGTACATACCATAAACCACATTTAGTGTTTTATTTACAGCTGCTGGAGCTCAGGCTCTGCAGCCCTATCTGCTTTTACGTGCAACCAGTAGCTAAATAATACAGCTTTAACCAACTTTGTATTTATTTCCAGAGAAAAGGAGACAGAGTGTTATGCACTGTTGTCTCTTTTTAAAATGAAAACTGATACATTAAAATGGTATAGCTTGGCTGAGGAACTTCAAAATCTACAGTACTAAATTATTTCCTGTCCTTGCTGAGCAGTGTTTTTTCAGTATTAATATTTTTGTTACTTAACTCGCTCTCTTTCTGTAGAAGCATGAGCTTAACCTTGGAAGAGTTAATACCATTTTGTGAGTAATTTGGTCTCACTTTATCTGGAAGATAGCCATATTTGCACATGAGGAAATTCTGTCTTTCCTCAGTTATCTGAATGTTTCACCACAGTGCCTTCCTGCCATTGTACCAAAGGCCTACAAATATCTTGTCTACAGGGTGAACAACTCTAATGCATTTTTCCATCAAAGTTACACCATGCAAAGTACATGGGGCTCGTTGGAACTCAAAAGTTCATCTCTTTTTTGTGTGTGTGTATTTTTTTTTTTTTAACTTCCATTTTCCATCCAAGCTTTGGCTGCAAATACAGGATGAGCTTCTATAAACTTCTGCATCAAATATACGTAGAATAAAACTCATCACTCGTGATATGTAAACAGTCTGAGAGTGGACTGGGAGTGGACAGACATCAGGAAGATTTTTTTTTTTTGTCAGTTATGAGTGTTGGAAGTAGAGTTTGCCAGAAGGGAATTGCTTGTGGAGATACATGCAATGAAATATGAAGTCCTGTTTTTGTTTTTCTCCATGAGAATGAGCAAAATGTAAGATCTGAGCAACAATGATGGAGTGAAAGTGTCTCATGTATGTGTTTTTATTGGTAGAAAGAATGTAGAAGAGTCATGGTTTTTGCACTTGCTTTATTTGTATCCGTGTAAATATGTACCACTTCCATGCTCCTTGTAGGAATACAGCATTTTCTGAATGTAGAATATTTCCCAAACCAGCACTATGTTATTCTCTATTGTATAAAAAGCTGCTGCTTAATAACATATCTAAACCAGTTCTCAGAGTAGCTAGCATGTTTTTAAAGTATATTTTGTAATCCATATCTTTACAAAAAAGTCACTTTGCTTTTTGTCTGACCAAATATGCAACACCTTTTGGATTAAGGTTAGTATTTATAAAGGATCAATTTTCATTTTCTCAATGTCTTAATTTTCTATGCAATTGTTGTTGAATTGTTACTGTCCTAAAAAAACACATGTATTTGGTAGATGTCCCAAAGACTTCAAAGAGAGCTTTAAATGTTTGAGAAATATGTTTCTAAATATTTCAATCTGACTTTTTCCCCTGCATTTCTTTCCAAATTGCTACTTAATAGGGAACAATTATCTGCCAGATGGGACTCAAGAAAATGACTGTCTTAATTTCAAAACCTAAACTGATTCAGATCCTCATAATTTTTGCACCCCTTAAAGTCATCTGATGTTGCAGTTTATCTGCAATTCTGTTTGTTATTTATGTTCCACATTCCTGTGCAATAGGAAGAGATGCTGATGTTGGGTCTAGATGGGTTGAATTGCAAATTCCTCATCGTTTACATTGCAGCAGTTTCTTACCTGTAAGGCAACACATGGAAGGTTATAACTCTTTATTCATCTCAGTTCACAATGAATAATCCACTTTTTTGAACGTTTGCCATAAGATTGACATCTGTGTCTTTAATATCTGCTGCTTTATAAGTCTGGTGGGTGACAGCTGAGAGTGATTTGTTTGACTGCCTGGCAGTGTCTAACCCCCTCTGGTCTGTTTAAGGTTTGTTTAGCCATTTGCATTGTTTCTGGGGTACAAAAAAGTATCAATTAGCCCCTGAGCCCACATGGCAATAAATTTCAAATGCAGGTGCTGGTGCTGTAAAAGATGATATCGACTGCAAACGAGTGGTTATCTGGGGAATGGGGGTGTGAGTTTCTTGTCAATGAATCCCACAAAAGAGCAAAGTGGGGTAGAAAGTTCTAGAATGACTGATTCCCAGAAATGACCAATGTTTTCTGTGTTTGCAATAGCCCTGAAAGGCACAGCTGTGCTGTTGGGATGCCCAGCTGTGCCAGGATGGAGCTGCCCCCAGTCCAGTGGGGCACGGGGGGCGTGGGGAGTGGGCAGGGACTGGGCTGGGAGCAGTGCCACCACTGATGGCCTGGCTGGGGCTCACCTCTGTGTGCAGGAGGGTCCCCCCTGCCACAAAACCCTCCCTGCTGCAGCCCTGCCCTCTGTGCTCAGGTGAAAAGACACACCAGTGAGCTCTTGTCACTCCAGGCACCCCAACAGATGTCTTCTGAATCAAATTGCTTGTTAAAAAACCTAACTTTCACCTTTGATAAGGGGTTTAGATCATTCACATTCCTACAACAACATTGTTAACCTCCAATGTAATGAATTTTTTGCTATCTGTAAAATATTTTTATATATTGCCTGTACTATGGTAGATTAGCAATAAATGAAAGGGCATCATCTGCTGCAAGAATGTTTGGTCTGTTCTTAAATACATTTATTGCCATTGATAAACTAATATAAAGGGACTGAGTCATCCACATGGTAGTCTTCATGTCCTGGTCTCCCCAGTACTCACAAATGGGGTGTGCATAAGGATGTCAGAGTACAGAGTATTTCTTCATTAACGAGCTGCTCAGTTCCCTTTGCATCAAGATCCTACTCAGGTTCTGTAGATGAACTAGACTGAGTCATACAGGGACAATTTTAGGAACTTCATTTTCTCTCCTTGTCTATTTTCCCTCTTTTAATTTTCTATTCCCACCGTCCCAATAAAAAAAAAAAAAAAAAAAACNTCCACATCAACAGAGTTTTGACCTTAATAAAGCATTAATTTGCATCTGTGTAGATGTCCTGCTGCATCAGTAGATGCCTTTTTAGGGACTGGGGATGTACTCCACTTCTGTTCATTTAAATCTGCACCCTCGTTTCTCTACTGGAGACACTAAAAAGACATTTTCATCCTGCTGTGCTGGAAGGGTGCCCAGAGCCCATTATGCCCCAGTGAGAGATGAGTTTATCCAGTGTACAATTACAGACATTTACCTTAACAAAATCAATATTATCCTTTGCATTTAAAACCAGAGAATTCAAACCATACTTGATGCGTTTGCTGGACATGGAGCAGTGCTTTGCTTTGCTTATTCACCAAAGCCTCCGAGCAGGCACCATGTGGAAGTTCTTAACTCCCAGAACCCTGTACAAAGGCTGGGAAGCTCATAAACCAGACAGGCCTCGCCAACAAAGAAGCTGTTACTGGCTGGGAGAGAACATTTTATGATGAGCAAATATATGGCACACAGGAGTTTAGCTTTATTCAGCAACAGGAAAGTTTAAGTAACTTAACCTGGAAGTTCCGCAGCCAAGGGCTGAGAACCTGAGCACCTGACCCAGTCCTCTGGCTTTAATTTACATCTTGGGTCCGAATTAAAAGACTACAACAGTACCCCAGGTTTTTCGTCTTAGCGGGAAATTTCCTGGATTTTGTAGCCTTAACTCCCTCCTTTGTAACCCTTCAGCACAGCTGACTCCTGTCCCAGTGCTCGGGGTAGGAGAGGAAGAACAATCCCTGTTCCTAATGAACATCTGGGTCTCGTATGAGCCCTCGCTCGTCGCGTGCTCCGTTGTGTAAATATGCGATTTACAACTTCTTTTTCTTTTTTTGAATACAAATGTAATTTAGGCCATTTAAGAAGCTGCCTTTCGGCTCCATACCAGATTCTTTTCTAAATACATCATCACTGGCTTGCTCAGGTGGCCACGCTCAACTGGGCTGCTGTGAGGGAGCTTCGCAGGGAAGAGGAGCTCCCACCCCACCCCACCCCATCCTCATCATCCCTGTCCCTCCTGTGAACTCATCACCTGTTCTAGAGGGGCTTCACTTGGTTTATTTTGGGAAGGGAAGGCCACAGCAGAGGATCTGAGCTCCTACTGACCCAAAGGGCAACGCTGCTGGCACAGCAAAATTGCTGATGTTGGGAGGAACCACTTACCCTAAAAACCCCGGGGAAGGGGGAGGTGGGAGAGGCTGGAGGAGCTGCACTGCACACCCATGGCCAAGGCCAGGCACTGGAGGGGACTGCAGCACAAGGGCACCTCTTCACTCAGCAGACCACTGCAAGCTCAGCTGAAATCAAGCAGGAGAGCAAGGAAGGCAAGCACTAAAATAAAAACACTATCTGCTGCTCACACATGCACCCCAACAGTAAGAGGATGCATTTTTGTGAGCCTGGCAGCCTGTTAGCTCTCTGAGTGCCCAGGAGGGCTGGGATGGGTGGTGGGAGCAGCCAGTGTTCACCATCCCAGCCCTGCTGTCCCCAGACAGCTGCTGGAGGCACGGCAGCCCCTGCTCAGCCAGCTCAGCACTGTGCACTGCTCCGGGATCCCGTGCCATTAAAGAGGTTATTTCCAGGTGCTATTAACTGCTCTAAGGGCTGGGCTCTGCCTGGTAAGGAAGCAGCAGTAAGAAGGTGCAGTTTAACTCCTGGTACCCCCGGGCTTGAGCTGCAGGTTTAAGTTGGCCTGAGTATATTTTTCATGGGCCCCTTTTACAACCTTATTGAAACACAAGCAGTGTCCTGAAAGCCTCCTCAGCTGCCTGGTTACATCAGCACAAGCAGACCCCTGAAATCAAAGACCAGCTGATGTTTAATTTCTAAGCTTTTTCATGTTAGGCTTCACTAAAGGAAAAGGGTGGAGGAGAAACCCTTCCCTTTTGAGTTAAGTCTCCAGTGACCAGCTCAGTCAGGAGCACCTTTCTTGCCTTACACTCACTCTTTTTCTCAGTTCTAAACTCACACAGTTCCATAAATCAGGATTCATTCTGGCTTCTATGCAGGGCTCTTACAAGAAACCATATTGGCTTCATTTACCTTTAAAATACCTTAAAGCATAAGAAATAAATGGAAGGAATAAATGTAGTTGAACTGTGACCATGTATCTTACACTGGCAGCGTTGTGTGACCAGTTGGACTCAGTGACATTAAAGGCCTTTTCCAACCTAAGCAGCTCTGTGATGTTCTAGGCTTTGGTGTGCAACGGGCAGTGCAACCCTCTGCCTCACCACAGCACTGCTCCCTCTTGGCTGCAGGCGAGGGCCAAGCAAAGTCTATAGAAAATTTGCTCCTTATACTGCATGGAGGGTTGTGTCTCTATTTGTTTGCCCAGCAGGAGAAAAAATTTGGGGAAAGTACAGGGAAGGTTTGGAGCAGGAGCCCAGGATATCAGTGCCACCTGCAGGGAGCTGAGCTCAGCACCCATCCTGCACCCCACCCAGGGGACCCCCTGAGGGACCCCCAGAGGGAGCAGGGCATGGGCTGGCCATGGAAAACCCTTCCCAGGGTTTTGGGGAGAGGGAGGCCGGGTCCTGCTGGCAGCACATCCCTCCCAGCACCGTGTCACTGCTGAGCTGTGCCGGGGTGCCAGCCAGCCCTGAGCCTCCCTGCCCAGTGACAGCAAAGGGCAGCAGAGGCACTGCCAGCACAGCTGTCACCCCCCAGCGCACACAGACACAGACAGACACACAGACACGCACACAGAGACACAGAGACACACAGAGACACAGACACACAGACACGCACACAGAGACACAGAGACACACAGAGACACAGACACACAGACACGCACACAGAGACACAGAGACACACAGAGACACAGACACACAGACACGCACACAGAGACACAGAGACACACAGAGACACAGACACACAGACACGCACACAGAGACACAGAGACACACAGAGACACAGACACACAGACACGCACACAGAGACACAGAGACACACAGAGACACAGACACACAGACACGCACACAGAGACACAGAGACACACAGAGACACAGACACACAGACACGCACACAGAGACACAGAGACACACAGAGACACAGACACACACACACCCCTTTCCAAACGGGTTTGATTGGGAAACCTCACTTTGCCGGGCTCCATGCAGCTTGGCTCTGGGCTGACCTCTGTCACTGTCCCACACACCAGGCAGGGGGTGACAGAGACGAGACCTTTTCTGTGTCCAGCCAGTGTTTGCAGAGCAGTGCGATGACAGCCGGGCACAAACCCCACTCACAGAGGTCTGAGCCCACCCCAGTGCCCCCCTCCTGCTCCCCAAAGAGATGAGGTGGGAGGTGGCTGCCAGCAGCCCTTCCCAAGGGCTGGCCCTGAGGAGGGCTGGGGGGCTGCACTGCAGGTTTGGGCAGGGGGCTGCAGGAGAGAGCTGGGGGG
>VWZG01010274.1:267706-282097 GCA_013396735.1 Grallaria varia
CTGCAGGTTTGGGCAGGGGGCTGCACTGCAGGGGAGGGCTGGACGGTGAGCAGCCTCGGGCTCCGTGGAATCACCTGGCATGGAAACCGCAGGGCACGCTGACATTGCTGCTGTTGGCACAGCATTGCTGCTGCTCTGGAAGCAGAAACACCGGCCTGTTGTTCTGCTGCCCTTTGCTTCTGATTTATGAATCCCTCCAAAGCAGAAGGGAAAGGTATTCACTTCATGTGTGTTATGTGGTAGAAAGTGGGATTTCAAGAATGGCCAAAATCCTGCTGCAAAGACAGCAAATTCCATGTGTATTTCCACTCCAGCAGGTACAACATCTGCATACTAATCAGGAAGTCACTGAGTAGTTGTAATGAGTAGAAATTCAAGGTAAATGCTCTACGCTGTAATAACATGGGTTATTACATAACTGGAGGGAGATGGCAGGACAGAGAGAGCAGCAGAGCCCCGGCTGTGGCCCCAGGGCTCTGGCACAGGGATGGCAGCGAGCCTGGCTTTGCCCACCCCTGGTCCTGGCCCAAACTACCCATAAGAAAGCCACTGGCACGGAGCCCTCCAGGTGCCAGACAAGCTTCTGTGCCCGGCCCTGGGACCCCTCACCTGTGCCACCCTTACCTGCAGTGTTGTTCAAAGCCCAGGTCATTCACCTGCCCCGGTTTCTCCCGTGCATCTCTGTGCAGTTTCCAATATCCCCCTCCAAGGTGTACAGTGGGTGAGAGTCAGTGATCCTCAGGGGAGGTGCTGCCCATCAGCAGGCTCACAATCACCCGCTGAGAGCATCAGGTTTTCCCAAATCTTTCCTTTTGAACTTCACTGTTAAAAGAGAAGAGGGGGAAGAGGGAGAGGAGTTCATACACCAAGTATATTTCTTGGTTGCTGAGAGACTTCAAATCTCCCTAATGAATAAACAGAGCGCACTTAATTTTGTTTATGAAAACAGACTTATTGTGATGGCAAAAAGATGAGTCAGTGCCCTGGGTGAGGGGAGAGCAGCAGCTGGAGACACTCACCGAGGAGCAACGCCTCGGAAACCAGAGCCACTCTCATCTCCAGCGGGACCAAGAGATGCAATTTCTCCTCTAACAAGAACCACCAGGACACAGGGAGTGGGAGAAGCTTCCTCATGACCTGGCAATTGGCTGCTGAGCAAGTATTGCCAAGAGAAGCTGCGGAGTGGTGGAGGAGCAGCGGGTGCTGCACATGCTGCTCCCAGCCCAGCCCATCCTGAGGATGCTCCCAGAGCTGGACTCAGCCTGGCCTGGGCTTGGGCTGCTGGGGATCAACTGCAGAGCTGCTGCTGGTCCCTCACGGGACACAGGGACACAGGGACACAGGGACACAGGGAAGGAAGGGGCACCTTTGAGCCCCTCCAGCAGGAGGAATTGCTGACTCCAAGAAGCACATTCTCCATCCATCTCTGCGTCCCCTCTGAAGTTTTAGGCATTTATTTTGGGCAAATATGGGCAAAGTGGGATCTGGAGCTGT
Organism: Grallaria varia; assembly: GCA_013396735.1. Taxonomy (NCBI): domain Eukaryota; kingdom Metazoa; phylum Chordata; class Aves; order Passeriformes; family Formicariidae; genus Grallaria; species Grallaria varia. Next base: position 269,201 of record VWZG01010274.1, read on the forward strand.
TCCTGCAGCTTCCTGGCCTGGTGGATGTCCTGGGGCTACACAGAAGCAGGTGCAACAGGAACATTATTGCCTTTAAATAATTTTGCTGTCTGTAAAAATTGTCTCACCATTTAGAGTGACTTCCCACATGCAGTCCCATCTTCCCTGGATGTCTAAAACACCCTGTCCTGTGCCTGTGAGGATCCCTGTGCTGTCACCCACACTGTCCCCCTCCCCGCAGTGCTGGCTGACATGCCACCCTGCCACCAGCACCGCTGCAGAGCCAGGCTGGGCAGACCTTCCTCTGCTCCTCAGCACGTTACTGGCACTTCATAAATAACTGCAGCCCTTCCTCCAGATCGTGGGCCTGTTGTTTTCCTTCCTCAGCTTCACCGATGTAAATCTGCCACGTGTGCACGGGGCTCTGGGGGTGATGAATGACCCTCCCTGGACAGAGCCCCATTGTGTGCTGGGGGTAACACACAGGGCTCTGTTCAAACAGCATGAGCCCAGCACAAGTTCAATGCTTTTCCTTCCTTCCTTATAAAAGAATTCACAAAAAAAAAAAGGGGAAAAAAAAAAAGAAACCCATTTTCTGAAGGCCAAGCACAGAGGAAGGAAAAAAATTTCATTAAAAACCCTTAAATTTCAATTAAAAACCTTAAACCCTAAACATCTCAGCTCACATTGGTGCCTAGGTCAGATATGCAGGTGAATATAATGGACATAAGCACAAACCACATCAAGATGAAGGTTTTTAGGTACCACAGAGGTGCCACCACACACACCACAGAAGATGGGCCAAGACATCCCAGCTCCCTAAAAATGTCCCACAAAGACTGGAACAGGCAGAGATTTCAAATTCTGTGTGTTCTCCTCTCCACACAAGGCAGGGAAGAGCCTGTCACAGCAGTTACAGTCTCTGAGGGGTAAAAGACAACGAAGCAGGAAGGAATGATGGATTTTAGCTCTGGGCTGTCCACTGCTAAGGGGCCTTTCAAGCTTTTGCCATATAGCAGAAGACATCCTGGGCTCCTGGAGGCTGGGCTTTGCTCTACAAACACAGTCATTATTTTCAACTATTTCAACCCATTCTCTAACAGGCCAAACTATTGCATCAGCGCTGGCAGGGGAAGGATGGGGCTTACAGATTGGCATCACTAAAACTTACCCCTTCAGTCAAAGAATCACCAGCTACAGGAAATATACATAAAAGGATACTACTACTACTAAAAAAATAATAAAAAAGGAGTGTAAGTTCTACAGACTGGAAAGTCAAATTTATCCACTGGAAAAGATGCTCTCTGGGCCCCACCAAGCACCTTGGTCACAGTGTGGGTAATACACACCCAGGCTGAGCAGGGTGCATTTGGACACTGATTCTGCACTAGTACACATTAAAATACAGGTATGAAGCACTGAGGTGTAACTCTAATGGTTCACAGTGCAACTGTTGTGCTCCATTCGCTGGGTTTGCCTTTTATGCTCTTTCTTCGGCAGGGTGATTAATGTGCTCCCTGCCTCTCCCAGCCAGGGCTCCCCACATTAAGAGGAAACTGTTGTTGCAGAGGGTTTTTAGTTCAGCATTTTGCAACAGTAACTGTATGCCCAACTTTAAAAATTGTTTTCCAAGTGGGTTGCATATCAAATGAAGCCCTGGAATAATAAAGGCCATCAAGCAATAGACTGTGTTCATTATAGGCCAGTACTTTCTGTTACTGTAATTCACAGGAAAACTGCCATAAAAGAGTGAAAACTCTGTAATCCAAGATCTTTTCGTTCTTTTTTTTTCTGGTACCAGACTTGTCCCCTAAAGCTTAAGACAGTTGAATCCCAGATGGATGCTTTTCCAGTTCCTTTGAAGTTCCTGATTAAACAACGACTTTTCATGTATCTTCAATACAAAGCCAATTCCTCATCTGCCACCAGACCAGCAAATGGAAGAGGATGTGACACCAGCCCAAACAAAGTGCCAGAAGTTTCATATGAAACCTGTGGAAATTCCTCCTCTAGTTCTCAGAAAAGTTAAACTTTTTGGGTTCCCTGGCTCCAGAGCAGGACGGGGAGGCACCAGCTCCCAGCAGCATCCCTGGCTCCAGGAGCACCCTTGGGATTTGCCAGTTTGCTGTGCCCTCTGTGCCCCAGTACAGGAAGGTCTTGGCCTTTCATAACAGTCACATGCAACAAACTAATACAGAGAAATAATAGTGAATAATAATTTTCCCATAAGATCCATTTCAAATACTCTATAACCAAAAGTACTTAAAATTCAGGGCAAAAAAAAAAAAATCTATTAAAAACTAATTCTGTGGTACTAAAGTTGGCTCAACCCAGCCCCTTAAAAGCAAACAAAAAAACTCCCTGAGCACTGTAGATTAGTTGGCTTTTCACCAACCAGCTCTGATTGAAAATCAAACGCAGATGTGAGCAGAAAAGCAGCGATTTCAGCTCTCCCAGCAGCCGCCTGTTGTTGGCACACGCCCGAAAAATATCATTTCAAACTGGTACCGGCTGGACCCGCAGCAGCCTTCGTGGCAATTACGTGGCCAGAGAGTTCCTGCTGTCCCTGCTCAGATAAACAGAGCTTTCTGCAGCACAGAGAGCAGGGATTAAGGCAAAGAGAAGGGCTCAGATGGGAAAGCTTAGTCTCCTCACATCTAAGGGGCATGTGCGCGACTCGGAGAGAGCAGGGAGAGCCTCAGCCAGGAAATCCATCCCCGGGCTTGTCCTTGAGAATGCCTGGATGGGAAAAGTCCTCCTGCACAGGGCAAAGGGGCTCCATCACCCCAAAGTGTGACCACCAGCCAGAGAACAGCAACAGGCTGGGGAAGGGGAGGACAAGAGAGTGGGCAGATTTGAACTCCTTTAGACGAGAAATGAAGAAGAAAGAGAGAGTGTGATGATAAAAGATGTTTTGTGCTGTGCTGGCAGAGGAGCAGAATTGATGATGTGATGAGTCAGTTCCCTCTCCAGCATTAACAACCCTCGACATGCCTCTTCCAAAAGCAGCCTCTGTTCGGGGTCCCTGGCTCCAACATCAGCAACACTTTCCTCGGGACAAGGATCTGTCTGCTCTCAAACTTGACTCTTCTTTCAGAGGAAAAGGAAACCACCAGTGCAGCAGGACAAATGATTTCAGGGCTGGAGGGGCTGCCTGTCTTCTGGGCAAGACAGAACGTTTTGTATCAAAATACATTTCATATGAATGATCCTATTTCTGGTACAAATCTCAGCCTATTCCAGCTTGCCATACCCAGAAATACAAAGAGAATTAAACTTGAAAAACTGAAAATCTGATCCACTTCCACATGCAGAACTGAACTTTGCAGGACTTATTTTATTTTCCTTTTTAAGTTTACAGGACTGCACTCGCAGACATTCCCTGCCCTGTGCAGGATGCCTCCAGTGCCCATCACACAAATGACACTCGGCCTCTTGGCAAAAAGATGTGCAAAAGGGGACTTGACTCAGAGACCTGCTCACCAACAGCAGCAAAAATTGCCCTCCAAGTGTCCGACAGAAGCAGAGTCAGAAGGTAACACTCTCTTTCTTGATTAATTATCTCTGAAGAGCGAGAACTTGGAATATCTCTGCCAGACTGTGCAGCAGGGTGGTTTTTAAAAGAACGTAAGTAAGTCTGTAATAACAGACAGCCTCAGAAGCTTTAGTTTTCTTCATTTTGTCCCTTTTTTCTACAATAAAATAATCTGAGAACAGCACTGCCATTAAAGTGGAAATAAGGTTCTTGAACTAGCAAACCATTCACCAACATGGCCAGGGATAAAATACCAGCTCTGCTTCATGACTCATCTCTGAATCTATCACTATTTAAATACTCAAGTACTTTGAATTTTATGTGGTCATGATAAATAGCAACAGGCAATTGAATTCACATCCTCAGAGTGCAATACTCAGCTAAGGAAAGCTCTCCACCTCACCATCTGCTTTCTCTTCCCCCTTTTTCTTATTTCTGCCTCCCTTTTCTCCCAGGAGAGCACAGAACCCTAAAAAGCACTCCCAACACTGCAGAACCACCTTGAAAGAAATATTCCATGATTTTTACAGGAGCAGCTTTCATATTCTACACAGAGAAATGCTGCATATTTCCTATTAGAAAGTCTTTGAAGGTGTCTCCATATTGTTCTGCCACAAGCCCCAGCAAGAGAACAACAAAGACAGTGCTAATTAACTGCTGTGTCACTCTGAAAATTAAGATTTTCTCTGCTTTTGGTCAGTATCTCCTGGAGTATCTTCACACAGGACAACCTTTTTTTTCTTTCTACCTGTGAGTCATTGGTGCTGAGCTCTTCCTCAACATGCACTTCTGGATTTACACATATCTAGTGTTAATGCGAGATTAAATTCCCCAAACCTATTGCAATGCTCACATGCAGGCCTGGAAACCCAACATAAATAGCATTTCACCTGCACCAACACCCCTGAGTGACTTGAACTCCGTGAGATGGGACAGAACAATCCACTTTGAAGAGCAAACTGGTGTGTCCATAGGTCATCTCCTGCCAGGGCCCATTAACACAAACTAATTAAAGCCAGGAGTCCAGGCTTATGTTCCTTCTTCTCCAAACTGGAATCTCTGCCTAATCTCTGCCCCACCCAGGAGGCTGAGATTCTTTTCTACAACATCCACGAGTTCTTACCTGCTTTCTTTAAGTCTCCAAGTATCCATCAGGCTCCACAGCTCCATCCTTTGTGTCCCACTCTCACAGTGGGCATCCACAGGGAAGCCCCTGTGGTGTTCCCAACACCACGGCCACTGTGGGACAACGTGGGTGGGAGTTTGGAGGCTCCCAGTGGTGTTTCAATGAGCATTCCCAGTGCCACCCCTGGGTGCAGAGGGATGATGAACCTCCCCAGTGCCACCCCTGGGTGCAGAGGGATGATGAACCTCCCCAGAGCCACCCCTGGGTGCAGAGGGATGATGAACCTTGAGCCTCCCCAGTGCCACCCCTGGGTGCAGAGGGATGATGAACCTCCCCAGTGCCACCCCTGGGTGCAGAGGGATGATGAGGCTCCCCAGTGCCACCCTTGGGTGCAGAGGGATGATGAGGCTCCCCAGTGTCACCCTGGGGTGCAGAGGGATGATGAGGCTCCCCAGTGCCACCCCTGGGTGCAGAGGGATGATGAGGCTCCCCAGTGCCACCCTGGGGTGCAGAGGGATGATGAGGCTCCCCAGTGTCACCCTGGGGTGCAGAGGGATGAGGTGGGCACAGCTCCTGGGGCGCTCTCCGGGGCGTTCGTGACATCTGCAACACGTTACAGCCCCCTCAAAGAAACCTTGCCTACATTAAGTAGAAGTATTTAATTAGCACTTCATTTAAAGCATGTGGGACAGCTCACAGCTCCATTTTGGGCCAGAGATGATTTCCAAGGGTGGGTGGAAAGCAGCTGAAGGTGCCAGGAGCCCCGTGCACTCCCAGCAGGCGCTCGCTGCTCCTCTCCATCCTCCCGTCACTGCAGGCTCTGCAGGGAACTGCTGTGGTCCCGCTGAGCTGCTAACACACGACAAAACCTCACAGAATGACTGTCACACGTGTCACCTCCATCCTGTGGGTCCCTGGGGCTCCTCAGGTGTGTGGGAGCTCCATCCCATGCGTGGCCCCGTGCCCAGCACTGCCTCACCCGGGGAAGCCCCAGTGACTCAGACACCCCTCTGAGTCACCCCCGTCCCCAAGGAGGGGCTGCTGTGCCTCTGCCAGCCTGGGCACACCCTGGGCTGGGGACGGGGGGTCGGGGTGCTGTCCCCCCATGCCCAGCCCTCACCCAGGCTCCCTGCTCCCCCCGGGATACCCACCCCAAATCCCACGTGCTCCACTCGTCCCAAACACTTTGGAAAACAAACCTCTCCAGTATCATTTAATGGAGCTTGTCCATGATTCAAGTGTCTGCACTGGCCTAAATATTCCCCCTTGGAAGGAGAGCCAAAGCCTCAAACGTGAGCTTCTTGCCAAGGTCAGGAGCAAGTCAAAAGACATCTCAGAGACAGACAAGAGCCCAGTCCCTGCCCCAGAGCTGCTGGAGGGATCCAGCAGTGCACTTCACACTTCTCAAGCTGAAAACTTGACCTGGCAAGCATCAGACTTTTGCATGTGCTTGAACCCGCAAACCCACCTACCTACTCCCACCTCAGTACCTGCAAAAAGCTCCAAATAAACAAAAAACATGGAGCAAATATGCTGTAATATTGTCAGAATAAATCTCTACCAGACTTTGCTCTACCAGCAAAGGACATAACCAAGAAGTTGTGGTTTTATATATAAATGTACACATATCTATCCTCTCTGGAGGCTGTTGTGTTAAGGAGCTGTTTGGTGTCTCTGGGGTTACACATCTCACTGAAACATGTAATTTGTGACTCTGCTTCAGTGATTACAAAGCCCATGTCAGGCTGTGCTCAGATCTGGTGCAGTGATGATATCACAGAATCACACACTGGTTTGGGTTGGAATGGACTTTAAAGCCCACCCAGTCCCACCCCCTGCCCTGGGCAGGGACACCTCCCACCAGCCCAGGTTGCTCCAAGCCCCATCCAACCTGCCCTTGGACACTTGCAGGGATCCAGGGGCAGCCACAGCTTCTCTGGGCACCCTGTGCCAGGGCCTGCCCACCCTCCCAGGGAAGGATTCCTTCCCAAAACCCCATCTAACCCTGCCCTCTGGCAGTTCAAAGCCATTCCCCCTTGTCCTGTCCCTCCAGGCCCCTGTAAATAATCTCTCTCCATCTTTCTCATGGTCTCCCTTCAGGTGCTGGGAGGCCACAATGAGGTCATCCTGGAGCTTCTGTTCCCCAGGCTGAACAACCTCCATTCTCCAGGGCAGCTCTCCTGGGACCTCATTGCAAATTAAAAGGTTGGTCCCAGTTTGACAAAATGTAAATGCAAAAGGTGCTTGTCCTCTAATTTACAATGACTGTGACTTTGTGTCTGCCACAGCAGGAGCAGCTGCAAAAGGCTAAAGTTGCTTTTTAGAAGTACATCATTCACACTGTGCGCCCACACCCGTGGGACAAGCAGGGCTGGTTGGCTCCAGAAATCAGGAGCTGAGGATGAACAGCAGTGGCTGCAGGAGCAGCACCTCAGCACTGGGCAGCTCTGTGGCTCCTGAGTGCTGGGAGAGGCAGCACATGGAGCTGCCCAGGTAAGCAAAGATGAGGGAAGTGATAGAAGGAGCAGGGATCTCATGGGGAAATGAGCTTTGATTTACATTCTCTGAAGAAATAGAAACAGGACATAACGAGGAGAGAGGAGAGACATCTTAGGCTGTGATTCTGCTGGCTCTCCCTCTCCTCTCTGCATATTCCCTGGAAGGTTTCCTGGTGGCACAAACTGCTTCATGTGCATCTTGTTTATTTTTGGCCAGAATAACTTCCTTTGGAGTCAGCCCAGCCCCTGTTGGGAACATCAGATAAATCTGGATTCATTTGAAACTCCTTTTTGGAATAGGCAGGGTTGTCCTTGTCAACATGTCAGATTAGGAATGCTCCATTTGGTTTAATGGGGCTGGCTTTTCGTTTAATCCAAAAGACTCCATAAACTTCCACAGTAATTTATGCTCCAGAGCTTAGCCTTCAGAACTACAGATTCCCCACCTCCTCCCCTTGTTTTATTTTCTAAGGTAGTGGCTTCCTTGTTAAATTGAGTTCCTTTGCTGTGCATCAGCTCAGTCATATCCACCAGAGATGCTCCATTTCGTACAGCATAAGGAAGTGTTTTTATCAGTCTGAAAACAACAACATTTTTATGATCTGCAACATTTAAAAATGCTGAAGGAAAATTGAGGAACAAAATATTAAAGAAGGATACCTGAAAATCACTATAGTGTTGAGTGGGATCAGATTTGTTTCTCCTAACACAGACTTCTCAGGCGTTACTGGCAAGTCACTTGGATGTGATGGAACATCCTCTTCTGAAAAGTCACTCTGGTTGTTCTTCTCTTGCCTCCTGGATGGATAAACTCCTTCAGTCCTAAAGGAGATGAATGGGATAGTAAAAGGCATGTTTTACATCAGTAGAGTTCTGTGAAGTATCACTTCAGGGCAGCCAAAATGGTCTAAATACTGAATCCATCAGAAAAGTTCTTGGATTTTGGAGAGCATGGACAACTGTGACTTTACTGTGCTGAGCTGGCACTCAGGACATCTGGGTTTAAATCCCTTCTCTGGCATCTCCAGCATCTGGCACCCACACATCTATTGTGTGACTTTCAATGAGCAACTGCCTTCCATTCCCCAGTCCATGGAACAGGGATAATGACACTTCCTCACGCTCCCCTTTGGTCTGTCGGATCCACTTAGGTGAGAAATTCATCAGCTCAGAGCCTGTCCCTTCGCAGACACCAGCGGGCTGTGGGACCTGGGCAATGGGGACAGCAGGAGGCAGCAGGATTTGTGCAGCACAACATGCTTGGTAGGGATTGCTCAACCCTTTCGGAGGAGTTTCCTGCTCCAGTGGGAGATCCTGTCCCAAGGTTGGTCATGCAGAGGGTTTGTTACCAGCTGTGCCACGCTGGCAAGGCAGCTCCTAAAGGGAATGCTGCTGCATCTCCACCAGAGTGCCCAAGTCAAGGTGCCACAGCATGAGGAGATTGCTCTTGTGAGAGAAAGATTTGTATGATGGACAAAACCCATAAAATATCAAAATTTCCTCCATTTATGGAAAACTCCGTCTCTGTGTTCAATAAGCATAGACAACAACAGGGCAAAAGGAATTTTTTGTTTCTGTTTTCAAGTTGGAGACAGAGAGTTCCTATGACTGTCCTAATTTTTATTTGGAATTTATAAATGCTGAGTTCCAGGTTGTCTGACCTCATTTTCATTAGTAAACAGTAGGCTCAGAGTTCCTGGGGTGCTGATTTTGTGCTGCCCTGCCCAGGAGCCACAAGGAAGAAATGTTTGTTTTCCTTCAGGCTGATACTTACGTTGATATGAACAACAAAAAGCACACAAAAAACCCCCACCACAAACCCCCCACCAAATAAAAACACGCATTTCAAATTAATTTCTCCCATGATGGGATCTCCAACAGGCCAGTGTTCAGCCCATGGTACCTACTCAGTCCTCACTGGTCATTTAGCTGGTAAAATATTGTTTTGGTCTGATGTAAAGATTGCTGAGACACAAGCAAATCAAATGCTGTGCCCTTATGCCAGCAAAGCAAAACATAGAATGTAATTAGAAGGAGATAAAAAAACAAGTCATAAACTTTCCCTACATTGTGAAGCTCCATAGGCAGCTTATCATTTGTAAATTAAACACCTTATTAAGGGCAGCAGGACTGCTGATCATCTGCTTTTGCTAGAGCAAAAGGCATAAAATTCAACGTGAAATGCAAAAGGAGTTATCAAATCCTTCCAGCTCCAATACATAAATTCCAAAGTGACCAGTAAGACAAGCAGCAGGGGGAAGTTATTAGGAAAACATTATCCTTAACTCCCCTTTTTAAGAAATCCAGTTCCCAAAAACGCACATAGGAGAAAAGGACTATGGCTATGGGAGTAGAACAAGTTGTCACAGAGACTGTAAAACCTTCAGAGCTGCAGTTGTGTCACTGCTGGTTTTGGAAGGAGCACAGGTTTGTGCCCACAGCTCTGCCCTGCAGCAGGGAACACCCTTCTGCCCTGGTGCAGCACTGCAGTGACCACAGAATGGGCTTGGAAAGGACCTCAAAGCTCTCCCAGTGCCACCCTCCGCCACGGGCAGGGACACCTTCCACTAGCCCGGGTGGCTCAGAGCTCCATCTGATCTGGCCTTGAACACCTCCAGGGACGGGGCCAAAATGACGCTGAGAAAGCTCAGCACATTCAGGAAGGCATTCCCCAGAACCCTCAGAGCTGGCACAAGTAAAGCTGTCATACATTTTTAATATTTCTCAGCTATTTAGAATGTGAATATTCATCATTCTTGCAAACCAGAGCCTAATTAGATTCATAAATTATTCTTGCTTCAGAGCAGAGCAGAGCAGCAGTTTGTGTTCTGGAGCTCGCTGCACCAGAGGAGCCCTGAGCCCCACAGTGAGGCACCAAACACACTGTAGGTTCTGCCCTTTATGGAGCAGTAAGGGGCAACCCCAAATTTCTGAGCCAGATAGGCTTAAATACACCCTCTTACCTCCAAGAAATGCTTTCCAAGGGGATTCTGAGCAGCAGGAATGGGTGGGGCAGGATCTGCATTGCAAGGCTGGTCTGTGTGACAGCAAGGGAAGAGCATGGCCCTTGGTTGAACCTCTCACATCCCCAAGGCTGCTGGTTTCCATTTTCAGTGGGGATCCAAGAACTCTGCAAGCTGCTTCTTGAAAGAAATAAAGTCTGCAAAGGGTCCGAAAAGCTCTTAGAACCACAGAATCACTGAGGCTGGAAAAGCCCCCCCTGTGCCCGATGCCCACCTTGTCCCCCAGCCCAGAGCACTGAGTGCCACGGCCAGTCCTGCCCTGGGCACCTCCAGGGCTGGGCACTCCAAACCTCCCTGGGCAGCCCCTGCCAGTGCCTGGGCGCCCTTTCCAGGGAGAAATTCCTCCTGGGATCTCAATCAGGACGGCAGGGCGTGAGCACAGGAGCTTCACAGCTCTCCATGGTGAGCTGCAAACTGCAGAGCCCTGGAGTGTCCTTTGCCCCCGTGGAGTGTTTGCTGAGATCAGGCTGAGCCCAAAGGCAGAAGGTTGAAATTGTATTTCTTTATCAGAGGGAAGAATACATAGTTGGCTGCAGTGTGGTTATTGCTCCATCCTGAGAAGCCCTTGGTGTAGCTGAGGACACGCATCACGTACACGGACTAAACACATCAAATACATTTGGTGGCACTTCCAGCTCCAAAAGCTGCACATTTTTTGCTCTTTGGTAAAAGAACACCCAGTTCCCTGCTGGCACTGCCCTGTGAAGGGGCCTCAGCCCCAGAAAGACATCACTGCAAACCCAGCTGACACCAATGGCACCAAGGGGAGCCCTGCAGAGGGTGCCCAGCCAGGGCACAAACCCACGTTCTCAGCAGCTCTGAGCACTGAGACTCACACACTGCTGGGACTTCTCTGTTCCTGCTCCAGCTCCGAGATCAATCCCATTTCCAGACCATTTTCAGGTCTTTTTCAATAGACCTGCTCAACATAAGGAAAATGACAGGGTTTAGTTCCTGTAATTTAGTAGTAATTAAAAGTGTGCAGTTCTACTGTATGTGTCAGAGTATTGGGCTAAATGTATCTCATTTTAAAAACAAAACAAAAAAAACCTGATCATGATGAAGATCTGAAGCAAATTTGAAAATCATAACATAAGTCTTCCTCAATAGAAAAATCCAGAAATCAAAAAGGAATTGTTTGTATTTGGATTTTCATTTGATAAAAGACTTCCCATTTTAGTCTCTTTATCATATAAAAAAAAAGCACCAGGGTTAAAACTAAAATCTGAATCTGTTCTATTTGTGTTAACAACACTTCTAATTTCAGGCTGCCTTTTTCCTGAGCTACATTTTTCTATATTTCCTTTTGAAAGTTGTCCAAGATCATAGCCTTGAATCCAAAACTTTTACTGTATTCTTATAGGTCCAGGATCAAATCCCAAGGATCAAATTATTTCCGGGAATTTAAGTCTGTCTCTAATAGATGAAGTAGAGATTTAAGAAAAAAGACCTGTGGATCATTTAATGTGTGTTGCTTTTAAGAATATGCAAATTTAAAGAGGAAATCTGAAATAATAACAACTGAGATTGAGACATAAATTTACCATCAGCTATTTAAAATTTTCTATAAACTGTTTATATACTTTTCAAACAGCACATCAGTACTGCTGATACTGTAAAGGAAGTCAAGCAAGGGGACTGAAGGAAGAAATCCTCCCAGAAGCTGGACAGTTACATGAGTGGATGAGCTTTGCTTTGAGCAGTAACTGGTTCCTCTGCAGGAACAGGGAGAAAAGGAAGCCCAGTGGGTTGGAGTCCCAGCATTTCTGTGCTCAATGAGTGGGTCCTTCAACACAGAGAAACCAGCAAGGAGCTGCAAAAGCAAGAAAACTTGTTTTCTTCTTCCCATTTCTCCCACAAATGAGATGTGAGACGCAGAGTCCTCTGAGCTCCAAACCTCTGGCAGACACACTGGTGAGAAACAAGCACTTGGCTTTACTGATTTTGGGGAAAACTTCCTTTGGTTCATAAAAGCCTTAACTTTAATTGTCATTTGTGCCTGCATGAACTTACTGTTTCTCTTCCTGATGCATCCAAAGTGTTTAAAGACAGCTTTTAACTAATAATTTTAAGCTGTTGCTTTGATAGCCTTTAAATTAAATCTCAGGTTCTATTCAGAAGCAGTTTCACAGCAAATGGAAATGAAATCAGCTGTCCGGTAAATAGCAGATGTTTTTCAGCATTTCTAACATAATAAGAACAGAGAACCTGGTCATCTGAATAGATGCCTACTGAGTTACAGAGTGGTTTGAGCATTTATCTGTAAGGTCTCCTCTCCGAGAGCAGATTTTACAGAGCAAAATAAATCCAACCCATAAAAGTCAACATTTACTAAGAAAGTATTTTAAAAGAGCAAATGCAAACCCGCTTTAAATCTGTTCTTCCACTGCTGTTGACACAGATCCTGACTTTTAGTTCTCGTTGAACAACTTGCCGCAGCTCTGCCCCAGGGCTGCCCTGAGCGAAGGGGACGCTGCTGAGCCCCGCACAGGTGCCGCCGGGCCGGGGGAGGGCGGCTGGAGCTCCTCACCGGCTCCATCGGCACAGCGCTGCGCGCGGCGGGGAGCGCGGCCACGGAGGCGCCGGTGCCCTTCGCAGCCACGAGGGGGCAGCCTTGCCCCGCTGTATCTCGGCAGCGCCCGCCGCGGAGCCGCCCGGCGCCGGGGGCAGGGCCGGGGGCAGGGACAGGGGCGGGGCAGGGGCGGGGACAGGGACAGGGGCAGGGGCGGGGACAGG
>VWZG01010274.1:282333-306456 GCA_013396735.1 Grallaria varia
CGGCGTCCTTCGGCCAGCCCGTGAGTCCGCACGGGCACTGCGCCGGAACCAAGGCAGCCGCCGGCAGGAGCTCGGCAGCCTCGGCAACGCAGCTCCAGCAAAGCCCCTGTTGGGGTCACAGGGAGAAAGATGGTTCGTGCCAGCAAAGAAACAAATGGGCCAGTTGCATTCCCATAGAAGAAATTAAACAAACGGATTAGTTCAACTACACTCCATAAAGAATTATGGAGGACTGGGGTTAGGCCATCTACGCTTTTATCAGGGAATATATGAATTATGGAAGACTGAGGTTAAGTCATTTAGACTCCCTATATTCTTGTAATCTTTGTCAGGAACTATATGAATGATAGTGAAGTCATTACTGAGATCCTTGGCCATATTGACTACCATCAATGGTCCACTCTGGCCTCCAATTGGGAGGCATGGAGACACACCATCCATAACGCTGCTGATTCCTTTGAAAATGCACGCAGAATCAGTCTGGAGGAGAAAAGACAACGCAGAAAGAACCGTGCCTCGCCAACACCGCCTATGGAGACTTTCTGCTGTGCCTTTTGCAGCCGGACTTGCCCATCTCGCATCGGCCTCTTTAGCCATCAGCGCGCTCGCAGCAAGCGTGGGGAGAGCCCTGCCCAGATCTTCGTTCACAAAGCCTGGCCATGATGATGATGATGATGATGACTGGGGGCAGAGATGAACAAAAAACATGTATTCAAATGTTGTAATAAATATGTATGGCGTTACTGAATAAATGCCTGGCATAGTTTGTATCTGGTGTGCGAATGGCGGGGCAGAGACTGTTTGCTGTTACCATACAATAAACTCTTATTTGAAAACCCACTTGGGCCTGAGAGTCTGTTCCTCTCGCTGGGGTCTCCACTGTCTCCTCCCCACCACAGCCCTTTGCTACGGCCCAGGCAGGGCTGGGATGCTGCTCTGGCCAGGCAGGGCACAGGGACAGCCCTGGGGAGCCACCGGGATGGGCAGCCGAGCCCTCCTTGCTGGGTCACCAGAATTCAGGCACTGTCTCACCCAGGGCAAGGACTATTTTTTAGGATCAACATACTTTGTTTGCAGAGAACAAAGTGCTTATGATAAAAAATCTTCACTTAAAGCAGGTCCACAGAAGAGAGAAATAATTGAGATCATGTTCTTTGTTTATCACCAGAAGGGGATGAGGTTTTAAAGCTGTTTCATTCTACTTTACAGCTGCTATGAATTCTGACCTTCCCATGTAACTCATCAGCACTCTCTTATTTCTCCTTCTTTAAATAAAGGGAAAGAAGTAATGAATTTTAACAAAGACTTCTTATGCCTCAGCAATTCTCAGAAGTCTGAATTAAAGTAGCACTAAGAAAAAACAAAGAACTTCAAATTGTTTGAAAAAAATTCTCACCCTCACCATTGATCAGCCTTTATTTGCACAGTGTTTCTTGCTTCATTACCCTCCCAGTTCTCCAGTCATCTGTGTGGAAAGAACCTGTTAAAAAAAAAAGCAGAAAATGGAAGAATTTAACAAGTTAAAATGTTTGAGGCTTCTTTACACAAGTATCATGAAGTACTAATGAAATAAAAAATTTCACATGCTTTTCATCCCTATGGAATCCACCTTGTCAAGAGAAATGTCTTTGCAGGGATGACTGAACCTCTTCTGTTCCTGGTTTTATAAATGGCATTTCAACTGTTCCCTACAACTGAGTGCAAGGTCTTGACTTACACATGTGATGACTGAGGGGTGATCCAGCTGCAGACAGACTCAAATGGAAAGAACTGGTTTGGCCACAGATGTGCTGGTCACACTGGTTTGCTCCTGAGGACCAGGTCCCCCTGATGTTCTCCTGAGGACCAGGTCCCCTGATGGTCTCCTTAGGACCAGGTCCCCTGATGGTCTCCCCTGAGGACCAGGTCCCCTGATGGTCTCCCCTGAGGACCAGGTCCCCTGATGGTCTCCCCTGAGGACCAGGTCCCCTGATGGTCTCCCCTGAGGACCAGGTCCCCTGATGTTCTCCTGAGGACCAGGTCCCCCTGATTTCTCCTGAGGACCAGGTCCCCTTGATGTTCTCCTGAGGACCAGGTCCCCCTGATGTTCTCCTGAGGACCAGGTCCCCTGATGTTCTCCTGAGGACCAGGTCCCCTTGATGTTCTCCTGAGGACCAGGTCCCCTTGATGTTCTCCTGAGGACCAGGTCCCCCTGATGTTCTCCTGAGGACCAGGTCCCCCTGATTTGCTCCTGAGGACTAAGTCCCCCTTTGGGGGCACGGGAGAGCTTCATTTAGAAGTGTAACTTTCTTTAGCTTCATTTACAGAGCCTTGGCCCCAAGGCTTTGGCCTCCTCAAGCTCAGGTTGGGGATGGCCAGGTTTCCATGCTCTCCCCCCATGGCAGAGCTCCAGAGCATCATCCTCGAGGAGCTGCTCCGGCAAAACAAGGTCAAGCCCCTGCCCCGTGGGTGAGAGGAGGTCCACCTGCTGTGGGCTGTGGATCCATCTGCACAACGAGGGACTGGCTCCTGGGGACAGAAATAGCCCCAGTAATTACACTGGCATTAATAGTGCCACTAACGGCATGGGGCTTCATTATGGATACAAATGAATTGCTGCAGGATCACAAGCCATTAAGGGAAGGAATTTGCACATCAACCTTGTCTGCTTCCCTCAGGCACGGACACAGAAATGTACACTACAGGGGTTTGGGTTTTTCTGAATGTTCAGCCCATTCCCACCTCTCTCCCCGGCCACAGGCTCGGGCAGAGCAACCCTGAGAGGTTGTCATGCCCCACCATCACTGTGGTGTCTTCCTCTTGAAACCCAGGGAGGGAAGGGTTTGCTCAGCCCAAACTGTGAGACATCAGGAGAAACCATCAGGAGCACCCAGAGGCTGTTTCCATGCATTGCTAACTCGAGATTCTATTTCATTTGCCCTGAGGACACGTGTTGGTCCCATTTATTTGAGCAGATAACCAGGCCAGCTGGTGTGGCACATCTCCCTAATTCACCCCCTCTGTCCATAGCCATGTGTTTAAACTTCCCTGATAACTGGAAAACTTTCTGCCCCTCTTTCCCACTCAAGCACAGCCATCTCAGAGCTTCACTTTGCAGAAATACCCACAAGCAAAGACAGCTCAAGATCAAACACCCCATTAAGGTTACTGGTTTGTCCCATGTACTGTCAGGTCAGAAATTCCTGTTTCTAACAATATTTCACAGCATTTACCATTTTCTGCCTGTGGCTCTAACTGGAACCAGGCACAAAATAAACAAAACTCTCTGGCACTTGCAGAGATTTGTGGGGTGGGAGAAACTGTCCACCCTCAGAGAGAAACAAAGGAAATCTCATTAATACCCATGTCTGCAGGGAGGCAGAGGGCTCTGTTTCTTTGGATTTAGTCATTAATCTGTTTTTATTACTTTCATTAGTATTGTCATCCATGCTTCTGCTACTTTATACTTTACCAAGTTAATTAATGCTAAAGATTAAAATGCAGCTGCCTAAAACATCTTACCAGGATTCAAGCTGGGGGGAAAAAAAATATTCTAGAAATAAAGTTTTATGAAAAAAACAGCTCTGAAAGAAAGAACTGGTTGAGCAACATTCTTAGGTGCCAGAAGTGAGCTGATCTTCAGCAAGGTCTGTGCTCTCCAGGACCTCCCTTTTTTGAGGTAGATTAGGGAAAACAAAAAACCCAGCAGATTTCTTTTCTGCTTAAAAATACCCTGTTTAAATAACATCCGTACTTGGACAGCATTTCATCTGGGACCTTAAAAAACCAAAGGACCCCAGACCACTCTGAATCCATGGATTGCTCTGCCTTCTGCCCAGGGAGAGCAGAGCCCCAGAGGGAGATCCCGGGGCCCTGAGGCTGCCCCTGGCTCCAAGCCTGGCTGGGACCCACCAGGGGCTGTCACCAACCTCATCCCTGGTTCAGGGCTGGGTGTGAGCACAGACATTTCATTCCATGGGGCTCAGGAAATCAAATTGGGCCTCCAATTACCATTTGCAATGTCTCAGTGTTGCAATTGTGCAGAGGTTCTTGATCTTGATGAATTAAGGGAGCAAATGTTTTGGGGATTCTGAAAACTCATAAAAACAAAGTTTGTAACCACAATTAATACTGAAATCTCAGCCTTCAGAGATCAAAAATGGTGAGATGTGTGGTTAAATAAAGATAAACCTAGATAATGCACTTAAACCCACTTGTACCTGAGAAGAACCAGATGAGAATTTATGAGGCTATTCTGGAAGGATTCACCAGGTGTTTGAACTGTGAATGAAATGGAACAACCCTGAGTTCCTTCAGGGGATGGGGGCAATGAAGAAAGAGAAGGAAACCAAAAATGCTGGGAGCAGTGCTAAATGCATAAATTGGCATATTTGTACTGATTTCCGTTCTTTTCATATTTCTGAATTAATTTAGTCTTCATAGGAAAAATCATGCCAGCCTTCGAGAGAGCATTTCAGGCCATGGCACAGAGCAGCATCATAATCACAGAGTGGCCTGGGTTGGAAGGACCTCAAAGCCCATCTCGTTGCACCTCCTGCCACGGGCAGGGACACCTTCCACTGTCGCAGGTTGCTCCGAGCCCTGCGAGCACACACACGAGCTGCCTCTCGCTGCTCCTAAAGGTGCTTCTCCTCCTCTCCCTCCTTTTGTCCTTTTCCCTCTTGGTGCCCCTCGGGTTCCACGTGGGGCTCAGTGATCCCGGAGGTCTTTTCCAAGCCACTGGACTCTGATTCTGGGGCCAGCCCGTGTGGTTTGGGGGAGCTCAGACCCGCAGAGGGGACGCTCGAGGTGCCCCCAGAGCCTTTGGGGTGATGGGGACAGCAGTGGCAGCAAGAGGCTGTGACAAGCGCAGGGACTGTCACGGGTGCCAGTGGTGAGGCAGGATGCCAAGGCAGTGCCTGCCCAGCCCAGGAGCCCTTCCCAGCCCCTGGGGATCCCAGCTGATGAACAGGGCAGGCAGAGGCACCGTCCCTGCTGCACCCCCAGCCTGACATGAGCTCTGCCTGCCCTCCTGCCTCCTCTCAGACCCCATGAGACCTGTGCCTTGCAGGGCCTTGGAGCTGCTTGGATGAGAGGCTCACACAGTCCCTCCCTGCACCACAGCTGAGGCCTTGGCTGGGGCTTGCACTGTCAATTTTGCCTCCTGTATTCTTCTGTAAAATTTATTCTCTTTTTTCATTGATTTACCTCATATGGCATTTTTCTTTCCCAGTGTTCTTTTAACAGCACTATTGATTCAAATGGATGCAATAAATCCTTTTCAAAGGAACATGGTTCCTGTTTAAGATCAAATCAGAACATTGAGCCAACTTAATTGTCTTAAAAGGTGTGCTTAGGATCAGTGGAGGAAAGTTTTTTTATTGATTCTGATTACAGATTTAATGAGACTTTCTTGGTATGAGACAGGACAAATCTGGCCCTGAATATTTACAGTCCTTAATAAATCTTGGCAATTAGTATTTCAATAGCAGTAGCAATATGCACTATTACCATGAAACCTTCAAATATCCTCAAACCTTTAACACAGGATAATTTTCCTATAAAAATAATTTTCTAACTTTGATAGACAAAAACATAAATAAGATGCTAAAAATACCTCTCTGTGGAGAACATCAACGTTATTATCCCAAGTCATTCTGTGTCCCAAACACACGACGGCCATGTGTTTTAGAGTTAATGTGATATCCATATGTATTTGTTTTATAGGCAGGCTACATTGGATTACTGTGATGACAGGGACACAGGGTGACCCTGTTCCAGCAAAAGGGGCAGAGGAGAGCCCAGCCTGCCTTTGGGTCGGTCATTTCAGCAGCAACACCCACTGCAGCGAGCACTGCTGCCAGGGAGAGGGAGAGCAACAAACCAGCCTGCCTTGTGGGGAAGCAAACCCAGCCAGGGCTCAGCAAATGATATTCTGGGAAACCAATTAGACCCATAAACGAGGGGAATTTCCAGTGCCCCCACTCACAGAAGTGCCGCAGTGTTTCATCCCCAAATGCCAGGACAGCCCCTCTTTTCCCTCTGACAGTCCCCACAAGGAAAGGCTTCCAAAGAGGCCAAGGGTTCAGAAGAAATGTTTTTGAGAATGTTCTTGTTGGCCAAAATCATTAAACCTGCAAAAACCTGCCAGCCAGTCTCTGTCAAACAGTTAAAGTAGCACTCCCTTCACTGAATGCCTCTTCAAGCACAAAATAACTCCACACCTCCCATCAGGCTTGCACTGCATTAATTCAGTGCAATAATTCAGCCTTAGAATTAGGACCCTTGTTCTCCTGTGCACTATAAACACTCATTTCCATTCCAAGTTTTACCTGGACTCACCCCAAACTAGAAAAACAATTCTTTTTGGTTCTTGGTAGCACACTTAAAGTGCTTTTTACTTGTCTGATTTTCCCCATTTATCTACGTAAGAATGAGGTTTGCTTATGCTGTTTATAAAGATTAATGACAGTAAAGATACTCACACAGTATTTTCACTTCTTAGTCTGCCCCAGGGGGATCTGCACTGCTGGCAATGCACAGCAAAGCACAGAGGGCCACGGTCTGTGCTTCACTGAGAGGGTTCCTTCCCCTCCCTTTTCCTCCTGGGAGCATCTGCCCTTCCCCTCCTCCTCCTCCCCTGCTGCTCAGTCAAGGCTCTCAGAGCCATAAATTCAGTGGTGTGTGTTTGAACCCATGGCTTGTCCAGGCTAAGGAACTGGAGCATCATCACTTGCAGATGCAGAAGCTCATCCACAGAAATGCAGGCTGGGATCTGATACTTGATACTGCTGTGCAGAATTTTTTCCTAATTTCTACTTTATATTGGACATCCCTTGAAGTCACTTAGATGGTGCATCAGCTGCCCACAGCCTTTAGATGCAGAATTTTATGGGTCATTGAGTGACTGTTTTCAGAGAGCCTCAGACACCTCTTTACTGCAACGTGCCTTAGCATGGACACGGATATTCAACTGCAAAAAGGAAATGCTGGAAATCAGAACCACACAGCTCTGTTTCTATGAGAAACTGAAATACTTTCTTAAAAAAGTGGGGGTTTAGCTATTTTGTTCTTTGCTGCAAAGCAATAAGCACATCCTTTCACAACCTGAGGCTGGGCCACTGCCAAACCCCAAAGATCAGGGTTTAACATGAGAGTAGGTTGATGTTAAGTATTTCTAGTTCAGAAAACACAGTGCAAGCTGAATCCTATGAAAGCTGGGCCTCTTTTTAGGTTCCTTCCTAAATTAAAGCACACAGTTTACTAACAACACTAAGGTTGTACTCTATTTGGAAAGAGGAGGGATATCCCAGTAGCAAAACAGGCATTTCCCTCCCTCTCAGGCAGCAGCACCCCCAGCCCAGGTTCGCTCCTGGCAGGAGCATCACACCAAGCAGAGTAAACACAGTGGGAGTTACAAGAAACAGGCTGAGCAGAAAGCCAAAGAGGTGGAAAAAACCCCCTGAGCTTGACTTGTAAACTGAATGAATGTGATGCAAAGAGGTAGCTGGAGAATAAGAGGCAGAATCCCTGTGTTGGTGCTTATACATTCTGTCTTTTGACCACAAAAAGCTTAATTTAAAATCATGATTTATGATTATCTGAAACTTGGAGAAAAAGTTCTGGAGGAAAATCCCCCAGAACTCCAGTCAAAATTCTCAGACCTGGGCTTGTGCTATGTGGTCCAAATAGCAAGAGAGATGTGAGGTGTTATTTGACAAGGTTTTGACTTTTTTCAGGGGGTCACCTGGAGGTATCGGGGAAGGCAGGTGTGTAAGACCACATTTTACTCCATGGACCCCCAGGGACAGCCCTCAGCTCTCCATGGACAGGAACACAGGGCTGTTTGTCTGCCACTCACTTATAAAACAACCAGGAATTTGGGAAATCTCACGCACAAAAAGTGCTGCTCCTTGACTGGTGGAAAACCAAAAGATATCATCAGCTGGAAGGTACCCAGAAGGAAAGGAGGAATTTACTTTCCTAATTCAAACTTTCTAACAATTGCATTCCAGTACAGACCAAACAGCCCCAGATAACCCTGATCACATTAATTCCCTGACTTTGGAGTTATCTCTGCAGGGAGCACAACACACCAACTAGGGGCTGAAAACATCAACACCTTTATTTCTATCTGAAGGAGACAGAGAGTAAAAGGTGTTTTGAGAAAATATCCTCTCTGCACTGGCCCCTGAGTTCCCTGCCAACAGCTCCAGGGAGGGCTGGGCAGGGGGATCTTTATCCTCCCCAGTCCTGTCCATGCTCACCCCAGCGTGGCTGAATTACAAAACTTCCCCTTTGTCAGAAATTTCCCCCTCCTGGTTTTTCCATGGGTCTCTGTAGTGCAAGGAGCATTTTAATGTGTGCAATCCTTAAATGTCAGTGTAATGGAAAGCAGACGAGTCTTTTATGACAGCAATTTTTCACTCGTTTCTCTTGCTCAAACTATGAGGCGGGAATAAAAAAGATTTAGATGGTGCAAAGTGTGGCTGGAATCAGACATCACAGGAATTCTTGCTTTAGCCACGTGAGCCCCAGCAGCACATGAAGGCAGCAGCCTCCTTGCAGAGGGCTCTGCTGCAAACCTAAAATTCTAAAGTTGAATGAGAATTCCTCGTTAGTGCTGCCTGAGCCTTCTGCTCCTCAGGCTTTGGCATGGGCTGAATTACGGGCTGGATTATGGGCTGCTGGGCCAGCACTGCCCGGGCACTGCTGGGCACGGGGTGAGGGACAGGGGGTGACCACAGAGCTGCTCAGCCCAGGGGCAGCAGTGCCAAGGAAAAGCAACTTCTGTTCCTCCTCCCATCTCACCCACAGAGCCTGCAGAAGGAGCAGATTTAACGAGCATTGGAAAGTGCACTAATTTGTGGATGTGACTGTCGTGAAGCCTCTGCTTGCAGAGAGCCAAGGGAAGGTATGTCTGTACACAGACAAAGATGAACCACTCTACACTTACCCAAAAACCTCTTCAGAAAGTCCAGGAAATGCCAGTTGAGCCAGACAGGCACCAGTTTGGGAAGGTCACAGACAAAGATGTTCTTCTTACAGCTGCTAACAGGTGAAGACATCTGAAATTATGAGGAGAGTATAAATCAGCATTTAAAAGGTGGACTGAAGTTATTGTAGGGATACAACAAATTGAAGTAAGATGATCCCTTCTCTGTTATATTGAAGAAGGTAAGTTAATGCTCTTTCTTTGAAAATAAATCAAAGTAACTTTATTTTCGAGTGCCATAATTCTTTAGTTTGCATTAAGCTTTGTTAGTTAATGTTTTTTATTGAGAAGAAAAGCTGGAATCCACCACAGAGAAATTTAAATAAGTCCCTCCTGCAAGGACATGCAAGAATTGCTTGGTGTGGATAAGTAAAAAAACCCACCCAAAACCTCACACATGCACCTCTTTATGTTCCTGCAGCAGAAACCCCAGTACACACATGTCTGCTTGGAACTTTGTGGTATGTAAAAGCTTATCTCAAACTGTCAAATGGCATCTGGACACCCAATGTGAAGGCTGACAATCTCTGAATCTCTGGATATCAATCCCCTACTGCATAAGGAGATGAAAGATATTTTCTTTGCACCCTTCTGAAAACTTTTCCAACACTGAGGTGCTTTATCACACTGTTATTTCACTGTAACATAGCTAAACCTTTGGGTATTTCTCCTGTCAGGCTGAGGCAGCACAGAGCTCTAACTTTAAAGCAAAATTATAAGTAATACCATTTAAAGAAAAGAAAAAAACCAGGTCAAAAAGAAGGCAACATTTCAGCAGGCCAGACAGTGACCTGTGAGATCATCTGAGATGTTTTCTTCTGTCTGGACTAAGGATCTGCTCCTGTGGTGGAGGTGAGAACAGCTCCCTGTGCTGAATGCCACAGGAGAGTTTCAGCTGGACCTTCTCCCTTCCAAAGGCCCCTCCTGGCTGTTCCCAGCAGGTGAGATGCACAGGGCAGGTGGAGCTGCCACCAGTTTAGCACCTCAATTCACATCCCTTTTCCAGAAGGTTATGGAATACGCCTTGAGTAATTACATTCATTATCAGGAAGAACGGGAACTGGCTCCTAAAGCACCAGTAAGCTTTCCAAATCCAGCCCTCAGACCAAGAGTGGCTGAACCAAACCAAGTGAGCCCCAAGTGGCTGCATTCAGGGGCCGAGAGTGATCCCACAGCTGTTCCAGCCCAGCTCCAGTTGTCTGGCTGCGCCAGGGCCAGCCTGCTTCCTTTGGCCAAGGAACACAACCTCAGACTGCAGCTGAACTGGTGGATGTTTAACAGCTGTTAGAACTAGACCCAACATGGTAATAAGATGTTCAGGCCTTGTCCTCCTGCAGCTCATCTGGCTCTGATCAAAGGACACCAAACTACTGTCTAGGAGATGTCAAGGCTGTGTGAGACAAAGTGTGGCTCCTGGATCCACCACTGGGGAGAACCAGTGATCTGCAGATTTCAGATCTGTTCTGAAATAAAAGCAAGAGGATCAGGACTTGATCCTGGCCTTCCAACCTGACTTTTCACCCAGGCCCACCTGAGATCTCAGCACAGAGACCGGCCACCTTTCCAAGACTTGCTGCCTTTTCAGCAATGGACATTGAAGCAACACAAAAATCAGCCTTAGCTTTTCAACGCACCCAGAAAGAAACTTGCCGTGAAGTGACAATGTTTGAGAAGGTCCGGAGAGGAGCTGCTTTGTCCATGCACAGCACAAGGGAGCAGCTGCTCAGATGCCTCTGCCCGTCAACATTCCCATCCTGCCACCCAGGGCCAGGCAGGGTTTAGCAGCCTGTGTGCAGGGCTTTCTCTGCCCCTGGGCTCATGGGCAGGGAAATTACATTCTAATTACAGGAATCTCTCCTTCTAATGAGCTGATGGGAGAGCCCAAGGCAGCAGAGCTGTGGCTGGGGGCTCCATGAGCTGTGCCCAGCCCTGGCAGGGGCTGCAGCCTGGGGTGCACAGGGGATGCTGCCAGGGGAACAGGGGTGATCCCAGTGCCCAGCCATGCAGGGAACACTCACAGACACAGAGCTGGCCAGGTGAAACCACTGCCTGCCCCACTGAAACCACTGCCTGCCCCACTGAAATCTCTGCCTGCCCGTGTCCCACTGAAACCACTGCCTGTGTCCCACTGAAACCACTGCCTGCCATGGTGAAACCACTGCCTGCCCTACTGAAACCATTGCCTGCCCCACTGAAACCACTGCCTGCCCCACTGAAACCATTGCCTGCCCAGGGCCCCATTAATGCCAGCACAGGACCTGGAGATGCCACCTCCCAGACACACCTGGGCACATGTGGCAGCCCTGCAGCACCAGGCAGCTCTGGTTTAGGTTCACAGGCTCAGTGGGGTGATCCTCAGGCACACAGACTTGGAACAAGGATGTGGATGGACTCTGTTCTTCCCACTGGACTTTACTAACTCTAGGCCTGGCTTTCTCAAAGCAGTTCAAAGCCTCATGCTGAGGTGGCCAGAAGGGCTTGGTCCTCGGCTTGTTTCCCCTAAGAAGTGCCACTTTTCTTGTTGTTAATCAGTTATTAAATAAAACTCACACTTTCTTATGTTCAGTTTACTCGAGAGAGCTAATGAAACACTTCAGGAGGTTGGTTTAACCCCTTAGGTAATCTCTTAAGTAGTTGTAATTAAAAATCTGATTGTAACTGAACAAATCAGCATCAATACTTCAGGCTTGTAGGGAGAACAGGACTCCTCTATTGCTTGATAATTTGAAGATGGCTCATAAAAAAATGTCAGAAAGTTGAATAGATGATCTGTCCAACATAACAAATTTTTAATTTACCCTGCCTTGTTTGTGACTAAGATCTGTACAGCGCTGAGCCACCTAAAGCTGCAGCATTATTCAGCTGCACAATTGGAACAAGGCAGCAAGCAGTTCAAATTAATTCTGTATAAAGGCAGAACAAATCGTATCATTTGCAATGCAAATGTGATTTCAAGCTTCATTAGCATCTTCTTTAAGGTCTAGTAGTAGGATAGAGTGATGCTTCCAAGCCTGTGCCAAACACTCTGCCACCACTTAGTTCCTTCTGTCACGGAAGAAAACAGGAACACAACAAGCAGCAAAAGCCACTAGTGGTAACATACCTTGCTTTGCTCCAATTTGGAACTAAATCCAAAGGGCCAGATTTCATTTTAGTGGAGTAAATTCCTGATGCACCCAAACATTGCCATTTATTCTGCTTTTGCTTAAATCCTTTAGATCACAGCAGTGAAGGAGGATGAAACTGGGTATTAATTTCCTCAAAAACAACTCCGATCCCTATGAGCTTCCTCTCACTCTGAGGACTGAAAATGAAAACAGATTGTGAGATAAAACCTTTGTACAAATGGTGATGTGAGATAAGAGCTCCAGGATTCAACTGCTCCCACCCTGTTCTCTTTCTTCCTGTGCATCCCTTGTGCTTGCAGCACAGAGGCCAAATCCTGCTCCAGCCGTGGGAGGCTGACCAGGGGGCTGGGGAACACCCAAACTGCATGGCAAGAACCAGCACTGTGCCCATGGCAGGGCCATCAGAGCAGGGCCAGCCCTCCCAGCACACAGGGGTGGCTCCACGGGGACACTCAATGGCTATATATCCGCTGTTTAATACTGAATAAATACATTTAATGGAAGATATGGGAACAAATCACGCACAGACAGTTTGGAAACACAGGATTAAGGGCCACTCACTGAGGAAACGTCACTGGTAAGCTGGTTTGTTGGTTCAAGCTGATGCAGTTACACCAGAGCAGCCTTCCATGAAGGCAACTGATGAACAAACCTCCAAATAACAGGGATATTTTCATGGACTTGTTTAATGTTATTGCCATTACTGAGGAAGGCTTCCCTTGCAAGCAAATCCCCAGCAGGGGATGAAGGGCCTGGGAATGCCAGGAGGGACCTGCTCCTCTGAAAATGGTCTCAGCCTCCCCCAGCTAAATGTGATCAAATGCACATGGAGACGTGCCCAAATGTGCACACAGGCTGGGTGCAGAGATGCACATGCTAAACTTAGGAAATGGAAATACACATCTGATTCATGTGCCCAGTGACTGCAGTGCAGGAATAAATCAGTTAATTGGCCAGAGCAGGAATAAATCAGTTAGTTAATTGGGCAGAGCAGGCACTGCTGACCACGTACAGTCCCCAGCTGTGTGTGCATCTGAACAAGCACCTTCTGCCAGCCCAGGCTCTGCCTGTTGAAACAGAAGCCTGGATTCCTGGTGCCAGCTCCTGTCTCAAGCCACGATCCTTCCCTGGCTCACGGAACACCGTGCCAGGGTTCAGCACGGGGCTGGCGAGAGCCCGCGTGGCACTGGGGAGTCTGGAGCTCACTGGGCACAGATAACACGTGGGTCGGGAGTCAGACAGTGCCAGGAGGGCAGGGCTGGGGGTCCAGCCCTGCTGCCAGTGCCAGGGGCTGGGGGGCAGCAGGACGGTGCCAGCAGCTGCCCAGCCAGGGCAGAACCACACGGATCACATGCTGGTTGCACAGCCCACAGGAGCACTTCTGAGAGAACTGAGAGCTATCACTGGGGCAACAAACCCCAAATTATATGTAAATTGTATGCACAGGTAAATACGTGCCCTTACACGGTGCGTTGGACTCGGGGCAGCAGGGCTGGAGTTCAGCCACTTTGGAGCTGACATGGCCCCTTTCATCCCTTGGGAGGGTGGCCTGTGGTGTTTTTCCCATGTGGAAAGGCGAGCAGGTTGGGGGGGAGCAGCAGAGCCCGGGCTGTGGGGCTGCTGGGGCTGCACAGCAGCCACTCCCTGCCCCTCGCAGCCCACCTGAAGGGCTGCTCCGACACTGGCACAGCAGAACAGCCTGGCCCAGCCCCTTGGGGCTCCTTGAGTCATCTCTCTCTATTTTACTGACAAAAGCAAGTTTTCCACCTTCTCAGCACTGCAGGACCAGCCCAGGGAGCAGGTCCCCCTGCATCCACCACGAAGATGCAGCTCCGCTCTCGCCACCAGAAGCCTTTTCTGGAGAGTGGCAGATGCAGACAAATAAATACCAGCTGGTAGAAAAATTAAGTCCTGGTGTCTCCTCTGAGACTTGCCTTTTACCTTCTCGTTTGAGAGGTCTCCTTTAAACCAACATGAGGCCTCCCAAAGCTGCACACATGCCATTGCTCTAAAAACTTCTGTAATCATATCTTGTGAACAAACATGAGTCATGAACAAAATCCTGAAAGCAAAAAAGGTTTCAAAATTAATCTATGCAATCATCACATTACCCTGCATGCTGCTTAAATTCTTCCTATAACTCACTTTGGCATTTTACAGATAAAGATAAGGGACATCCAGGGCCTGACTGGCCAAGCTGCCTTAGGCTACAGGAGGGAGACAGAGGAGGAGAAAAGCAAAGCAATCTCAGGGTCAACTGAAAACGATCCTGCAAGCAGGGAGAGGTGGAGGAAGAAGGGGGCACTGGAAATTCCTTCTTCTCCCCCAGAAAATGTTGGAAATCAAAGCATCCAGAGGGTCTGCAGGAGGTGGGGGCTGTGAGGAACCAGATGTTCTCCTGCCCCTGCCATTTTCATAGCTTTTATTGGTCCAAGCCCAGAGCTCCCAGGAGTCTGCAGAGCCACAACAGAGAAACGCAGGAACCAAGAGGGACAGGGGCCAGAAATGGGTCACTTTGGGAGCTCTGGCTGCAGCAGAAGGTGGCAGAGGGAGAGCCCCGGGGGACTGAGCTGGCCCAAGCAAAGCCCAGTGGCCAAGGCAGCAGACAAGGAAAGGCCCAGGGAATTGCTGACGCCGTGAAAGCACAGCCCCTGGAGGTGAGAGGGGCAATGGGGGAGACACTGGAGGTTCAGCAGGTGCTGCTGCAGCACAGAGACCTCGCAGTGCTTTTCTGAGAGAAAACAAGGTCCCTCTTCCATCACTCTCAGCTTCCAGAAAACACCAGTGTGAGCACACTCCAATGCTCCACGAAGTCCCATGGAAACAGGTCACAATTTTCTTGCAGATCATACCTAAAAGGCATTATACATATATTTATTTCCATCTGTTATATTGCCTTCATCACCATAGTAACTTATCCTTCTGTTAATGCCACGCAGTATTTTCCTGTGTTCAGGAGAGGCAAAACACAGTTTTCTGGTTTCAGCACTCAAGGTTACTGCACCACTGTCACAAATGATTTCAAGAACACACCATGGCTTGCCAAATTCGGGTACCTGCTGAGCACCTTGGCCTGGGGCAGGGGCAGGATAAGGAGCTCAGAAATAAGACTGCACTGGAGCACAGAAAAGAGCACTATTAATCCTTGCATTCCCTTCCATCTCGTATCAAATCAACTGCTCTGAATACTGGATTTTTTTCCTAACCCTTAAACTAAAAAAAAAACGGGATGAGAGAGTCTGAGTCCAAAGAGGCTGCAGGCACCAGTTGCTGCATATAATCACTGAAAGCTGTAGCACTGTGAATATATTTCGGATTATGTTTCAGTTCTTCATTATTAAAAATGGGCTGCAGTTGATTCATAGTTTTGCTGCAATCAGCTGAAACCCAATTACCATCCAGCACAAACCACTCCTGAGGCAGATCTCAGGCTGCCAGGAAGAAATACCACTGTATTCCCAACACACTCCTTTCCCTGGTGGCAAACACAGCTCATTTGTTTAGGCAGCTTAAGAATTTTCTACAAACCTCTGTACTAACGAAAAACTCCATAGTCTGGGTTACTCCGTGGAGCTGGGTTTTGCTTCTCAGGGACCTTTAATGTGCTGTAGACCAGGGCACTGTGTTCCAGCATCACCAGAGCATTAATCTTTCCATGGCAGGAGGGCACCTGCCCCTGGGCTCCTGCAGACCCACCCCCACAGCCCTGCCCACCCCTCCTGCATCCCACCCATCCAAATCCTCATCTCTCCTGGCTTGCTTTCCTCCTTCCAGTCAAACGTGCTCTCACGAGCCCACCCATTTCCATTAGCAACACCAAGGGGCATCAGCAGGTGGGGAACGACATTTGTATTTTTGCCAGACGTTCAGCACCAGCAGCAGGAGCAATAATGGCCTGTCACTCTTGCCATCCCTTTTCCTTTCCCTCCCTCCCTCCAACCTGTCACTTTGCTTTGGGATTGCCCACGCAAAGAACTAGGAAATTACTTTCATTTTCCCTGAATATTAGACAATTTCTCTGTGCTTGTACCTTTGGTGGATTCTTCCTACAGAGTTACAGCCCAAAGGGGTGTTGGTAAAGTTGTATAAAGAGAGTCATAAGAATCCATAAATTATTACACCAGTGCTGTGTTCTACCTCTAATTATAGGCAATTTGCATCCACTACATTTATATATTTCTGCCAAAATGCAGCTCAAGTTAAGAAAGAGGATAGATTTGTGCACCAGTGAAATTCAGGAGGCAGCCTAGAGCAGCATGGGGAAGAGGGAACAGCAGACAGGGTTGTTAGGAAAGGGGCAGGAGAGAAATGGAGCCACAGGCTTCACGTTCCTGTCCTTCTTCAGAGGTTGTCAGTATAATCATATCTCCATTGGCAACATCACAATCGTCTCCACAGCAACAAATGTGATGCTGCAGAACGCTGAAATATCTATTTTTAAAAAGGTAGGAGGAAAACACAAATGTGGAGCATGTAGGGGTTGAACAGCCACACAAGTCTAATGACTATAATGGGAGGTGCATAAAAATACTCCCTGAAAGAGAAGTTGAGCAGAATCAGCTTCTGAAAATTTCTTCAAGAGTAGCATCTCCTGGAACCCTTTACCACCTTGTGGGCCAAGAGAGTCTCAGGGGCAGCAGAATTCCCGCAGAGCTGGTGTCCCTGTCCCTGCTGGGATGCTCCCAGCCCATGGAGCCAAGCAGGCAGGTGCCAGGAGAGGTTCTGCACAGAGGAGGAGATCCCCACGAGTGGGACTGGCAGAGGGAGAGGGACTAGCCGAGGGAAGGACAAGCTGGGGTTTTATCCTGGGTTAAAGCTCCAGCAGAGTTTGGACACCAGGACAGGGACAGGGTGGGATTGTCGGGGTGTCTGTGCAGGGCAGGGGTTGGGCTGGATGATCCTTGGGGGTCCCTTCCAGCCCAGCATATTCCATGACCCTGTGAAATTTCCCAAAGCCCCCAAATGCTTGGAAAACAAGAGTGTGGGATAAGAACAGATTTGGACAAATGAACCATGGTGTACTGGGATGCCTCCAAATCCCTTCAGGTCAACATTGCTATTCCCCACCTTTGTGAATTGCAAATTGTAATCAAATTTATGCAAAACAGAACTCTAAAAAGATGAAAAGGCTACGTTTTAACTTTGTATAAGAAGTACAGTGCTGTAAATATTTTTAATTGGTGTTGTGAGTTATGTTTTAGGCAGCTTTTGCTGTGCACTGGTATCTTTGGAAAGCAATAGTTTATCACTGGAACTGGCTGATGGTTTCCACTGAATGCACACTAACAAGAACCAGGATATGAGACAACCATAAATAGTGTAGAATAAATGGGAATACTTTTCACTGCACAAATAATATATCTTTCTTCAAAATGAGTCTCTCTCCTCTGGTGTGACAACAGAATTTGATTGTCTTCAGTCTATTTGGGAAAAAACCCAACTCTCAGAAAGTGCCAATTTCTCAAAAAAAAAAAAAAAAAAAACACAACAGAGCAATGTATCAATTTTTAAAAAGGTATCACCTGGAAACATTTTAGGCCTGGGAGGACTTTCAGGGCATAGAGGGGTGCGTGGACACAGACCAAGGTTCTTTCCCTCTCTGGATCAACCCAGAGGAGTGCCTGTGCTCTGGGAAGAGCAGGGGGCCTCCCTCGAAGCTCGGGGGGATTTCAGCCTCACTCCAGCACAGCTCAAACACTTTTTAAGCCACAGGGAAAATATTTTTCCAGGACGAGAAATCACTTTCCTTCCCAACTCCATTTTTACACAGCGGGTCGGAACAAAGCCACCTCCAAACTGTTTCCCTGCTGCTCTCAGAGGTTCCCCTCCCTCTGCCTCCCGCGGCACCCGGAGCTGGATGGCACAGCCAAGGAGGGGCAATGGCCCGGCCAAGGAGGGGCAATGGCCCGGCCAAGGAGGGGCAATGGCCCGGCCAAGGAGGGGCAATGGCCCGGCCAAGGAGGGGCAATGGCCCGGCCAAGGAGGGGCAATGGACAATGGCCCGGCCAAGGAGGGGTAAGGGACAATGGCACGGCCAACGAGGGGTAAGGGACAATGGCACGGCCAAGGAGGGGCAATGGACAAGGGCCCAGCCAAGCAGGGGCAATGGCCCGGCCAAGGAGGGGTAAGGGACAATGGCCCGGCCAAGGAGGGGCAATGGCACGGCCAAGGAGGGACAATGGCCCGGCCAAGGAGGGGCAATGGCACGGCCAAGGAGGGGCAATGGCATGGCCAAGGAGGGGCAAGGGGCAATGGCACGGGAGGCTGTGCCCTCTGCAGCAGCACAGCTGGAGAGCCCCGGGGATGCCACCCTGCCCAGGCCCACGGGCATTACACTACAATGATATCCTGCATTCAGAGCTCAGAATTAAACTTTGAAAAAATCTGATCCCAAATTGTCAAATCTCTCCACACTGGGGGGGAAAAAAAGGTCTGTCTTTAGGAAAGCAAGGTTTGGAAACACAGCTGAGCCATGTCCTTCAGGCAACACCAGTCGTTAAATGCATTTAAATTTCTGTATCAGGAGAGATGAATCCTCTCTGCAAAATATTTTCCATAATTCTTAAATGCCAGAAGAGTGAAACTACTCTGCTGAAAATGAATGGACTCTGAGCATTTCTCACGTGCCTGTGTTCATAGCACCACATGTTCAGGTAGCACTGATTCTCCCTTCCTGACAGCACACATTTAGAGGTCTGCATCCCTCCCAGTGACATTACTTTATCTCTTGTTTTTATATTGATAACAGAACATTAGCACACACCAGTGCAATTAATATTTTATTTTCCTATCTCATAAAATATAGAAATTTAAATCACCGAGGAATTAGAGGAATGAAAGGAGCATTATGTTAAAGCAGCTCCATAACACGCTTTGCATCATGTAATGGG
Organism: Grallaria varia; assembly: GCA_013396735.1. NCBI lineage: Eukaryota > Metazoa > Chordata > Aves > Passeriformes > Formicariidae > Grallaria > Grallaria varia. The sequence continues at coordinate 301,326 of VWZG01010274.1, forward strand.
ACATGTTTAATGCAGTTTTACACAGCAGCCTTTCATCATTTACATTTGCTTCTGGCTTAATAAACTGTGTCATTCTGTTTCTGTTCGTTACAGTTGGATTTAAATGGTTCCCAGGGAGCATCCCCAGGAGTCACACCTGAACATGGCAACGAGCATTTCCATACATCACTTCTGGGCTCCTGCCTCGCAGCCTCAAGCTCTAATATTTTATTTAGGAGTGTGCCAGGCACTTCAATTAAACCTGATGACCAGCCACAATACCAGAGGGTGGAAATGATGGGAGGCTGGAGCCTCCTCCCTGGAGTAACATCTGGCTCCTGGAGTCACCACGCTGGTGAGAACACACATACCCTCCTAGCTACCGGGGGAGAGAAACCAGCATCTCTGATACTTGTTCGTGGTTACTAAAACACCTAAGTGTCCTTCTCCACACAGGATGATGCAATGCAAGACTCCAACAGAGCCCACCCCCAGCATTCCAGGCACGGTGGGTACGGAGAGCAAAGGGCAGAGGCGCAGCCCTGGAGATGGATCATCTGGGAGGTCTCGCTGCCCAGTGAAGCCTTTCCTCCTGCAGGACCCCGGGAGCTGAGGAGCAGCCCCCAGAGAGCCCAGCCTGACTGGCTGTGCAGAGCAGCATCTCACGGGGACGCAGCAGCTCAGCCCACGCTGCCATCAGTTGACTCAACATGTATTTTTAAGCCTCCAAGCACAGAGAGGTTTCTCAAGACAGAGATTTGCTGCACATACTGGGCAGCCGGGAGGAAACAGCCCCCTCCACGCTGCTGCATCCTTTGGGACGCTGGAGCTGCGGGAAGAGCCAGGGCTGGGAGTGGGGAGCAGGGACAGGCCCCTTTCTCACCCTTTCCTAACCACCTGGGGCAGGTCCCGGGGGCTCTTCTGCTCCATGTGCCCATCCCAGGCCTGGGCACAGTGTGCCCCTGGCCAGACACTGCCCGTCACACACAGGTACCGCTCTGCTGGCGGGAACAGCCCAACAGCGGCCGGGAAATGAAGACAGGTGCCTTGACAACCTGTTTCCCAGGGTAAACACAAGTCCAGGAGCATAGAGGGAGTATTAGATTTAGCACCCAATAAAACAAGAATCAACATTATGGGGATTTCTTTAAAAATCACCTTTCACAGGCAATTTTATGCAGGCGCAGTTTCTGATGTATAGAAAGTGTTCGCTTTATGAAAGCGATTGCAAGCACGCAGGTCTCTGATCTCTTTCATCATTTTTCATTAAAAATCAAAAGTTGTGCAGGGCTGAAAGTTCCGAGATTTTATTAAATTGGGCAATGCCAGAGGAGAAACAACAAATATGTTCACAGGGATAAAGTTTTGTTCTCATTCTAAACATCACACTTTCCTCTCAATGCTGGGTTTCCATTCTTTCCCTCCAGCACTTTCTGGCTCTTGCTCATTTTGATGTTCATAGTTTTAATTTAACTCTAGATGCAGTGTAATCTTTGTTATGCCATATCAAATACAAATCGTGTTTGGAAGTTGCTTTTTTTTATAGGCACACCAAGGAATGCCTTTCATAAAATTCTACCTGAAATGCTCTTCACTCTTAAGTTACAAAGTCAGCAGATAATGGCAGCAAAAGAGGGTGAAAGGGAAAAAAAGGAAATTAAACAGGTAATAAAAGATTTTCAGATGAGACCTGGAATCAGAAGCAGTGCCAGGAAGGCAATTGCAGGGGAGAAGGTTCTGGTATAAATCTTACAGCAGAGTAGGGTGTGCTGACAAAACAAACAAAAAAATTACAAGTTACCCAGAAGAGCAGCAGGGCCAGGGTAGTTTGGGGATGAAAGGACTGCCTGGGAAGGATGTGGCTGCACCCCATGGCATGCCCATAATGGAAAGGGCATGGGAAGCGTGTGGAGAAAGGCAAAAGATCTCAACTAGGCACCAACACTAATTGGCAATGTCATAAATCCCTCTCCAGGACATCATGGAGGTGGGAATTCAGGACAGGAGGATGTCCAGACTCCAAGTACCACTGGGAAAGGAAAGAAGCCCAGAAAGCTGTGCTTTCAGACTAGTCACCCTCAGAAGGAGATTACACCATACTCAGCAACTGCACGGACGGCTCCCATTCACAGAAACCTCATTTAACTCAAATAATTATGACAGATCGACCTGCAGTATTAACACATGCACAGCCTATCACGGGAGGAGAGGAAGGAGGCCAGAAAAAAACCCCACAGTACTTGTGTGACACTTCCACTCCTGCAATCACTGAGTTAATCCCCAAGTCCCTTAATCAGAACTCTTCAAGAAAACAGTTGATGAAATCAGGAGAAATATTGCTTGAATAACTCTTGAAATGGGATTGGAGGTTTTTGCAGCACTACATTATTAAAAGTGTTGGGAAAATCTTGATCAGCTTCTAATAACACCAGGTATAACAACCCACATGGTTTTCCTAGCTCCCTTTATCCATTTTCACTACAAAATTGCTGATTACCATAACCTGTCAATCTCAAGCAGGTTTGGAAACCCCACTGAAACAGCAAGCAATTAATTAAACCTGTAAAATATCAACAGGAATCAATAAGGAAATATTTTTGACTTGCCCCCCATCAACATTTCCCAAAACTAAAAGAACCCCGAAGTGGAAGACACAACTCAGAAAGTGTAATTTGATCAGCAAAATGACAAATACAATCAGTAAGACCTTCTCCAGACTTCCAAGTAAGTAGAGAGAGCACCCAGGTCAAAGAAGATGCAGAGAAAGTTAAAAAATTTCTTTCCAACACAACCCTACAAGAAATCCTGTGATAAATCTGCTCTGTGTCAGCATGGAGGCATTATATCTGTGATTCAGAATTATAAAATACCCCTAATGCAGCACTTTAATGCTTTTCTAAATCCAACTTAAAGTGACTTCACATTTCTGGTAACCTTCTACACAAGATCCTGTATTAGCCAGACCTGTTCCTGTGCACAATGTGAGGTGCTCCTACCACAGATCACAACAAACACTGCCAAAAACTCCCCCAGTGCCTGGAGCTTTCATCCTGCTTTTCTGAACACTGGCTTGTTGTGGCTGTTCCCTTTCCAGAGCAACAACCACCTGCACTGCTCTAGAACTGCATTTTTCACATTGAGCTCAACCCAGCAACAAACTTGGGTTGTGCAGACGGAGATCCCAAAGCCCTGGAAATCCAGGCACATCTGAAAAGCCTGGACTCCAAACACTCCTGGTTTTCAGGCAGGTCTCAGGGTTGGTGTAGGCTGATGACAGGGTGGAATTGCTGAGCCTGGCTGTGGTGGGAGCTCTGCCCAGGAACACTCACAGTTCAGCCATGCAGGTCCCTCCAGCTGCATTTCCACTGTCACATCACTCACGTCATATTGAAATAAATACATTTCCTTTATTTGCTAGGTGCAGTGACACTAAATGACCTAGTCCTTATAAAGAACAACTTTTCAGCACTTCTAGGACACATTTCATACGATGGAAGAGGAAAATGGACACCAGCACCTACAGAATCCTCCTGGGAAGAGACTTTGTCAAGTTCTATGAATTTTCTGCTTCCAGATGCATTGGGAGCACAGACTTTGCTGTATTAAGAGGATCTCCACTTCCAGCCTGGGTAGGAATCAGGGCTACAGAGAAACGTGGAAATAATTAAGCGAGGGAAAAAAGCTACTCATGTTTTAATTCCATGCTTAGGTTCATTTGGAGTTTAGGATGAAGGAATGAGTCATCATTTCTTATTTTATTCAAACCCAGCCCCTGGAGAGAGTTGGATCACACAAAGTTACAGCCTGTGCTCTGGCAAGAACCAGTTTGGGATATTGGCTGCCATTCTTCTGATCCCTCATACTTGAGATGGAGCCTAAAATGCAGCAGCCCAAAGCCTGTGTGGTGTCCTGGCCAGCCCTGCCCAGAACAGCCTCCCCAGGGCACTCCGGGGTCCCAGCACTGCAGGGCTGCTCGAGGAGCCCTGGGGTCACTGCCTGTGACGACACAGAGGAAGCCCTTTGGACAAGACTCCATGTGAAAAGAATGAGCAGTTTGTCTGTCTCACAGTCCCTTCCCCTCCCTCGCTGTGCTGGTGCCTCCGGGGAGAGAGAAAAACATTGGGTGCTGCTTGGGACAGGATTAACCACAACCTGTGAAGCTCAGAGTGACCCTTCTGAAGAGCTGTGACTTCCTGCCAAGAGCACGTGTCAGGCAGACGGGGCCTGTGTGTGTTCCCAGGTTTGGGGAAGGACTGGGCTCGCTGTCACAGCACACCCAGCTGGTCCTGCCCAGCCTTGCCCCAGGGGAGGCTGCTGGGCAGGAGTGATGGGCTCCCCCTCTGCCTGGCACGGCCAGCAGGTGCCTGGGGACAGGGACAGGGACAGCCCGCCAGGACAGGCTGGCCCACTCCTTATCCCATCTGTGACCCCTGTTAGACAGAAAGGCTCAGTTCCAGTTGCTCCCCAGAAAACACAGGGATTATACCAGGTTAAATTCTCAACTATTGGAAGGCTCTCAAAAGCCGAAAAAACTGAAGGATCCTTTTCATTCAGAACTACAGGCTGCAAAAATCCCCTCACAAATACACCTTTTCTATCAATCTCATCAGATTTAGCAGTGAAAAACAGGATTTCCAAAGTGGGAAACAATCTATTTCATCGTTCGAAACGTTTGCCAGCTTGGCCAGGCCACCTCCTGGAGCCCGTGAGCACTTTACACCCCCCAGCACAGCCTGCAGTGCCAGCCCCAGGCGGGCTTTCCATCTCGCAGACCATTCGCCCTCTGCAGCGAAGCACCAGCCTCAGTCCACGCGTTCACAGGTTGGAGTTTGGCTGGTTGTCCTTTCCCCCTTCTCTCTTTCCACTCTCCCTCCAGCACAGCTGAGGGTAAAGTGATTGGAGCACTTTTTAGTTTTCAGGAGGGAAGGCCTGGCCACATCTTGCCATCAAGTGAGACATCTCATCCCAGGCTGGCAGGGAGCCTGCGCTCCCTCTGCATTCCAAAAAGGAAAAGCAGCACCTGGAAAGGTAATTCATCTTTCCCCAAGACAGGGAGACGGATCACCCTGTGAAGCCTCAATTCCCTGCACAGCCCAAGGGAGGAACTGGAGCCCCGCTGAGCAGGGCCAGGGCCAGCCCCAGCACACAGCCC
>VWZG01010275.1:0-29695 GCA_013396735.1 Grallaria varia
AATTTTATAGAAAATTATTTTTATTTAAATGATAAATTCTTACCTACTTTTTCCATCCATACTTAATTTCTTTTTAAATGCTAATGTTTCAATTTACATTTAGCTGAGATGCTTTAGTCTTATTTTTACAACCTACTTATCAATCACAGAGCATTTGTAGCACTGATACTCTGAAGCACACATTTCTGAAGTAATAAATGGAAGCCTCGACAACTGAAAACACTACAGAACTTGTAGTTTTGTTTGTCTAATAAAAACAATTTAAACCCACAGCTTTCACATGTCTTAAATGAATTTTCAATCTTCATGGTAATGAGGCTTGACATAAACAATTACTAAAGATGTAATTATTACCTACTACAGAAAAAAGTCTTCCCATGTATTAACTGTGTGTTGTGAGTTTTCACAGAATCTCTCAAAAATTCAGTACTTTAATTGAATTAGTTCTATGGTCTATGGTTATTAACAGCACACAAACCCTTTCCTCTTCCCATTGTCTAGGGCTCTGGAAGGTTTCCCCTTTACCTCTCTGTGGCAGAAAGGAATAACTCACCTGTTCTGGATCCTGTCACAAAATGACATCTTCTTTCCACAACTTGCTTCCTGCTAATGTCTAAACTGTAAACAACTCATTCATTCTCAGTTTCAGGTGAGAAACCAGATGGTTTCCAAGGAGGGTAGACAGAATAACTCATGTATCTTCTGCATACTTCTTTGTTTCTTCTCCTTCCAGGGAAGTAACCTATTTTTTAGGTTACTAAAAGAAAACTTAGGTTTACTGCAAAGGGTGCATTTGGTTTAATATTTATGAAAATGAATGAGACTGAAACTATCTTTGGGAAGAAAATAAAGGAAACTTACAACTACAATTAATGATCTCAATAATAATTAAAATAAGATGATTAAATCATTATTAAAATAGTATATTTAAATGAGTCTTCATAGAAGAAAACTAAATTCTAGACTGGCATGTGACAGTTTTGTTCTACATAGAAGTCTCATAGTTAGCAAAGCTCAAATTTAAGTTAAAATTGTTAGAGCTAGGAAAATTATCCTCAAAGAATTGTAAGTCTGTCCTGGGTTTCTGTAGCTGAATTTTTTATTTTTATTTTTTGGTAGTGGGGGATGCTGCAGAGGTGGTTTCTGTTAGAAGCTGCTAGAAGCTTCCCCTGTCCCATAGGAGCCAATGACACTTGGCCCCAGGAGGGACATCTGGCTCCTGGCCAGGCCTGAGCCAATTAGAGATCACAGTAACGCCTTTGTGATAACATATTTATGAATTGGAAGTTGTTGAGCAGAAGAAAATTCCAGGGAGCGAGAACATGGGACAACAAGGCAGGCATCAAGGTCGCTGCAGAAGCGAGAGGGGAGGAGGCACCTCATGGAGCAGGGGAAGGACTCAGAGCTAAAACCCCTGCAGCCCATGGAGGAGCCTGTGCTGGAGCTGTGGATGCTTGAAAGGAGAGACCTGTGGACCCGTGGAAAGGCAGACCCACGCTGGAGCAGGTTTTGCTCAAGTGAGAGCTGTGGCCCTCAGGACAGCCACAGATGTGGAAGAACTGCTGCCCGAGGGGTGGATTCAAGTTGGAGAAGTCTATTAAAGATCGTCTCCTGTGGGAGAGACCCCACGGAGCAGGGGATGGGCTCAGTTGTGGTCCCCTGTAGACCGTGGTGAAGCAGAATGTCCCCTTGCAACCCATGTAGGCCCATTTACTGAGCAACCTTTACTACACCTTATGGATGAGCGACTCCCAGGGGTGGGGGAACTCACATCGCAAGCAGCAGCAACTGCAACCGACTGCAACCCCCCATGGACAGAAGGAGGGGTGGAGGGAAAGTGTGTGTGTGATGTGTTTTAAGACTGTTTTTATCTCACTATTTAGCTTAGCTTTTATCCTGTTAGTAATAAATTTAGGTATTATCTCACTTTGAGTCTGTGTTTGCCCATAAAGGTGGTGGGTGGATGACCCCTCTCCCTCTGCCTAGTTGCAGAAAGGGATTTAATGAGTCCATGGAATCCGGCCAGGGTCAACCCACTACAAAGTCTCAAACACTTCCACATAAAATTATGATAACCAGAGCAAGAAAAAAGTAAATGTTCTGTTGGGAAATGGAAGGAAGAAGACTTTAGTTTATACTCCTTTCACTAACATTTTCTTCAGTCCTCAGCAAAAGAAGCTATCTTCACATTTTACATACAGAGGTGGAATTTGGAGTGCAAAGATTGATTGTACTGAAGTCATAGCTGAGGCAAATTTCACTGCCTTTTTCAGATATTTCAAACATAGTATGTTAGTACAAAGATACATCCATTTAAGGATTATAGACCTGGATGTGTTCCTGTGTAACCTGTATTAGGTGACCTTGCCTTGGCAGAGGGTTGGACTGGATGATCTCCAGAGGTCCCTGTGACAACCCACCCTTAAGGGGAAGGAAGTATCTCCCTTCCAATCCTAACTGTTTTGTGACTATATGAGCATGATGACATTTTACCTTTGCATGTTTTCTTTTATCTTTGAAATGCAGAATAACCTTGAGGTTTTGCTACAACATACATCCTAAGAGAACATGTGAATATCTTTTAATCAATTTCTGTTGTCCAGTCTCATGTTTTGGATAGTTCTAAGCTTAAAACATTTACCATTTGGTAAAGAATAACCAAAATGTCAGACTGGTGGGATTTTGGCTCTGTCTGCCCAGCCTTTACTCATTCATATGTTCAGGTATTTGCTGGAGAAATGAAGCACAGGAAATAGTTCTGGGAAAGTTTTGTCAAAAGCTCTGGAATGTACATCTGCTTTATAGCAGTGCTTTAGCTTTTCACAAGAAAGAGCCAAAGAGGCACTCTAAACACCTTTGCACACTTATAACACATTTACAGCAGGAAGACAGAAACTAATTATAATCCAGGTAACAACTAGTTGGCCTGAGGGTAACATGAGCAGCAAGATCACTGGCAAGTTTTGTAACCATCCAAACTAAAGAGAGAGAGTGAAAAAAATTGCCTTTTTTTTCCCCCTCCACCTTGGGGGTACACATTCAAAGCTATGCTGAAAGCTGAGTCCAGCGTACAATCACTATGTATAAAGCCAGGAAGACCTTATAGCACCTTCCAGTACCTAAGCGGGGGCTAGAAGAGAGCTGGAGAGGGAGTCTTTACAAAGGCATATAGTAGTAGACCATGAGAGTAGGTTTGGATTAGATATTAGGAAGAAATATTTTGCTGTGAGGATGCTGAGGCACTGGAACAGGCTGCTCAGAGAAGTTGTGGATGCCCCATTCCTGGAAGTGTTCAAGGCCTGGTTAGATGGGGCCCTGAGCAACCTGATCTAGTGTAAGGTGTCCCTGCTCATGGTAGGAGTGTTGGAACCACATGATTTTTAGGGTGCCTTCTAACTCAAACCATTCTTTAATTCCATGTACTCTTAGGTACCTTACGAGCTGCAGCATTATTCTCTTGAATGGACATTACTGGTCACAGCTGGACCAGAAGCCTTGGCAGGTGTGAGTTTGCTCTGTAGAGTAAGTGTGACTGTGTGGATGTTTGTGTGAGACACATGCATTTGTTTTATAGAACAGAAATCAAAACCCACCTAGTATATCTATACCATTCAGAAAGCAAATTTTGAGAGGGGTTTAGTTAACGATTACTGTCCTTCTGTTCTTGAGCTTTCCTCATTCCTCAACTCCCCACAAGAAGCATAAACTATGAGTTATTTGCACTATTTAGTAAAAAACAAAACAAAACAAAGTTTCTGGAGTATCTCCAGAAGTGTATTTCAACGTGCACACACTTTGGTATCCCTTGATGTCACATGAGAATTCACACAGATTTCTTTAACGAAAATGTCCCCCATCTGCCCAGTTCAGACCTGTGATAACCATTAGAAGCTCACATGTTACTTTAAACATATTATCATTAGTTTAGGATTGTTATCTACACACTTTTAAGAAATTTTATTAGTTGAATTGCCTGTATCAAATTTAAGGTAGCAAGAATATTGGGAGGATTCTTCAATAAAACAGGAAAAAGAATATAATGAAAATGCTTGAGAAGCAATCAAATGCTGAAATCTGCTCATCCAATGGCAGTTAAAGAGAGATATTGCTTCTCATTTTAAAGGTCAGCCTGTTAGTCAGGGAAATAAAAATATTACTTTTCATTGTCGTGTGATTGTCTAAATTATTAAATACTTGATTAAACTGGGACAGTTTATGTTTACTGTGAAATTAAAACAACCGGTGTTTCTATAAATAGTTCTTACATTGACACATAGCAATGTGACTTTCTAAGGATTCTCTAGCACTTGCATGATTAATGTGCCTTTTACATATTAAAAACGTAGTTATGCTTTGTGCAAATTATAAGCTCTCATTTAAGTGCAAGTGTGCCAAGGAAATTTTTTATAGTTTAATCTTCAGTTTCAAATTATTATTCTCAGTATACAGCTAAAAATGTTCAAATATCTCTTTGGAATTTATGTAGATATTTGTTTTGAATTAGCAAAGTTGTTTGTGTCCTAAACCAAACAAGCTTTTTGCAGTGTTATATATTTGCTATCATGGTTCTCTTCACACATTATTCATTTGAATTTTAAAGTTCTCATTACCTTCCAAATCATAAATCACATTGTGTTCCTGGCCTTTCAAACAGATCTGCATTGGCATATATTGTTTCTCTTATTCTCTGTATTTAGATTTGATTAAAGACAGTTTTGCATGAGTAAGTTCATAGAGAAAGTGAGTACGCTCATGTGTATTTATGACTTTGGCGTACTGATCTTTTGTACTAGAACTGATGAAAAAAATACAGAATTATTATTTATTATTTTTACATTTCAGTAGAAATCACACCAAAATCAAGTAAAGATTGAAGGTTTCTTGGAAACAGATAAACAACAGCTGGAGCAAATAAGTGAAAAGAAAACCAGATCAAAAACAAAGAGCCCACAAAAAAAACTAAACCAAAACACAAACCAAACCAAAACAAACAAAACCTCAAACAAACAAAAACGCAAACCAAAATGCAGTAACTTAAAAAAACCTGAAATATTTTTTATATTTTACAGAATGTTATCTATTCTGCCTCTGGAATCTGTGATCTGGGATGGTCAAATATTTGGCTCCCAAATCATTGATTTGGAAAAATAGTTGATTAGATATGATTAGGTTAAGTCTTATAATAATCACAAAAGCATTTTGGTAGTAAATTCCTAGTAACTTAATTCCAAAGGGATGCCACTATAAATCTTCACACACCTGGGCTTCTTTTACTTTTGTATCAGACAAATCACAGGAACGTCTTCCATGTCACAAGTCACATGAAGATGTAGACTTTCTGAGTAGCAGCCCTGAAAATCCATTTAAAGGGAATTAGCCTGTATCTAATAAGTGAAATAATGTATATCTATAGTATGCTGAAAATTATGAGGAACTATCTTGGCATATGAATCTTGTAAACAGCCAAAGTGGCAAAGAATAAAGAAATACCTCTGATTCTCTATGTTATTTCTGTTCTTGTCCTGGATCCTGGACCTTTTATTATGCAGTCGGGCAACAGATGCAGTTAACTCATCAAACTGACAACAGGAAGTATTTTACAGAAACTACCCAACCTATTGACTCTGCCAGGTACAGCCCATTTTGATTTAGAAAAGGAGATGTGAAGCTTTGATATACAAGAGCTACTTTCCACAAAGTAAGAAAGGCTAATTTTTGTTTGTGTAGAGGAGAGAGATACAGAACACCTGTGGCTTCAAAGGGTATCTCAATGGATTGGCTCACTGCACAAGGTATCTCTGCTTGAAGGCTTTGGGAAGGGAGAAAGCAGAGTCTCCCTCTCTTACTTCCCTCTCAGAACTGGCAGACATCAACAGGACAAAGATAGTTTGGATAAGTAAGAAGACAGACCTAGAATCCACTGTCCTGGGAAAGACAACCATTGTTCCTAACTTGGCAGATATGCAGAGCTACCAAAAGACAACTTAAATTTAGACAGTTCGGAAACTTGTTTTCTTTCTTTGTGAGACCTTGCCTTTGCACAAGTAGTTTAGAGTGAGTGTTGTTGACAACACACTCCTGGTTAGTTAAAAAAATTAATTCCGAGACGAGTTAAGATATGGAAAATATGTGAATATCTGTGATTTTTACAAAAGTGCACAGCGTTACAAATCCTGATAGACTAGGAGTCGGTCGAAGGTGCTGATACTGTTTATTGTTTCTCTCTCTACATCAGCTGTTTCATTCCTTACACCTGGGTTACCAGATTTTTAAAGCAAAGTTTGCAAATTTCATGCTAGTTTTATCAAATAATTCCTGAAGTGTTGTAATGCAAAGTTTTGTTGTTTTAGTTGGTGTTTAATGTTAAATACACATTTTATAATTACTATTTGTCATATGAATGCTTTTATACAATTGACTTCCAGAAATTAATTTCAACGTTCATAGTTTTTATAATACATTTATTTACCTGTATCACGGCAAGTTAGTCAGCCTACAATACCTTCATAGTCCATAGAGAACATTAACAATTTCTCTCCCTTTAAAATGGTGTCCAAAATATGTCAGATAAGGGTACTCTGAAAGTTTTTATGTTTCTCTCTACTGATTTTGAGGGACTCTAGGAAGAATAACTTACTGTAAGTCACTATTGAGATCTGAAAGTAGCAGAATGAAGCCTACCTACAGGATGCAGATTGTGATATTGAATTTCTCCTCTGCTGTCATAAGCCTTTTTGTAAAACACTAATAATGTTTGTTTTTTGAAAGGAACAGGATTTTTGGGGAGTAAATGATTATTGCTTTGAAAGCTAATTTAGTAATTAATTCACTTTTTTCCATATTTTTCTGAGCAACGTCTCAATAATTCTCCTACTTCTCTGCCGAATAAATGAGCACCTGAAAAAAAGACTATCTTTTATCTCCTATTTGCCTTGATGCAACAAGTTAGTCACATTCTACAAGTAACTTTCCACTTTGGGAATCTCTCATATTGGCATAAATCAGCTTAAAAGTTGATATGATCTCAACACAGTTAAATTAGACTAAATCAATTTCTTCTGTATTCAAGACATGTACTTAGATGCTTCAGTGCTGAGGGATAATGGGAGTTGAAACAGAAACAAGATCCTACAATAGATATTATGGTCTTTTTTCATCCCTTGTGTTACAAAAATATATGAAGTTACAAAGAATAATAATATCAAATCAAAATATATTTTCTGTTACATGCAGTTTTTTAGCAAAAAAAAAAATCAGCTGCACAGATGTTTATAACATAACACTGAAAAAAAGCATTTAAAAACCATCAAAAATAATCTTGCATTTCTAATGTAATATTTAGAAATTTTAGCCTCAAGTTACAGTAGAGATGTTAATAGAAATGTGTTTACTTGAGGCTTCAGAGGGACAAGATTGTAAAAGACTAGTGCAAAATGTATTTATTAACCACTCAAAGAACACTTAAAAAATATTTAATTCATGACTGAGTACTCTAATATTAAAAAAAAAATTGTATATGTAAAAGTACATACACATATGCCTCACTTATTAGCATTTTCCAATTGAAGTAGGAGTTTTAATAAGCATAGAATGTAAAAGTATAAATCAGAAAGATATGCCTTAAAAATAATTTGTTCAGCCCATGGATGATGTATTAGTCATCAAAACTGCTGTGGGGCAAACAAAATCTCATAGCTAAAATATTAAGAACAAAAACTTGTATAAATTGGCTTATCTGTGTTGACTTCAGTGTTTGAATTCAGGCAATATTCACTGATGAATGTGTGTCAGTAAAGGATTGTTGAGAAGTCCACTAGAAGATTTCAAAATGACTGAAGTAGATATCATAAATACTTTTTTCTTTCCAAGGACTAGTCATAAAAAAACTAGTACAAATTGTTTTGAATATGGCAGAAGTGTAGGATTTAATACAATAGCATCTGTACTGCCAGTTTTTCCTCTATTACTTTTAAGAAAAAGTTTTCTACAGAAATGTTGGGGTTTTTACCAGTCTCAGAAAAGCGCAAGAAACTTCACAGGATTTTGCAGCAAGACAATGGCAAGCAAGGATATTACTTCAGATTTTCTGGATTCCAGACTGACAATTGCACTACTAAAATGACAAACTTGCTTTGCAACTACAGCACGCCTAATTGGAAAATATTGTCCATTGGTAAGACATCTTCCTGTAAAAATATTACTTAAAGTACAATGAATAAACTTGTGTGATTCTTCATAGACTGAGGCATTCCCTTTGCCTCAGTCTTCAACCAGTTGTCCTCCAGATATTCAGCCCCCAGAGCTAGAGGTGAGGACCAGTGAGCTGAGTGAAGCCCCCCCAATGCAGGAGGAGATGTTTAGTGACCTCCTGGGCCAATTAGACTCACAAGACTACAGGTCTGTGAGCCTAACCTTGGTTTGAGGCAAGGTTATGGAAGAGATCATCCTGAGTGTGATTACATAGCACATACAGGATGCTCAGAGGATCAAACCCAGCCAATATGGATTTATGAAAGGCAGGCCCTGCTGGATCAACCTGATCTCCTTCTACAACAAAGTGACCTGCTTAGGAGATGAGGGAAAAGCTGTGGATGTGGTCTACCTAGACTTCAGTAAAGCATTTGACACCATCTTTCACATTTTCCTATAAAAACTGGCTGCTTGTGCCTGGATTGGTGGACCCTTCAATGGGTAAAAAACTGGCTGGATGTCAGGCCCAGATAGTAGCGGTTAAAGGGTCTAAATCCAATTGGGAGCTGCTCACTAGAGGCTTTCCCTAGGGCTCAGTTTTGAGGCCAGTCATGTTTACCATCTTTATTAATGATCTGGACATGGGGTGCACCTTCAGTAAATTTGCAGATGACGCTAAGTCAGATGGAAGGGTTGAACTGCTTGAGGATAGGAAGGCTCTACAGAGAGACCTGTACAGACTTGATCACTGGGCTAAGGACAACTGCATGAGGTTCAATAGGGTGAAGTGCTGGGTCCTGCACTTAGTTTAGAACCCCATACAATGCCACAGGCTGGAGAGAAGTGGCTCAAAACCTGTTCTGCAGAAAGGGACCTGGGAATGCTGGTTGACAGCCAGCTCAATATGAGCCAGCAGTGTGCCCAGGTGGCCAAGAAGGCCAATGGGATCTTGGCCTGTATCAAGAACAGTGTGACCAGCAGGACTAGGGCAGGGATCATCCCCCTGTACTTGGCACTGGTGAGGCTGCACCTCGAGTACTGTGTCCAGTTCTGGGCCCCTCACTTTAAAAAGGGCATTGTTGTCCTGTAGTTTGTCCAGCAAAGGACAACAAAGCCAACTCATGATGGGTCTAAAAAACGTGACTTATGAGGAACAACTGAGGGAGCTGGATTTGTTTGGCCTACAGAAGAGGAAGCTCTGGACAGACCTCATCATTCTCTACAACTATTCACAAGAAGGCTGTAGTGAGATGGAGGCCAGTCAGTTCTACCTTGCCTACAGTGAGAGGATCAGAGGAAATGACCTTGAGCCGAGACAGGGGAGATTCAGATCAGATATTAGAAAAAAACTTTTCATTGTTAGAGTGGCCAGGCATTGGAACAGGTTGTCCAGGGAGGTGGTGGAGTCGCCATCCCTGGAAATGTTTAAGAGGCATCTACATCTAATGCTGGGTGATATAATTTAATGGTTTAGGGATTACAGTGGCAGTTCTGGCTTGATGGTTGGATGGAATGATCTTGACAGTCTCCTCCAACCCTGATGATTCTATATCTGCAGATATAGAACATGTAAGTTCTCAGGTGTAATATAGACATGCTCATATTTTCTTTGTTTCCCAGAAGAAGAAACATTATTAATTTTTTTTCCCCCTCCATTGCAATTTTACCTTTTCTGTCTCCTAATTCCTCCTTATTTCCGCATATTTTTGGTAATGTTATAGAGAATAACATTT
This sequence comes from Grallaria varia, assembly GCA_013396735.1. Lineage (NCBI taxonomy): Eukaryota > Metazoa > Chordata > Aves > Passeriformes > Formicariidae > Grallaria > Grallaria varia. The sequence goes on from VWZG01010275.1 coordinate 9,924, forward strand.
AGGGCAGGGCAACTGATGGAAACCCATGAAGTTTTCTGTATTGCAGTGGGACATAGAAAAGGAGCTCCTGGGGAGAGTTTCAAACATAAAACAAACTCGAGTTTTGCTAATGAGTAAAGTGTCAGTTAACATAGGGTTGTTGGTGCATGTATTGGTAGACTTTATTGCAACCCTCTTCTTTTTCCCATGTTCTCCTTCTTTGTGAAGATGTATTGATCATTTTACACTAGTTTTGAGAGTTGGACTTTTTTCTGAGAGCTAATTTAGTAATTAATTTATTTATTTTCCATACTTTTCTGAGTAATTTTCCTACTTCTCTGCCAAATAAATGAACACCTGAAGAAAGACCTTCCCTTATCACCTAATTTCCTTAATAGAAGAGGTTAGGCATATTCTGCAAGTAACTTTCTACTTTGGGCAGCTCTCATACCTCTCATACTGGCATATTCTTCACTATGGACTAGTGAAGAACGAAAAGGATAAGCGATGGGTAGAGCTGAGTTTTACAGATATGGTTTGTCTCTCATATCTCAAAAATGTTCTTTGAGTACCTTTGTATTGATAGCTACAAGAAGTACAAATATTATCTTATACATCTCAAATGCTTAAAACAATTCTCTGTCCTCTAGTGAAGAGTTTTGTGCTCAGAACAGACAATGATTTTCACTTCTCTTTGTCTTAACATTTAATCATTTAATTGACCATAACAGTCAAAGAAGTTATTTCTTATGTGTGGTTGGAACGACCAGTGGAAAACAGTTGAGAACACAAGTTACTGGAAAGAAAACCCACAAAAAAATGCAATTCCATCCTATCTTGGCAGCACTTGCAGAATATTCTTAATTCTTACATAGTTTCATTTATTTAAATTTATGGCATTATTTTGCCAAAATGTTGCTGGTTTTGTTACTTATGGTCTGAATCTTTGTGGCAGCTGATCCTGTAAATACTTTAAAGCTTGCTGTTGTGCCATGATTGGCCGCAAGAAACGGAGAGATTTGTTCACATGAAAAAGTCCCTCATATTGGTGAGAAGAGTTTAATTTGACAGCATAGTCTAAAAAAGCCTCACAATCTGCACTTCCATGTAGATGTAGTTATTAAATTTCCTTTTCTTTTTTCTTTTTTTTTTTTTTTTTTACTTTTACAAAAATTCCATGAAATGCAAAAAGTATCAAGCTATTTTCTTTGGGATGTGTTTCAGAGAACACATAAAAATTAACTATCCCTGTAGATGGAATGCCACTAGGGCAAAGCATTGTGTCAAGGACTTTTATTTGCCCAATTCAGCCTGATCTGGGATGAAAAGGACTGCCCTAGAAAAGTCAGGAAAGATAATTGAAATAAAAATATACAATTCTGGATAAGGAAAAGTATCTCCCCAGCCTCAACCTGAACACCAGGCCACTTACAGTTTCCAAATTCAATGGTTCAGTCAAAATTTTTCATAAAATCCCATTTTTCTGAGAGCATTGTTTGCAGGAAGGTATTCTCACTGTTCTACTGTGGAGAGTGGGGAGGGGGCGGGAGGAATCAATACATTTCAAAACCTGAAAACTTGCTTCAGAACAGCATTGGTTCTCCAGCCCGTTTGGGTTGCACCAGACATTCAGTAGCAGAAGGTTTGGGGGAACTTGTAATTTTTGTCACACCAAATACAAGGCTTTGAAAATCATAAGACAAGTCTGTAGAACTCAATGAATGCTTACATGTCATCAACTTTTGAATGTATTATTTCCTGAATCATGATTTTTCTGTTTTCGTGTTATTCTTTACATTGCAACATGTTTTTGAATCATAATTACTAGAAACTGCAGGAAAGATTTTAGCTTTTAAGGGGAGATTTCTTTGATAGAAGATATTATAATTTGGAAACTGTGCCTTCAGACTCACAGACTTCTTGGTAAAACCCTAAGAAATTACATTAAGGCAAAATACGTAAACAAAATGTTCCTTTTCAGTATCATACTCACCTCTGAATATCAAATACAGACTTTTTATCCTGATCTCTTTACCTTTACTTTAGACCTTGGTGGTGGTAGGGCACTGACAGGCTCTGTGGTCGGTCCTGGGAGTGTGACTGCAAAAAAGGCATCTCCAGAGCTGGGAATGACCAAAAGTAAATTGTTAGCTCCTGTGAACTGCGGATAAATAATTTACTACAAATTTTTGCCACATCCTGCCTACTACTTCTATTGACTAAAGTTGAAGTCCATGGCACAGTTGTTCTCTATGAATGTTTCACTCTGAACATGTAAGGTTGTATTTGATTTTAGACTCTAAGAGAAGGCATTTATAAGAGGTCTCAAAACTCCTCACCTCTTTGGTTGTGTTAATAAACATAATAAATTATATAAGTTAATTTGCACATATGTAACTTCATAATTTGCTTTGGAGAAAATTAATAAGTTTGGATGTACAAATATAAATCAAAACAATGAATGTGTAACTAAAACAACTACATTTTAAAGACTTAAATTGTTGATGAAAAAACTGGTTATGAAAATTTATCTTTCATTTTTGCATAGACTATGTATTAGCATGTTTTCATGGCAACATGACGTAATGACTGGCATATAAATTGGTTTCAACACAGTGATGAGTTTTAAGTTATCTCTATCTGGTGACTGATTTACAAAGTAATGTAAGGTTTATTTTATAAAGGTTAAGTGAGTTAGAACCCCACTCCACATTTTGAGTTATTGTGCAATTTTTATTTCACTATTAAGAATATAAAGATGCACCCTTTAATTAGATAGAATTTTTAAAAAGGATAATAAAAAGTATAAAGACAGAATCAATTTCACAGATAGTGAAAGGCAGTAGAGATAAGATCATTTGCTACAACTGATAAAACTAGAATAATTCTATAAAGTGTTCTTCCACCCAGCTGACAGGCATGTAAATTACAATAAACACAAGGAACATAATTATGGCTATAAACCAACTGAAAGAGAGACTGTGGTTTGATTCATGACTCTTGTCACATAATCAAGGCAAGGCCAGATGCAGTTACAGCAACCATAGAGAGACTATACAACCACAATGATATAATTGATCCAAGCAAGTGGAAGCACCAGTAGCTGGTGCTAACTGAAAGACCTTCGGACCATCCAGGTAAATCACTTCCTGTCATGCAAAAATTGAATGTCCCACAAGAATATTTAAACTATCACTTCCCTCTGAGGACAGTCAGGGGAATGATTATTCTGTTCTGCACCCTCAGCTATGAAAAAGGGCACAATACTTCATATCCATAGCTGCCAGCCCCAGCAGTAGCTCTCCTACACACGCGGAGGAAACAGAAAACATTCACTGCCTCCTTATCTGTGATAATGGACTTAAGTCCCACATATTTTCTGACTTTGTCACCCACCTATATATGGGGACCCTGCACATGTATTCTTGTTCCACTTGTATAGAAAATGATTTATCTCTCTTTCCCCACATACCTTTACATACTGTACGATAACTCTCACCTTTGTTCACTAACATCACATCTGTTGTCTCAATTTGCCTCAGATGTGTTGCTGCATTCTTAGCAGCCTGTAGGAGACATTGAATCAGTGGGTCCACATGGGAGGGGTAGAGGAAAATTATGTCTAGAGCCTACTCCAGAAGGATCCATAGAAGTATTCCCTACAGCAATCATATGCATGTTATTAATTCTTAACATTTCACTTTTAACACTGTTGATGCCTCAGCAATTCTCTTAGAAACTCTCATGCAACTCAGTCATTATGCTACACAGACATGAAACTCAGTCAGAGAAAGTCACAAAAATAAACACCAACCTCTGAATAAAAACTGTATTCTTGCAGATGAAGCACTAAGGAGAGAACCGAGTAAGATAAAATTTGTAGTGTATTCATGTGAGTATGAGAATGAGCTATAGAGTTTGTAAGGTCCTTTGCACTTCTCTCTCCTCTGGTACAAAGCTGAAAAATATTCTTTCCTTAGCAAATGTTTTGTAATGCAAAATTCAAACTTGTCAAACACAAGCTCCTGTGGAGCCACAAACAATCCCCTTGTAATATTGAGCCCTAAATAACTGTTTTTATTTCCTGAGCAAGACTTTTTGCTATTTCCTTATCTTTTATTTCCATCCGGTGGACAATGCAGTGTTCCCACTAGAAGAGGTGGTGAGAATGGAGATAAAAACAACAGATACAGATACAACTTTTAGAACAGGGAAGATACTGCTGTATGTGTGAGCCCTAGGGTATTCTTCCATCTAAAAAGGTGGTGGAAAGTGAAAGAAAATTGATTTAGAGTATTATAAATCATACTTAACAACAATAACTAAAAAAGAATAGCTTCTATCTCTTTTAGATAAATTGCAAAAATAAAAATTAGAAAATGTTTCCACTCTTAGAGGCTCTACTTACCACACTATTGCATGGAGAAATCATTGAATAGATACTATCAATACAAAACATAAGAGCTCAGAAAGTCAAGGTGGGTAACACTTGCACATGTTCTACACTACCATCTGTGAAAAAACAGACCAGTCACTCCATTTCAAGGACTACAACAGAAGGAGTTATCTGAGTGTATTGGCTTTTGTCAACATATCTACCCCGTCCTTAAACTTGGAGTTGGATTACCAAGAACGATGTAACCAGAGCAGGTTACAGTCAGCAAAGCTTGTGTTGGAAACTGAAAAAACTGCTCCTGTTACATTCTTCAGTTCTCCAGGTAAACACTGAGTTCACATATTCGTTACAGTCTTTGTCACTTCTGTATAATCCAGTGGTTATTTCACGTCTAACTCGGACAGACTCATCCAAATTGCTACGGTAAACCAGTCAGCTGTACAGGGGTTTGTCCAAGCTGGGGAGAACTCCCACTGAGGGCCGCTTGAAAGAACTATGTACCAAGGTGGGACTTGTGTATATTTGCCCACCAGGAAACAAATGTAAGGGGAAAGAGGTGGTGAGGAAGAATGGAAGAGAAAGGAAGGAGAAAGACATAAAGGGGTGATGAGCAGGGGGAAAAAAAGCAAAGAGAGATGGAAAGAGAGAGCGATGACCATCAAAAGTGTGGGAATTTTACATAAAATTGCAGAAGGGAAAAAATAAATAGGTACTGACATGATACAAAGCATTATCTAGTATGCGGATATGAGCTGTTTGATATAACACTTAGCAAGTTTGTTTATGTCTATTTATCCTCAGATTGTTACTTAAACACTCTAACTAACTAGTTAGCCATGCTCTAATGTATTAAGCTTTATCTATGCAGGACTGACTTATAATATGGGGAAATTCTAAAGCATGCAGCCTTTTCCAAAAAGAACTAAAAAAGACAGAAGCAGAGTAAGAATCTGAAGAAAGGACCTGGGAGATGTTAAGTCTGGGTCTCAAAGCAAGAGCAGATTTAACTCAATGGACATCTGAGAAAAGAGAATTGAACATTTCAGAATTGCAGTTTCTAGAGGAAAGAACGGCTGTTTGATCAATAAAATCTTACAGCAGGTTTTCCCTCTCTCTCTTTAAAGTCTAAAGCAAAGGAACTTCCCTATTTTAAGCAGGCCATTTTTTCTTTAACTTTTATTTAAAAGTTAGTAGAGACACAGAAAATACTACCTTCAAAGAATTATTGCAAACGAAGAAAAAAATCTGTCTGCTTAGTAATTAACAAGAAAGAATATATTATGTCTCCTTCTTTTCAGTAATTTTATTTCATGATACATTTTTTTGATAAGGAGCTGCAGTGGTGAATGCAAGAAAAGAGGAGTGGGGTGCTTCTGAAGGATCTGACATCAAGGTAAACTCCATGAGGATTGCTGCTCCCAGCAAATGTGGTATCTACTTGAAAACCTTGCACTATAGAACCACAGAATCATGGCTTGGAAGGACACTGAAGATCACCTAATTCCAATCCCTCTTGTCAATGGCAGAGACAAATGTCATGAGACTGGATCTCAGCAAGGACCCTATATGCAGAAGTGCTGCAGGGGTCTCCAAAATTTGTTTTTATTTTGGGAAAAAAACCCATAGAATCACAGAAACTTTTCGGTTGGAAAAGACCTTTAAGACCATCAAGTCCAACTGTTAACTCAGCACTGTCAAGTCAACCACTAAACCATGTCACTAAGTGACACATCTGTATAACTTTTAAATACCTCCAGGGAAGGTAACTCCAACACTTCCCTGGGCAGCCTGTTCCAATGTTTGACAACCCCTTCATGGAAGAAACCTTTCTTATTATCCAATTTAAACCTCCCCAGGCACAACTTGAGGCCATTTTCTCTTGTTCAATCACTTGTTATTTGGGAGAAGATACCAACCCCCACATCACAACCTTTGAGTTGTAGAAAGCAACAAGGTCACCCTTGAGACTCCTTTCCTCCAAATTAAACAACCACAGCTCCTTCAGCTGCTCCTTCAGCTGCTCCTCTGAAGACTTGTGCTGCAGACTCTTCACCAGCTTCATTGCCATTCTCTGGACTTGCTCCAGCACCTTAATGTCCTTCTTGTGCACCCAAAATGCAGCCAAAACTGAATGCAGGATTCTAGATGCAGCCTCAACAGTTCTGAGTACAGGGGATGATCACTGCCCTAACTCTGCTGGCCACAATTATTACTATTGATGAACAATTAATAATTTTTTGACTGCACTTATCACCCATCTGAGAGCAAACTGTAAACAAAATCTGTGATTCTTTGATGCTTTCTAATGTAGAAAATGGATTAGTTGTAGATTAACTTCCCAACAGACAGAATGAAAGAGTGAGTTTTCAGGGGAGCATTCAAGAGAATACATTATATTTAACAAAAGAAAGCAAAGTAAATTTCTCATTTGAGAGAAAATGATATACAGGTCCTCTCCAAAATGTGATCTTGATGGAAACAAGAAAGAAATAATTCTCTTTTCTTTTTAACCCCTTCGTAAATTGCTTTTGTCCCTGTATTTTTCTTCTCTGCATATGCCAAGTAGACAGAGTTAATTTTTGTAAAATGAAACTTCAAAAACCAGTAAAGTATTACCAGTTCACATCAATATGCAAACTTCCCATAAATTTTTCAGTGAAAGGTAAAGGAAGATGAGACAATGAAATTTTAAAAGCAAACCAAATAGGCCTAGATACACTGTAGGGTTTCTGGGTTTGTGTCCTCTATTTAAATATAATTCCAACTTTTTTTCCCCTTATCTATGAACATATGCTATCGTTTATGTTGCTCGCAGACAGATGGACTATGTGTTTGGCTACAGAAACGGATGTGTAATAAGAAAAACAGCTCCTGAAATGAGTACAGATTCCAGAGTTTTTTAGAACTTTTTATAACAACATCCAGAGGCATTAATCAGGTCACTGGGCTGAATTCGGTACAAAATGTGGATATAATATATTCAATGAACAGCTCTATCCATGGATTTACATTACAATAATGACTAGGGGTTTTTAAAATCATTTTTATAATCTATTTATATATATAAATGCAAGAGCTGAATAGAGCTCAAAAAAGTATCTCTATAGCTAATGTCCTACATTATTATTACATTGTGTGAATATAATAGCTCATACCTTCATGAAAATACTGATGAATCACTGGACATGAAATTCAGACTCTGAGAATCAAATCTGAAACTCTTGAATGTTCTGCAAAAACTGATATTTATACAATTGTCACAGTAAAGTACAATCAGATAAAGTAGTCCAGCAGATTGATTAACACTAATCAAGTAAAAGTTTGAAAATTTGTTTTGATTGGAACTGTAAAAACAAGATATGAAGTCCTGTTCAAGTGTCTTTTGTTTCCAGATTATATATAACCACAACTCTGGCAATTCCTCTTCCAGATACAAGTGCTGACAAGGCAGGAATCCATCACTGTGTCCAGCCAATTCAGTAAGCCAGAATCACTAATGGTGGATGAATGCATATGTTATGCTCTTCTTAAAGCCAAGATTTCCAAAGCTAGCTGACTAAGGTTTTGCTTAGATATCTATTTTCAGGTGCTGTTAAATTCTACTCACATTAATACTAGTGAACAATTAGAAACTTAATTTTATGCATACTGTTTTTAAAAGATTGCTTTAAAAGATTTTGCTTCTTTGTGTGGATTTTAATATAGAAAAAAATTTATGCTTTTCCTATAAAGAAATAGAAAATTTGTTTCCTGTGCAAAATAAGAATATTTTGGAGATTTACAGCTGTGTTCTCTTCTGCACATTTTAACATGAATTTAATTCATCTTCTCAACTACATTAAAAGTATTGAGTTTTATCTAACTAAAATAATAAAGCACATATAAGAAAAAAAAAAAAGCATACATATGAAATAAAGACAAGATTAGGCAGGAAAATTGAGTGAACTGCAGTTCTGCTCCCAGTGTTCTGTACCCAGACTGGACCTGACTAATTCCCTGCTTTTGGCTGGAGGCTCCAGATTTCCATCCCCACCCTGAGGCTTGCCAAGCCTCATTCATCTGGCAGCTCAGCCGTGCATCCTTCTGCCCAGCCGAGGTATCGCATGTCCTGCTGGCAAAACAGCATTTGCAGCCATTGATTGCTAAGGGCCTTGGTGGCACCTGCTCAGCCTGCAGCCATCTGACCTCCTTTCCCACTGTCCCCAATCCCCTCCTGCAACCCCCACACAGCCTCAGAGTGGGTTTAAGGCTGTCCAAGATTCTGATTCCACTGGCAAGACCTTGTTTCCGGGCAGCAGGTTATATATGAGTTAGCCAGCCTCCCAGCAGCCCTGTCAGCCCCTTTTTTGTCTTACCAGCCCTTTGTTTTCACCACAGCTTCCAGTTCACCTGATCCAAAGAGCACGCCTGCTGAAATAGCCATGTATGCACAAGTTGCTCAGCCCTATTATCAGGTTCACATCAGTCACAAATTTTATTCTCTGAAAACAGCCATACAACAGCTTCAGTTCCTAGTGGGGTGCCAACAGCAATTTGTCAGTCTGTTATTTTTCATTTGGGTTACAATGCTTCTGAACACAGAGTTTTTGCATTTACTTGATTTCTGAGTTCTAGATGTCCAATTATGATTTCTTTTTTTGTTCAGATTTTAACTAGGATTCTCAGATAATTTCTGATCCAAACTACTTCATATTTAATAGCAGGAGAAATTATTCTTTCGCTTCATTCTATGACAATGGGAACTACCTTTAGACTTAACAATCACTTCTCCATGATGAAACAGAACTAAGCAGCCAAACTTCTTCCCAGTGGAAAAAAAAAAAAAACCACGAAGTAACCTACCTAGAAATGAAAGTTTTACTATTCCTGTGAAGGAAGAGATTGATTATAGACACAGACACCAGCCACATGCCTGCAGCTATGTCATATGATGTAGAAGGGCAGGTATTACCCTGGCTGAAGGATGGGGACTCCCTCTGCAACTTGATAAATCTGAGTGTGATTGATGGTACCTTGAAGCATTCTTCTGTATGTGATCTCATGCCAGCGTACTGATCACTACTATAACTAGCTTTTATTATCGAGCAGAGGCAGAGCTAAAATCCTGGATTCAGCAACATCTTCATTTGCAGGTTTTCATATGACTTTATAGCAAATGAAAAATGCAAGAGGGTTAAAGACTAGTTTAAAATGCCTTAATATTTCACATGTAAATAATTGTTAATTAACCAAAACTCCATTAGGAAGCTAATAGTAGACAATTAATTGTCATGGAAATGTTTCCACTACTTTACAGTTTGGTCAAGTCCTTCAGTACAGGCAGCATGTTAAATCATCACATTTTTCCCAACAAGCTATTTGAAATCTGTGGCAGCCAGATTTGATTGATGCAGTGTACCAGAGAGCATAAGTATTGGAGAAAATGCTATTTCAGAGTTCAAAGCAGCAGAAAAATTGCTGTTTAATAATTCAGAAGTGAAATGAAAATAATGTAAAGAAGATTAGCCATGGTCTTTTATTGGGTGGTATTCATAGTAACACTCTCATTTCTAGACCTGTTTTTTTCAAGTTATATTTTTAATCAAATTCTTTGAGTGAAAGCTTTGTTCTTTCTACTGTGAGAGTGAGGCCAGAGGGGGGATCTCTTCTAAAGAACAAACTGTCTTTTATTCAGCAATATGGCAGGACCAAAATTTGTTCTGTGTATCATACTTTCCTTTTGTTTCTGTCACAATGATACACAAACAATCCAGCAGAAATCTCTGTCCCTCTGGAAGCTATTGCGTTCTTTGTGTGAACTCTTCAAAAGCACTTGTAAACATTTAGCTGCATCCTGTTTTAATATAGCACAGATGAGAAGTGGAGTACTATGATAACTGTTCCATGTCAGTGTTTCTCCTGTGTCCAGGGCTTCCTTTACACTCGAGATGAGTTACTTTGCCTGAGTGTACAATGTGTCTTACACATGTCCATTTCCACACAGTCACACTTCTCCTCACAGGAATCCTGAAGGGCAGGAATCCCCTGTCATTTGAAACAGACTCAATTCATGCTCTGCAGACCCTTATACTGGACACCTAAAGTAATAGCCTCCTGTGCCAAAAACCCCCACATCTCACATTTCCATGAAGATCTAAAATTTATTTAAATGCATATCTTAGAAAAAGAAAACTCTACAACTGCATCCACCAAAATAAATATTCAAAGCCATTTGAACGTGCTTATCAGGCAGCTGGACAGTCTGGTGAAATCTCGGTTCTAAGATATTTCACAATTGTTCTGAAAATTGTTCAGATTCAAATGTTGATTGATCTGGTTGAATATCCTGGCTAATGGAAATCTAATTTTCAATCGAGATTATTTGCTAAATCCTCTCTGTGTTTGAGAATACAAACACAGGTGGCAAATGTATTTGGGTAATTGCCTCATCCTATATGTTTTCTACCATTCAGCATACCTGGCCTGAGCTGTCAAAATACAAAAGAACAATTTCCATAAGAATAATAATTCCTTTCAGAGTGTTTTAAATATTGAATCTTGAAAGTACCTGGTAAATTAATTCAGCTGTTATTTTACTTGACAACAGGTTTATTAATGAAACTGGTATGGATTATTGGATTCCAAGCACAGTTGTAACAATGGAGATATTTTGCTGCCGTGTGTATCCCCTACTGTGCAAAAACATCCCCTAAGACATTATAAGATTAAGCCAATCTGTTAAGATTAAGCCTGTTGTTTAAAGAAAACCACAAGCAGTCGCTGCTCTGTTTACTAGTCTGGAGCAGCATTATCTAGCAACTTCTAGTACTTTGGTACTGCTCAGAGATTAGAAGGCCCCATTCATTATATCAGTCATCCAAGATACATTTTTGGCTCTTTGTGCTCTCTGATTTCAGGATCTTATAATATCTAAAAATCTTCCAATTTCTAAATACATTGTCAGTAGGTTTTCAATAAATTTTGAAAAAATAAGGGGGAAAAAACCCATCCTCAAACATAAACTAGCTGTGCCTGTAATCTTCTCTCTCTCTAGTATTTGGAAGAGTGCAGAGTAAAAGCTTTTTTTTTTTTTCCTGAGTTTTCATTCTTCTGTGTCTTTCTACATTCTGCAGATTAACTTGTGTAAGAAAATAAATTAAGAATACAATTTTATATATTTTGTTTTCATGTGGAAAGTTATAATTGAAGTATACTATTTTTATTTCTGGTTTATAAAGAAATAAAAGAATGAACATTCTTTCTTGTCAAAATACTAGGCATCCAACCTTTAAATTGCAAAGCAGTTGTCTCAGTTCTGTAAACAGCAATGTATACAGATAAAGTACTGCCCGTTCAACAGTGAAAACATCAAGCTGCAGGGTACCTCATATGTTAATTTGACATAAAGTAGCATCAAGCAGCATACAGCAAATACTTGTTCTTATCACAGATGTTATAGCATATCTTGAAGTTCCTTACAAATAACTTACATTTTGTAGTAAAAGGAATCAGGATAAACATGATGACCTTTTTTAACAGACAATAGAATCACTTTCTGCTGGGAATATTCACACATTGAAATGTACCAAGGTGTTTAGTTGCTGTCCTGAAACCTTGCCAGCATGTCCAGCTTCTTTCAGAATCAGATACATGGGAAACATTGCCATGGCAATTATTAAAGTTTTCAACAAAGTTGGAAAAAAAATTTATGGAATTCTAAATAGGGATTATCAAAGAGCATATAGGACTTTGTGTTTCTTGGTCATGTATGATAAAACACCAAGAAACAAGATCAGGGACCAGAGAGCACCAATTTAAAAGAATCACTGATTTAAATGAACAATAAATACTCCACACTGTATTATGCACCATATGAAATTATTCAAGATCTTAATTAGGAATAAATGTTATAAGAAATGAATCAGAGAATACAAACACAGTTATGCATAAATCATAATTTTTTTCATTGAATTTCTTAAAGAATTATATGTTGGATTTTTAAACACCAATTCTTGGAATCCCAAAGCAGTAATAAAGTTCATTTTTTTAATAATTCCATTTATCATTTTTTCCTTTATAAACTCTACCAAGCATTTCCATAATTTGAGTCCTTCCTATTTAATGAATGTCTGTTTAAATCAAAAGGAATTGCTACTTTGGGATTTGGGGAGAAATATTAAAAAAAAATATTTATGTAGACAAATAAAGATAATTGTACTGTGGAGAAAGCAGATGCAAAGTATTTTATTCTGATTTTTATTAAGACAATACATCAAGATTTTGTAAACCCATGATCAATAAATGGGCATCCTGAAGCTGAGACTAGGTAATGCCACTGCATCCAGAATCAGTGTGTGAATTTAATTTCTGCTGTGGTATATGTGGGTGCAGAAAGCTGTTTAAAGAGCCTCACATTTTACATCTGCAGAAATAAATGTTGATTTACTAAATTCCTGATAGTTGTAAAATATTCAGGTAATGGAAGAGGAAATAGAATTACAAAATAACTTTGAAATTACAGTATCATTTGTGTTGAAAACAAGCTCCTGGGTTTACCTAGTTCAACCAGCCTGCTCAAGCAGGGTCAGCTAGTGCCTCAGATCATGCTCAGACAGGCTTTGAATATCTCCACAGGTGGAGATTTCACAACCATTCCGGTCAACATGTGCCAGTGTTTTAGGAATCTCACAGTACAAAAAATGGGTTTTCTCGGATTCAGATTGAACTGCCTATTTTTAAATTTGTGGCCATTGTCTCTCCTGTCACTGTGTAGTACTGAGAAGATTCTGCCTACTGCATCTTCAGTTCTCCCATTAGGTGATCATATGCACGCGTGGATGATAGCCGGGTCAAAGAGCCCCACATCTCTCAACCTGTCCACTCCAGTATCCTAATCATTTCTGTTGCCTTTCACTGGGAAAGCTTCATGAAAGTCCACATCTTTCATGTACTGGAAAGTTCAGAAGTGGCACAGCACTCCAAATGTTTCATCAGAGATGAGCAGAGGCAAAGGATGACCTTCCTCAACTGCTGGTCACAAGTCCCAGAGGCTGTCAGCCTTTTTTGCTTCATGGGAATGTTGCTGGTCCAAGGTCACCCTATTGTCCACCAAGACCCAAGTTTCATATCTGCATATCTGCTTTACAGGCAGCATAAAGTGTGTATTGGTGCATAGGGTTATTCCTTCCCAGGTGCAGGATTTTACTTTTCCCTTTGCTGAACTCCATGAGGTTCCTGTTGGTCCATTTCTCCAGCCTCTCTAAAACCCTGCGAATGGCAGTACAACCCTCTGACGTCACCATGCATACAACTTATCTCACTTTTTGTGTCTCTGGGATTTAAGGGAAACACCTCTGAGACCTTACTATTTGCCTAACTTGGAAGACAGTCAAGTTTTTGGACTTTGAATCCAAGGCAATCTATGTTACAATTGTTAAAATCGCATTGTTTTCATCTGTATGCAGAAGGCCTAAATTCTTCCTAACTCAAACCAACACTGAGCCTAGCATAAAGCAGAGCTTCATCTGCATTCAAAGACATTGTGTGGGGCAAGAACAAGCCTGCCAAAAAAAGAGCTGACTTTTGTATTAGTCTAGAGATTACAGTAATCACCCAGAAAATAGGGAGGTCTGGTCTCTTGACCTTTTCAACCCAAAGTGATTTATATCAGCATTTCTCCTTCCTCATATAGTCTCTTATTTTCCAATAAAACCTTGACCAAATAAAATAGTACAAATCAAGAAAGTCCATCCTTTTTTGATTTTTTTAAACAGATTTCAGCCTCTGCCTAGGTATTTCTCTTCTCTTTCCATGATAAATGAACTCTCAATGGTTACTTGATAACCTGCTATTTAGGGAACACTCTAGAAAAATGGTTTGGTTCCTTTTAAAATGAGACAGGCCTATAACAAGTCTTCATTAAATGACATTTGAGTGCTACAGAAGTGATAGTTCCTGGAAACCATACTTAAATCCAGCTCAATATATGCACTTGCAGAGAATTACTTCAGCAGTATGTTCCAAAGGGATGAGCGTATTCATCCTGAAAACACCATAAACCTTTAAGGAAGCCAATCTTTAAGCTCCAAAATTGGAGTCAACAGTATTGATATAGATAGCCCTGCACTTGGCCTTTCCTATTGATTAATGCTGGGTCAGCCCTTTCACAGTATATTCATCTTTTTGGGTTGCACTTTGGAAGCGACGGATGCTTCTAAATGATTGTGTGGGGAGCACAGAGGTCTAACCCTGACTTTCTCGGAGCATTACTCAGATGAGAATGTCGAATTAGTCTCTGTGGATTTCACCTGAAGTTTGCATTTATCAGATGCAGCTCTTTACTTTCTTGCCTTTGGATATAGTCCATTGTCAATATTTAGCATCATTTTTAAATGTAAGGAGAAAAAAAAAAATCATTATACACATCACAAAACAAGCAAATGAGAAATGATTAGAATACTAATTTTTTTTTTTTTATTCAGAACATAGCCTTGTAATACTTAACTATTAGTTTTGACCTTTCTTATGCTAGTATTGTCAGTATTATTTTTATAACCAGAACTTTCACAATGCTAAATTTCATACTTTTTTTTATTATGAACTTATTTTAAGTTTCCTAATAAGTTAAAGCAACCAAAAAAGAAAAGGTATATCAATGAACATTGAAAGAAATAATGGCAAATTTATATGATAGAAGTAAAGTCTACAAGTCTGTGACATGAACAGGTCTAAGTAGCCAGATCCTCTCTTTATAAACCTGCACAGTTAGGATTAAGTCCTGCAGCAGTAACCCTTCGAATATATTAAAAATTAAATTCAATCTCAAGTGTTGCAGAATTGTTTTGGATCTCTGGTTTATCACTGTATAAGGCTGTATTTACATAGGTTCATACTTCATGAAGAGGTACATGAAAATTGGGGGAGGCTCTGGAGACTGCAGAACAGGGTTAGGTGAACGAAAGTCCTGGCATTGCGCTGAAGCCAATGTCTGAAGCCATGGAAGATCTACTTGCCAACCTACGGGGCCTTAACAGAGTTGGCTGCTAGTCAGAAAGGTTATTGAGGCTGAGATGACTTGGAGAGGGCAAGTCCACCTGGAAGGACATAGGCAGGCAGGAGACACTGTGTGTTAACCTTTTGTACTGTTCTGCCTTCCCCAGTTACAAAAAGTGGCAAACATTTACAGCAGGTATGTCAACAATTTATAAATGCAACCTTTAGCCAGAAATTGTATTTCAGTTGATGTTCCTTGTTACACCCATTTCTGATGTTTTATTCTTTTTCCCAAGCAGACTGTGATACATGGAATGACCCACCAGAACTAAAGAATTCTCACATCTTTACCTGTGCTCCTTTCATTGCAATACTGACCTAAAAGATATCAACTTTTAGTAATGAAAACAGTTGAGTTGGGCTTTTCAATTATTTATAAATGTGAAAAAATGCTTCCAAAATATTCAGAACAATTGAATTTTGCATACAGCTAATCGGCGTAACCAAATGCTATTACTACAGTCACTGTCATCTGCTCTCTTTCTTTTCTGTCTGCTGTATTCAAAGGCCACATTTCAAGTTAGATCATAATTCCAAGTGGAAACTTTTCTTCATGTGCAAAGGACTACACACTGGAAAAGGGGTTTTATACTACATTTATTAAATACATTTCTTTGAGGTCACAGACATGCCAGTGAAGTAAATAGCAAAATGCCATAAATGCCTAGTGCATCAAGAGTTCACAGAGTTTCTAGTCCTATATAATTTGCCTTTATTTTCCCAGGACTAGGAAGGCAAAAAAGAACTGATATGGGATAAATCAGGAGATAAAGGATCAATATAAGGAAATTGGCATTAAAAAGTGCTTAACGAGATCCAAATTTCAGCAGGTATAAACAAAGAAAAAGATAAATACCTCATTATAATGGAAATATTTTGCAGCTTTCACTGCATCATGGTGTTCACGTCCAATTACATGGCTGCAGTAGAAGTCTTCATCTTCAAAGGCTCAATAGGTGCTTTATAAGCACAAGCTATTTTTTTTAAACACAGAAGCAAGTCTTTCAGAATCATAAAGAAGAGATTAATGAACACATTTTTTTTCTGTATTGATCATTCAGTGCTGATTCCAGAGGAATATACGAGATACATACCCAGATAGTGTTCACTTTGCCCGTTAGTAAAGATTTTACTTTGGCTTCAAAATTTGAAGTAGTTGTAAATATTTTTTGGACTATATGTTTTTATGGCATGTCAGCAGAAAAACTATTCACATAGCAAAGATCATTTTCATAACAAATTAACTTTGGTTAAAGTCTCAAATCTGTGTATATAAACCCTCAATTTATAGGAGCCTCACTTTCTGTTTCTTTTATCCTTCACAGAACGACACCATGTAAAACAATATCCTGATGATTTTGTGTGTACTCCACTCAAAGAGGCCAAACAGCCTTTGTTATGCCAAAATCCTTCTTACGTTTATCTATCTGCACGTAGTCCTTCCCAAGAGATGAAAGTATTGTTTACTTCCACAATAAACCAAGGTATATGTAATTTATGGCATGCTCTGCATTACATTTCCAGTAACATAGTCAACCTATAAACTGTCTTTCTAAACCTTCCTGGATTTTTATGACTATATCAATGTATTCATACCCTAGCATCTATATATGGAAGCTCTGCAGGCAGGGACAGATCTTAAATTCTGATTCTGTCTGCATCTTGGTGTCTACCTCAGCATCTCTTGAAGGCATGAAACAGCCATTTACTCATCACTTCCAGAAATCAATAGTTTGTTACCTGGAAAAAAAAAATTAAAACATAAAAAAAAGCGTATCAGATTGCTAGAGCAAGGAGAAAGGTTCACAAATCTATCTCTGAAACTGTCACAGGGACAGCTACTTTCATCTACCCATGTCTCCATCCCTCTCCAATCTAGTATTCCAAACTCAGAATAGGTAATTGGGTTATAACCTAGTTAGACCACATTTTTTGTGCCTAATGGAAATCAAAATGATTTCTTTTCTATAGAAACGCTTGAACCAGGTGTTCTTCTAACTGACCACCAGAAAACCTGAATGGTAATAGAAAATAAGCTATATGAGAGAAAACAGCTGTGACATTCACAGTTTACCACATGCACTGATGTAATTATATGATTTAAACAGACATATTTGCTAAATAACAATGAAATGACAGAAAACCTAGTTTTCTTCCACTTTAAAGTCATTATGAATGAAATAAACATCTTTTATGCTACTTAGAGACAGCTGTCCCTGACATGACCATATCCAGTGAAATCTTGGAATCTTTGGTATTTAAAGATGTCGGCCAGCTGCAGGTTATCGAGACATGCTGCAAAAAGGCTGGATGCTCACAGAGAATCTTTTTGGGAACCATTAGGCCTTGATTCTTTAAGGTAGACATTAAGTAAAGTGACAGTAAGCATAATGTTTTATGCCAAAAAATTTGGCTAGACATCTCAGTATGTGTTATAGAGAAATGTCTTGAAACATGGATACAGTAAAGCTTTACATAACTTTTAATGATCATGATAGCCAGTAGCCAAATAACTTCCCCTACATTATCCATTTTGTAACATATGTTTTTGATTAGGCACACCTGCATGCACATGCATATATATCTATCTATCTATATATATAATGCTAGAGTTTTAGTGGTTTTTTTAAGGTCTAAGCACAATTAGCCCATATAACTTTCTCTTTTAAACTAAACTTACTTTCTAAAAAATAAAGTTACAGACATAAAATGAAGCAAATTTTAGTCTTATGGCCAAATTGATACCTAGAAAACTGATGCCTAATGAATTTGGGAGCACAAAACACAAAGCTTATAGGATTTCACAAAGGAACCACTAGGAAGCAAGGATACAACTCAGGTTTGACTTTCAAGAGAAAAAAATGAGTGAGAAGAAAAGGATGGCCTCCGGGGGGAAAAAATCATTATGTAGAAAAGTTCAATGAAAAGTAAGTCAAACAAACCAGAAGGTTGTAAATAACTGTTTTGAACGTTCACCCATGATAAAATGAACCTTCCAAAACTAATTTTAATAATTCAGCTGAAATTTTCAGAAAGGACAAATTTGAACAAGTTTGATTCTCTGAGTTGGCATGTATCAACTAGTGATTCCACCCCCTCCCCTGCCCAAAAAAATGTGTCGAACTTTTTAATTTTCTAGGTGAGTTACAGTACTAGACCTTCAAAGAACATGGTTCAGATTGATAATTATTATAGTAACTTCTATGCTAACACACATCAGATTAAAAAATCCTCTCTCCCGTACCTCTCCAGCCTAAAGGCTGGAATGTTTTCACATGGTGTACCTAGTATTCCAAATTTGTGTGTCTTCTGCTTCATGGACTTTCCAAAGGCTACTCTGTGAGAGACATAGCTATTTTCTGAAGTTTTGTCTACTATCACAGTAAAGTCTTATAAACTCATGCGAATAGATAGATGAAAGTAATTCACTGCAAATACAAAAGTCGCCTTTCTCTTTAAAGAAAGGTTGCAGAAATCAATACAACTTTTGTCCCTGTACTTCTCCATAGGTAGGTCAGGGAATTCAGCTCATTATAATACATGACTTTGGCTTGGGTAAAGGGCAGATTGTGGTGTGTGACAGGTGGCATTAGAGCACAGTGAACACAGGGCAACAACTTATCTGTGGAGCACTTGCATTTGCAAATCAAAATATCTGATGTACTCCTTTTATAAGTAGAAAATGGAAGTAAGATAGAAAAATATTTCAAAACAGATTTCCTGTCATGAATTCTTACACAAAGAACTTATTTTTAAAACCCTTCATAGTAATATATGAGAAGGATTGATGTTTAAACTTGAAATTAGTGTTTGCAAACCTCTCCACTAATTCTATAAAAGTGATGTGGAAACTCCATTCACCCTTAATCTGAGAAGAATAGAGTTTGGCATACTGGCAGTATAATGTTAATGCTTTCCATTTACTTGTGAAAAAAAAATTCAGTTTATTCACACATTTGTGCATTGTTTTTAATTTCAATGAAAAAAATCATTCATAAAGTTGCACAATAAATGTTTGGACAATTTTTTGAATTTTCTCAGGCCTACATATAGGGAAGCTGTTTCTCTAAAATAAAGACCATAAACTTATTTTTCAGAGTTCCTTTGAAACATTTGAAAGAAGTATTATCTGTAGTAACAACTGTATTGATCAGAAAACTATAATGCAATTCTTTGATCTCCATTTCTAGTTTTTGGTCCTAGTTGCCTTTATAAGCTTACAGGTATTCAGTCTTTCTCCCTCACTAGGCTTCAAAGTAGAAAGAAAAACTACAATCAAAGACAGTATCTGGAAAAGTGTTTCCATTTCTAGCTAATGCAGATAAAAGAAGTACTTCTGAATGTACATCTAAAACTACCTTTTTTT
>VWZG01010275.1:29745-56260 GCA_013396735.1 Grallaria varia
GGTTTGTACTGGAATAAAAGATAAAATCAGCCAGTAGAACTTTACTGGTAAAGGCCAGGTCATGGAAGTTGAAAGGCTCTGTAGACCAAGATAATGTACATAATGAAATATACACAAATACATGTATAGATATACAATCATCTTTATAATTAAAAAAATATTATTTGTTTTAACCTTACTAAAATGAAATTTAGCAAATTTTCATCTCAGGATGATTTTTTCTTTTAAAATGTATTTATCATAGATTCATAGAATTAGATAGGTGTTCTATCTAATGCATAAAATAAAGGACTGTCCAGACAAAAAACCAAAAAAAACCAAAAAACCCAAAACCGAAACCAAACCAAAACACAACAAACCCAAAACAAACAAAAAAGAGCAGATCAAGATGATCATTAGGAGGGAAAAATGGCATAAATCCAGCAACCACTAGGAAGAGAGACAGATAATACAATGCTGCTTTGGTACTGATTTTTCTCATCAGGGAGCTGCCACACATGACCACTTTGACTGGTGGCTGAGCCACCAAGGACCACAGTCATTAGTTCGCAATGACTGACATCAGCTATGGAATATTTCACTACCACAGCTAAAATAGCATATGATTCCTAACAAGTAATACTTTTATACCAATAGTGATGATGTTCAGTAGAAGAATTATGAACTAACTGCTCTGCTAAAGAATTGATTCAACAACATTTAGTTATAAACTGGCCTGATTTGTCAGTCATTCCCATCCAAATGACTTCTAATATCTTAACTGCTATATAGATAAATGTGTATGCATGTATACGTACATTTACTTGCATTGCTGGGGTGGTACATATCAGTACAGAGGAGTTTGATTGGTTAAAAATTGACTGATGCAGTGTGTAAAATATATTTTTATTCTTTTATTCATTTTTCCATGGTACTTTATGTTCTTAGAATAGGTTCCTAAACTAGTGCATGCCTAACTCCCATCCTACGTCTTATTAATAAATTATTAAATCACATTAGCCTAATTCTTCTCTTCAATACTTAATTCCTGGGCTCCAAAAGATAACAAAAAGTGATACATGAAGGAAAAAAACAGAAGGAAGAAACAATCAGAAAACAGATTTTTTTGTTGTGGATTCTCATTCACTGCACGTGACTAACTGATAAACATTCATCTTGTGCTTCCTCACATTCAGCACCGACTGTCTTGCTTGCTAGTCCTATACAACTTTGTATAAATTGTGTGACTGTTGATTCTTGATCCTGCCACAGCATCTATTCCACTGAGAGAAAATATAAGTCAGTTCTGAACTCTTTTCTGGCCCTTTTCACCTGAGTTACGTTTATGTGTTCTATTATATACAGCCGTGGTCCTTTCTTATTTATATTTGTGTACTATAAAACTGTAAAATAATTCCTGAATATAGGTGATTGCCCATCATTTGCTAGATTGATACAGTTGTCAGAGTAAAACAGAACCATTCATTCTATAAAATGGTGACATTGAAAACTAAATGACTGTGTGAAAAGGGTTTGGGGTTTTTTTTACTGGTCTTTTTAGATTAATACAGTCTTTTTGTGGGAATTCAGGAAGTTTTTTTACAGTAGACTGAAATGTTTGCTTTATACTATAACTTCCCATTTTCTGTTCTTCTGATAAATTTTTGCTTCCTTCCTGATTAAAATTATATTTCTAGTAGAAATATTCTCATCAAAAGCCAAAATCTTCAGTATCGTATGGCCTTTGCAAACACATTAAATATGCCCTCTGTGAAATGAAATCAAGCCCAGTTCAATTGATTCGATACTTTTGGATTAAATTACCAGTTTATCCTACTTGATGCAAATAATATATATATATATATTTAATATATTATATCCAGTATCTGAACACTCACCCAAGACCTGGATTCAGGTGCCAAACACATCCTGATGAAATCAAAATCACATCCACTATCCAATAGAAGCCTGACCTAACTACAGTGGTGCAGGTTACACTAGACTGCTTAGAAAGATGATCCAATTTCTGTAACATAATCAATTAGCTACTAGAAAGTGTGACACAGAAAGTGTGGAGAGATATTCATTACTCAGTGAGTAATTGGTGGGGTCACCATCCCTAGAGATATTTAAGGAAAGACTGGGTGTGACACTCTAATGCCATGATCTGGCTGACGTGGTGGTGTTCGGTCAGAGGTTGCGCTCGGTGATCTCAGAGGTCTTTTCCAACCAAATTGATTCTGTGATTCTGTGATTTAATGGCTTGATCTGCAAATGAGCCACATCATTTGTACTGATCTTTATGCCAATTTTCAATCATGATGACCAAAATAAATGTGTCAAACATCCTTTGAAATAACAGAGAGCTTTTTTGTTAACTAAGCAGTTCAACTAAATTTGCTAGACCCTGGGTAGTTGCTGACAGGTATGTTTTTGTGAGTTGTAGAATATATATACAACTATAGATACGTTAATTTGAGGAGGTATTTAGAATATGATTTATATCCCATTAAAAATAAATTTGGTGCAGACCGAAGATGATGACTAGGAAGTTTGTCTGATATAATAGGCCTGACTGAATGAATGAAGGGTGAGGCTAACATGGGTGACACTGCAGTGGGTGTTTACTACAGGCCAGCTGATCGGGAAGAAGGCGATGAGTCTGTTTACAGGCATCTGGATATAACCTCATGATCACAGGCCCTGGCTCTCATAGAGCACTTTAACCACCCTGATATCTGCTGGNCAATCAGAAAACAGATTTTTTTGTTGTGGATTCTCATTCACTGCACGTGACTAACTGATAAACATTCATCTTGTGCTTCCTCACATTCAGCACCGACTGTCTTGCTTGCTAGTCCTATACAACTTTGTATAAATTGTGTGACTGTTGATTCTTGATCCTGCCACAGCATCTATTCCACTGAGAGAAAATATAAGTCAGTTCTGAACTCTTTTCTGGCCCTTTTCACCTGAGTTACGTTTATGTGTTCTATTATATACAGCCGTGGTCCTTTCTTATTTATATTTGTGTACTATAAAACTGTAAAATAATTCCTGAATATAGGTGATTGCCCATCATTTGCTAGATTGATACAGTTGTCAGAGTAAAACAGAACCATTCATTCTATAAAATGGTGACATTGAAAACTAAATGACTGTGTGAAAAGGGTTTGGGGTTTTTTTTACTGGTCTTTTTAGATTAATACAGTCTTTTTGTGGGAATTCAGGAAGTTTTTTTACAGTAGACTGAAATGTTTGCTTTATACTATAACTTCCCATTTTCTGTTCTTCTGATAAATTTTTGCTTCCTTCCTGATTAAAATTATATTTCTAGTAGAAATATTCTCATCAAAAGCCAAAATCTTCAGTATCGTATGGCCTTTGCAAACACATTAAATATGCCCTCTGTGAAATGAAATCAAGCCCAGTTCAATTGATTCGATACTTTTGGATTAAATTACCAGTTTATCCTACTTGATGTAAATAATATATATNCAGAGGTCTTTTCCAACCAAATTGATTCTGTGATTCTGTGATTTAATGGCTTGATCTGCAAATGAGCCACATCATTTGTACTGATCTTTATGCCAATTTTCAATCATGATGACCAAAATAAATGTGTCAAACATCCTTTGAAATAACAGAGAGCTTTTTTGTTAACTAAGCAGTTCAACTAAATTTGCTAGACCCTGGGTAGTTGCTGACAGGTATGTTTTTGTGAGTTGTAGAATATATATACAACTATAGATACGTTAATTTGAGGAGGTATTTAGAATATGATTTATATCCCATTAAAAATAAATTTGGTGCAGACCGAAGATGATGACTAGGAAGTTTGTCTGATATAATAGGCCTGACTGAATGAATGAAGGGTGAGGCTAACATGGGTGACACTGCAGTGGGTGTTTACTACAGGCCAGCTGATCGGGAAGAAGGCGATGAGTCTGTTTACAGGCATCTGGATATAACCTCATGATCACAGGCCCTGGCTCTCATAGAGCACTTTAACCACCCTGATATCTGCTGGAAAAACAGCACAGCTGGGCACACACAGTCCAGGAGGCCCCTGCAGAGCACTGATGACAGCTTCTTGACACAGGTGTTGAGGGAGCTGACAAGGAGAAGTCTGCTGTTGGACTTTGTATTGACAAAGGACTGCTTGGGGATGTGAAGGCTGGGGTAACAGCCTTGGTTGCAGTGACCATGAGATGGTGGAGTTTGGGGTCCTGCATGGAGGAAACAGAGCAATAAGTAGGATTTCTACCCTGGACTTCAGGAGATGTAGCTTTGGCCTCCTCAGAGGTCTATTTGGAGGAATGCCATGGGTTAGGGCTCTAGAAGGGAGGGGAGTCCAAGTAAGCTGTTTAATATTCAAATATCACTTCCTCCAAAAAATCAAGAAAAAAAGGGAAGGAGATCTGTGTGGACAAGCAAAGCTAAAATAGAAGGAGAAAGTGTATGGACTAGGGAAAAAAGACAGGCAGCTTGGAAGGAATGTGAAAACATTGTCAGAGCATGCAGGGTTGCAATGAGGAATGGCAGAGGGAGCTGGGCCTGTTTACCCTGGAGAAGAGACAATTTGGAAGGGATCTTATCAGTGCATACAAATGTCTTAAGGGTGGGTGTCAAGAGGATGGGGCTTCTTTTTAGTGGTGTCCAACAACAGGATAAGGGACAGCCGGTACAAACTGAAACACAGGAACTTTCATCTGAACATGAGGGAAAACTTATTTACTTTGAGTGTGACGGAGCACGAGAACAGGCTGCCCAGAGAGGTTATAGTATCTCCTTCTCTGGAGATACTCAAAACCAGCCTGGACATGATCCTGTGCAACCTGCTTAGTGGACCCTGCTTTGATAGGAGGGTTGGGCTAAATGATCTCCAGAGGTCCCTGCCAAACCCAGCTATTCTGTGATTCTGTGGCTAGTGGAAACAAAGTAAAGTATTTTCTGTTCAGTAACTGATAGGGTGAGGCAGGAAAGCAGGCAATAGATTTATATTTTATGCTACCTAGGTTATTTATGACAAATGAAAACTTCTTTCTTTAAATCTTTAGAGGGGTAAGAAGGACAGCTTTCAGTAGAAAGATTCCAGCACCATGTATGTACCATGGTTTTCGTTCTGTTAGAAAAATTGTATTATATGCTTAAAAGAATTCCAGAGAATTTTGTTCTTGCTGTTCTAAATTAAAACCAGAGTAACTCTTCAGAAGCAGTTGATACTTGGTATCTGTGACTTACCATACAAGTACACCAGGTCTGAATATCATAGGGAGCATGAATGCTTTCACAAAACTGTATACAGTCTTAGAAAGAAAATGACTGATTAATTCACTCACATTTTTGAAAAAACTATTAATTTGGAAAAAATAAAAAGGTCAGAAGCAGAAGACTGGAATCAAAATACTATGCAGGAATTAATATATAGGAGAAATGTGATGTTTTAAGGTAGACTTGAATAAACAGTGGAATGAATTCAGACTTTAATATAACAAATGTCTAGGAAATAGATGTAACTGTTATAAAATTACCTTTCTGCAGTGCAAATGTCTAGAAATTACTTATGTTCATCAGCTGGGCACAATACAGAGTTTAATGACCAAAGGTTGTTTTTTTTTTCCCCTAAACCTTCAGGTAAAAGTTTGGAAAGGTACAAAACTGTTGTAATCAAAACCTCTATGTTGTTCCTAAAAAAATCGCTTTCCTTGTCCCCCCAAAAGAAACCTGCAATCCTGAAAACAGCGTGATAGGAACTGTTCAGTTTGATCTCATAGAACTAATTGGATTTTGTGATTTTACCATGTTTTATTCTCATTAAAATTAAAATAAAATGTGTGTGGTTTTGGTTTTGTGCATGTGTGTGTGAAATTCAAACTGCAGTAAGTAATGCAGGATTTTTTTATTCCTTCAGTTTTCTAACTTTTTAATTGCAACAAGCATGATGCCATAAAACATCTTCTTTGTTATTTTTGCATTCATTCACTAAAGATTTTCTAAAAAGTGAACTTTTTCAATCATTCAGTCCCAAATGAGCACATTGAAAACAAGTGGACTTTTAATCTCCCAGAAGCATGGTAAACTGGTTTGCAATTGTGAAGTCTTAGCAAACTCATCTAGCAAATGACTTCTCCTTTAAATACTTAGAACAGGTTAACCTGTCCAAAATCACAACCCAGTGGAGAGATTAGCAACATTTGTGCCTGTTGTTTTCAAATATTCATTAAATATATTGAAAGCTTTTCACTCTTATTCACTGTGGGAGTGTTGTTTGTTTTCCTCTAGATGATACAAACAATGTTCTGCCTTACTAATTGGGACAAAATATGTAATGTGAGTCACCTTCTACTGTAAAATCGCAAAGACTCCTGTTATTACTCGACTGCCAAAATGCTGATAGAAAATACCTGATGCGCATCTATGAATCTATCACTCATTCTGAAGTAGATGGACTGATTATCAATCTTTAATTAATGTATCACTTTAAGGTGTCAGAATTCAATACAATTTGGAAATGCAAAACAGGCACATTCCAAGAAGGAATTTTGGGGCTAAACCATGTTTGAAGAGTTTTATCGCTGTAGTGTCTGAATTTTTTTGATCCTTGTGTTTCTCTTCCAAAAGAATGTAAAAGGTATGAATAGTATGTTTATGGACCAATGAAATAGGTGTAAAATCAATACTGTGGGGAAAGTATCAATCAGAGAATACAGTTTTGAAAAAGACATGCTGGTTGCTGGTGATCACTTAAATTTATGAAAAATAGTGTTTATTTTCTTCATTGTCTTGAAGTAATTGCCAATGACAGTGAACTCAAAAGATTAATATAAAGAACAAAACATTGCTGTAGAAGTGGACTGCATAAAAATGAGTGTCTTGTGAAACAAGAGACTTCTTTATGCACCTGAGTTATAAATCACTAGATACTTGAATCTTTCACTGTAGCTGGCATCCAGCTTGGGCATTCAAGGTAATGTTGAAACATAGTTATGTTTCTACCATGCTGTACAGAATAATGAAATCTATTTTCAGGGTAACATATTGCCCATCATGTCTACCTAGTGTTGTAGTCAGAATAGAAGACTAACTATTGCTCACACAGGCAATGCTTCTTTCACAAGTCTTTTTTAGTACCAGAGGTCATAACATGATCAGAGCTATCAAAGGTGATGCTGTGATGGTAGAGAGGCACACACAGTGTGCCCATGGAAGCTGTGGGTGCCCCACCCATGGAGTGAGTTTTGAGCATCTTGATCTAATGGAGGATGTCCCTGACAATGAATGACAGGGGAATTGGAACATAGGTTCCCGTGTCATGGTCTTTAAGGTCCCTTCCAACACAAACTGTTCTTAGGTTTGTTCAGCCTGGAAAAGAAAAGGCTTAGAGGTGACCTAATTGCAGCCTTTCAGTACCTGAAGGGAGTCTGCAAGAAAGATGGAGAAGGACTTTTTACAAGAGCATCTAGGGACAGGACAAGTTTGGACTGCCTTCCAATTGAAAGAGAGTAAGTTCAGACAAGGTATTAGGAAGACATTTTTTACTGTGAGGCTGGGGAGGTTGTCCAGAGACGCTGTGGTTGCCACATTCCTGGAATTGTTTAAGGCCAGATTGGGCGTAAGTTTGAGCAGTCTGGTCTAGTGAAAGGTATCTCAGTCCATGACAGAGCGGTTGGAACTAGATAATCTTTAAGCTCCCTTCCAACCCAGACCATTCTGTGATTATATGATCCCATGCTGTGTAATTATCTAGGATTCTCTGAAAAATAGTAGCAAAAGGAATACACACACATGCACACAAAATAGAGTCACTCAACCAGGAAGGAGTTAGAAAATTATGAGAAGACAGGGCAGACTGTGCAGATCAGGTATGGTCAGAAAAAGTGTATTGACCACTGAATTCCTTGTATATGTCTGACCTTTTTACCTCCCTATCATCTCTTTTCCCACACTTGTTCATCCCCAAATCATCTGAATATATCCCTTTCCCCACCTTTGGTTCCCTCCCTAAACATTTCCATAACACTCTTTCAAAATGCTCATCCCTTATGTCCTATAAAGTTTGTGGCACTGACTCAATGTGATGGATTTTGCACCCAGGGCTGAGGTAGTCCTGGGAGGTGCTCAAACTGGGTGATCCTTTCACTAAGTCCTTGAATCAGAGTTCCTTTTGTCATTGTGCCTCTGTGCTACTCTGGACTTGTGAAGGGCTATGATGGGCTTATGGCTCCTGTTGTGGGCTTGGTAATAGTCTGTCAGGGTATTATTTGGGCTTCTCTGCTGCTGTATGAATTTATGGATGAGCTTTTTTTACATAGCCTAACATATGCAAAGCATAAGATGCAAGAAAATATTTTAAAAGGCAAAAACCTGAAAAAAAGTAATTTAGAGTCCTCATTTATTGCTATTGATTCTGTTCCCTTTGTTATTCAAAGACTGTTTTCATGGAATAATCCCTACAATGGAACAATCATCCTCTTAAAAAGAAATAGAGATATATAGGAGCACTTCATATTAAGTTAGTCAGAAATGCCTTATTGTCTATATGGGAGCTAGCCATTATTTACTGGATAGTCTGTGAAATCTAGAGTAATTTCATATAATTTTAGTCAAATATGATGATAATCCAGGTCCAGTTTATAGCTGTCAGGATTAGACAGGCGTCTCTAAAGAGCCGATCATTCTGTAATGAGTGGAATAGAGTTGATTTTCCTCCCAGTAGCTGGTATAGTCCTATGCTTTGGATTTAGAGTGAGAATAATGTTGATAACACATTGATGTTTTAGTTGTTGCTAAGCAGTGTTTAAACTGTCAAGGTCATTCCAGCTTCACACACCACTCCACTGATGAGGAGACTGGGGGAGCACAAGCAGCTTGGAGGGGGCACAGCTGGGATAGCTGCTCCCACCTGGCCAAAGGGATATTCTGTGGGAAACACTGCTCAGAAAGTGACTGTGCATCAGTCAGTGGGTGCTGAGCAATTGCATTTGGGCAGCCCTTGTTTTGTATATTCTATTATTATTATTCAGTTCTGCTTCATTTTCTGTCCATTTAAAATGTCTTTATTTGAACCCATAAATGTTACCTTTTTTCCCCAAATGTCTCCCCCTTCCTACTGCTGGAGGGAGGGAGTAAGTGAGTAGTTCTGTGGCATTTAGCTCTCTGATGGGTCACACCACACCTGGAAATCTACTTTTGGAAACTAGAGTTTGGGGAGTTTGTTTGCATCATAAATGTTGATCCTACATGCATATTGTGTAGGGGTTTCTTCAGAGGTAAATCCATACCTTCCTGAGAATACCTCTTCCAATATAAGTGACATCTGCTGGCTCAGTTCTGGGTGCAGGTGGGAGGCAAATACACACCACTATGGGATAACAATAACAGCAATTTTCACACTTAATGATATTTGCAGATTACAAAATAAAACACCATCTCTGCCTGAAGGGGGAAAACAGTATCTGATTCTGGTCTAGGCAAAAGAGTTTCCATGAATGAAGTTGGAGACCAAAATCTTCCATTTTTCTAGTGATTTACAGAAAAAAGTATAGTTCATAAAAACATCAAGGAGTATGCTGCTTTTAAAAGAAAAACTCATGCGTCCAGTCTCCTGAAAGTTCAGTTGGTTTCTTTTCTATTTATTTATTATCAATAAAGTTTCTATTCATGTTCTGCATTAATATCCATAGCGGTGTTACCATTTTGTGTAGACTATGCTTATAGAGAACACTTCTGAGATGTTATTGCTCTCAGTGAGTAGGGGTAGCGATGCACATGATGAACAGAATGCCACAGATTCCAATTAACCTTCTTTTCTACTTTATTGACAAAGCTGTGCTAACAGTGAGTAATGAAAGATTAGTCTTATTTTCATGACTACAGTCGGTAATTATGATTCTGAATACATCACATGGCCAGTCCTCTGATAAAAAATGGTGCCACTTTATTTCTTAAAAAAAAAATAAAATTTATTAGATGTACTCTTTTAATACTTAAATGCTTAGAAGTGGTTATTTTAGAAATAATTGCCAGTAATTAATGAAAGTATATAGAGTACAGAGATTGTTTTATTTTTTCAATTAATTTATACTAAGTTGCTGAATTTTAACTATTTGGTAAATATTCAAAGAGTCAGTGAATATTAAAAATTTCACACTTCTTTAAACACTTAATATCTTTATTGTGACAAATTATATCACAGCCTTATCCTTTAAGTAGAAATGTGCGTTCAAATTATGTAACTATGCCAGTGTAAAACCATCACCTCCTACACTTCAGTCGCCAATAACTGATGTTGTTAGACATACCAGTCTCATACCAGATTCATACCAGTTAGGCAGTATTAGAATGAGATTTTTACTGTTGTCACAATGCAGACTACAAAAATGTAAACTTTTAAGTCACCTCAGCATTGACTATAATGCAAAAATAATTTCTGCCTGTATCAGGTTCAATTGAATGACAGATTTAGGGAGTGTTAAGCTGTTGATTTACCAATACGGTGAAAGACAGGGAGTGTTCAACTCTTAAACATGGGGAGAAAGGATCAAGAAGGAATTATTTTGTGACTGACTAGTAGAGACCCAACGCAATAACACTTTGAAAGAGTTTCCCTGATCCACTGTGGAAATCAACAATGTTACCGTCTCAACACAGCAATTATTGTAGTACCATTTTATAGCCAAGGAGGAAGAATAGGTGTTCACTGAAAAATAAGTCTTATCTTAAAATGCCCATGTAAAATAAATTCTTTGAATCCTTAAGCAAGGATTCTTCCTTTGACTATAAATGTAGCCTAGTGACTCTCTCATATTTTGGTGTCTACATTGCAAATATTGTGTGATGAATTCAAAATTCAGAGT
The DNA here is from genome assembly GCA_013396735.1 of Grallaria varia. NCBI lineage: Eukaryota > Metazoa > Chordata > Aves > Passeriformes > Formicariidae > Grallaria > Grallaria varia. The sequence goes on from VWZG01010275.1 coordinate 40,584, forward strand.
GGGATTAATTTCCCCAAAATGGTAACAAGTGACATTTGAGACATTCAAAGCTTCTCTGCAAGCCTGGAAGACATCACAGAAGACCTACCACCTACTATCCTTGAGGCTCTTGGGGCCAAGCTCCTTGAAGTTGGGCAGTGCACATTGCATACCTAGGGTTAAAAACATCTTTATGTCTCTGTGCAGGCAATAAAAGCTCCTCTTTTTTGTCTTTTCATATTCTATTATTTAAAGTGTAATAAAAAGAAAAATAAATTATTTGGAAGACTTTGTAAATAGTTTCACTCTTTCTTGAGTATTGTTAGCACTGAATGGCAAAATTTGGTAAGACTTCAAATAAAACAGTTTAAATTACCATATATTCTCATACCAGCAAGTATTGATGTGCTTTCTTTAGGCAATAGAAGCTGATACATTTTGTCTTTTTGCCAAATGTGGTCTAAATGTATGCATAAAACCAATCTAAACTGTCTTTCAAGCCTTAAAACTCAGCCAATCACTCACATATCCTTAAGAACAAAATCTTGAGATTACTGATACTGATATGCACATACACAAAAAAAAAAAAATAAAAAATAAAATTCTCTCTTCTTTCCTGTCTAAGTGGTACATGTAAGAGAGAGCTCTGAAATTCTTCTGAGGGGAAAATACCCCAGACTCTGATACCTGACCTCTTTTATAGACATATATTAACTAAGAAAATGTTGAATATTTAGTTTTGAAGATGAAAGTGAGCCTTAAATTAAAGGCAAAATTCTTTAAGGCATAAATACTCAGGTGTATGTATGATGACAGAAAAAAATCTCTATTTATTTTATGGGAAATAAAAAGGGTAGTTATCTCACCGTAAAGCATGTCTAAATGCAAACTAAAGCTTCAAATTTAAATCTAAACCTCAGTTGCTGTTCTGTCTGCTCTTTAGAATTTGGCTGGCACACAAATACAGTTTGAGTTTTAAATATGAGATTTGAATTGGCTTTGGAACTTGAGGCTCTAGGGCTGGGTCTGTCCTCCCTCTGCTTGGGACAGTGGGACAGTCCTGCCTGCCAGACCCAGCCCTGCTGTCCTGGGGAGGCCCCTCCATCCCCCAGTCCTAGGGAGACCTGATCTCATGCTGTGCCCTGATGAAAACATACATTGATGTCTGCCTGGACTTAAGGCAGCATTTCACAGTACTAATACCTAAATGTCTGTCAGTAGAGTATAAAATGTTTATTATTATTATTAATTTACATTGGTCCCATAAATGCCATGTAAGCTTTATGGAACAGATAAAAAGACATGGTCCATGAAATGGAAAGCTCACCATCTAATTTTAGAGAAGAGAGAGCACGAGTAACCAAATAAGTCATACTACTGAAGTGAGTTATCAGAAAAGGTTTCCAGTGGCAAAAGGAAGTATGCTGGTGTGAAGCACAATGCTGACATCAGAGGGAGGAACACAGTATCAGGCAGAAATATTTGGTAAAGCCATCAGAATAAGGTGAAAGGGATAAAAACCAGGGCTGCACAAGTAGGTTAGGAACATGACAATATGAACATCCTTATGATGAAAAGGTATACTGGCTAAGGCATTATAGGAATAAAAAAATAATATATTTTCATGTGGTGACACTTAAATCCAGCCAATGATTCTTTGTATGTGAACATCGTGCATGAAAATAGGATTAAGGGATACTGATGGCAACATTCTGACTTCATAAATGTGTAAATTAACTAATGAAACACAACAATTTTATTTTAACAGAAATACACTGTGAATTCAGACAAATCCATTGGAAGAAATATGAAAATCTTACACCACTGGCTCACACTAAGCACCTACATAATGCCAGATTTTTCATATCACACATTAAATAGTTTTTGGCAGCTCATACTAGGCAGTATTATTAATGAAAGGACTGTTTTAAAAAATTGGCAGACTTGGTATGAAAGTGAAACTAATCATGATGGTATGCTATGGGAATTACTTCAAGACTGACAGAATTATGTTTGTTTTATTAGCTGGGAGTAATTTTAAAAGGCAAAAATACACAAGAAACCTCTCTTGAAATAAACTAATCCACTAACCAATTAGATGTGACAACAACTTCCTGTAAATTTTTAGTTTTATAAACACTTCATACTGAACAACCTATAAAAATATGACATGTATTAAACCAGTTGTATGATTTCCAGTGACTGTTCCAATTTTTCAAACATTTTTCTTAATGAAGACAGTCCCTTACCCTTGTTTAGACTGTCCCTGATTTCTTTTGTACATTATATAAGAATCAAGTTCAGTTCATGCTTCAGGATAGAGACCAAAGTTCTAATTCTTTGGAAAAATCTATGGACTAGCTTATATTTATATACTGAGAATAGAATGTTCATGGTTTACAGGTAGTACTCAGTGCATGAGGAGCAGATTTTATGTTTATATTGTTTACAGCAATGGTGCAAACCAAAGCAAAAACACTACCAAAGAGTGATGAAAGTAAAGATGTTAAATACAAAAAGGGCCATCCAGCCTGTCCCTTCTTCAGTGCACTTTGCCCACTCCTCATATTTTCTATAGGTTTTTCTGGATAATAGTAGTTTTTCTTTCAGACCATTATTTGGAACATCATTTTCCAGTAAAAGAAGTCATGTTCCTCTCGAATCTTTCCATTAATAATTTTAGCATTTATATCTTGATAAAGTACTTACAAGACTCTTCCTTATTATTGTCTAGAATATGACACAATCATTGATCATTTTAGCCACACCTCTGCTCTAACGTCCAGATTTGCCTTAAGCCCCAGACTGGACAGTAGCCCTTTTCAAACTCCGGGCTGCTCTAGATGTTGAAATTAGTGTTTTTCTCCTCTTTTTTGTATGGGAATATATTACAGTAGAATATCTTCTGCAGTCCTCTTCTTGGGCGGAGGAACCTGAAGTTGATCATCCATGTGTGCTTCGAATGAAACTTTCTGCACTCCAAACTGGTCATCCCTCATATACTAACTACCCTATTCTTGTTACGGCACTGCTGCCAGCCTGCCTGCAGCTGCAACGGGGAGCAGAGCAGCTCCTGCCACTGATGAAACAACATTCAGCATCTGCTTGCTCCTGTACAGCCCAGCAAACTGCACCCACAGTCCTTACTTACCAAGTCCTGCGACTCTGAGCTACACAGGCGTCTTTGCTCGGTGTTTGATGAGTCAAGATGATACAGATTTTACACGTATTTTCTCCTGTGTGCGAGGATATTTATTGTGGTTTTGACTGTCTCTTGTGGTTTCTGTGTTCCTGAAAATATTTTATCCTGCCCAGACGACTCGAATCCAGCACAATTCTCATATGCAGACCTGATGACCTACAGTCTAAGTCATGACTCCTGGTGACTTCCAGAAGATATGAAGTCCTTTAAAGTCTATAAAGGATATTTGAGCACATGTCCTTTGGGGCATCTGATTTTTACTGAAAGACTGAAAACATAATGCTAGTTTTACAAATGAGGACCACAGTACATGTTTGTAAGAGCTTTACCCTTTTCTAATACTATAATATTTCATATAGAGTATTTACCTGATTCCTGCTGTTCTAAACATGGTGTGTTGGGTGCACTTGTCTACGTGCTGGCAGAGGGGACTGCTGGGGTGATCTCTGTGAAGAGAGGCCAGTGGCTGTCCCATGATGGGTATAGGTGCCAGACAGCTCCAGTGGACCCATGGCAGGGCACAGCTAAGCCCAGCAGTGACGCTGGTGGTACCTTTGTGATAATTTAAAAAACATCAATTAATATCAAGTTTAATACCTGAATACCAATTAGACTTGTACATATGCACTTTAGGGCAATAATATGTCATTTTACCAAGCATTGTGCCTTGGCAACAATAAAAGAAAGTTTTATTAAGTACTATGCCAACTCTACCTTCTAAGTACTTTTGCACAGCTCTTTTCCATTTCAGCCAAAGAGTAGGTATGTAAAAAAAAAAAAAAAAAAAATTTCTTTCCATAGTGTGAGCACTTAAGTGTTTTCCTTTGAAAAGATGGGCACCAAGTTCTGAAACTGACATAATTTTACAGCCATCTTCTAGATCTCTAGAAAGACAATGAGTGGAATTGTTGACAAACAAATTAGCCCTGACAGTATTGGCATAATAACTAGATGTCTCTTTCCTTAAATATCTTTGTAGCTTATTTTGAATTCTAAGGAGCTTTAGGTTTTCATTTAGTGTTTTCAAGAAAAACTGAAGGGGACATATTAAATACCTGAATATTTCCCATTATAGAGGCTAATACTGTTTATTCATGAGCACCTCCATTGATTTATGGTGTCATATAATGCAAGGAGCTTCTATTCTCTGGATAGATATATAGAAGCTACATCATATCTTGAAAGTGTATATAAGCTTAATGAACAGAAGCTAAACATTTTCTCAATTGCTACCTGAGAAAGGAAGGGTAAGACCCTAATATTATATATAGGATTCAGTAATACATGTGGTGGCTCTAACTTTTTTAAGAATCAGTATTTTGATTGTGCCCTTGTGCTTCAACTTCTGTGAATGCAGACTCTTGAATAACCTCCTGCTAAACTTGAAATGCTATGCTAGGAAATGGAACCACTCTGCATACCACCCTCCAAAATGTAGGGTCTCAAAGGTTACATGGTGCCACTGTTATAGTCTGTCTGAGAGATTTTAGTAAGGGACAGCTAAATTCTCATTAGTTTTGGTTCCTCGGCAGTCTGCGGAAATGCAATTTCAGGTGAAAAAAAAAAAAAAGCATGGTGAGATGTTCATACGTGAAATAAAATTCCACATTATATATATTAAAGAAAGAAGGAAAAAAGAAATAAAAAATAATCTGAGCTGAAACTGCCACTGCTCAAGAGTAGCTGAAGGTCTAATAACACCTTCCTACAGGAGAGTACCCTGTAGAAGTTTGCATGAAGAGTCCTCATTTTTGTCTTTCAGCATACCAATAGCATTGCCAGTTCAGTAAGAACTAACTGTAGTCTAAGAATCTAAAAGCATGAGACATGATTGTAAATCAAGGCATTAAGATCATTACCTTAAAAGGTAACTGTCAAATCTCATTTCACGTAATACAGAACCACAGAATCATTGAAGTTGGAAAAGACTTTCAAGCTCATTGAGTCTAACCTTTGACCAATAACCACCTGTCAACTAGATCATGGCACTAAGTGCCACATCCAGTGGTTTTTAGAATACCTCTGGGGATGGTGACTGTCATCTTCCTGGGCAATGTATTCTGATGCTTAACAACCCTTTCCATGAAGAAATTCTTCCTAATATCCAATTAAACCACCACTGGCACAACTTGAGGCCATTTCCTCTTGTCCTATTTCTTGTTATTTGGGAGGAGGGACCAACCCCCACCTCACTACAACCCACTTTCAAGTAGTTGCAGAGAGGGATAAGGTCACCCCTGAGCCTCCTTTTCTCCTATCTTAACAATCCCACCTCCCTCAGCTGCTCCTCATAGGAACTTTCTGTCAGGACCCATCAGCAGGAACTGTGACATTCGTCCTAAATTCTCATTTGTCTGAACAAAGACACCAAACCACCTGTCAGGGAACTCTTGTGTTTTATTGTGCAGTCGCCTTAACGCTGGCAATCAACCCACTATTTAGCTTGAAAAGGTGCTGACTAATAAGATCCTAAAGTCTACAGTATACTTTGTCAAAAGTGGAGGCTAACAAGCCCTTAGATTTTGTACAGTGCACTTCAATATGTTACCTCCCACAACACCGCTTCTCAAAGGTCCTGGCTCACAAGCCACAACACACCACCGAAGATGCTGCCTAAGAATCTACAACACACTGAAAGCTCCCTAATCCCACAACAAATTTCACTATGGAGTATGGGGTAGAATGTGGTAGCTGTGCTTCAACCAGGAAAAGCAAAGGCGGAAAGAAATACAGATGGAAAAGGGAGAAAGACTAAAAAGAATATAACCAGTCCTTACAACCATGTTGGTCCTGCTGTGTGCATAGTCTGGAGCTGGGGCTGCAAGACAGAGTGTGAAAAAGAAAGAGAGGAAAAGGAGAGAGAGGGGGCCTGACCTACTTCCGTTTATAGTTAACCTGGTATGTACCTCATGTTACCAAATAAGTTACATTTTTTTAAAAAGGAGCCTATCCAGCAGTAGGGGAAAATACTAGGACTTAATAAACAAGAGAGATTTAATCTATGAAATAAATAGCTGCTAACAAGCAAGCTCTAAGTGCTGTCCATTTGTTAGAAAAGCAAATTAAAATTTTGGACTCTCAGACCTGGGGGAGGGAGGTAGAGGGATGTACCATTGATAATGAGAAGAAAAGAAAGCAGAATTTATGGCCAACAAGGACATCTTGCAGGACTCCCAAGATAAGAAAGAAACTAATTAAAACAACACAGTAATTGTGCTCAAATCATCTCCAAGTCACAAAAATGTAATTTTGGTAGGGGGATCCACAGACCACCAACTCCAACCTGAGAGAAAAGAGAAACTGAGCATGTGGATCAATTAGCATGAGAAGCAAGAGAATAATTAACTAATAGAAGTTAGACTATTAATAAGAGAAGTATGTAACTTGCAGCCAATAAATACTAAACCCTTTATTTGCTAGAATGTATAGTCAAAAGATTTGAATGCTTTGCATGTACCTTACACATTGAATAAAGTAATCTCAACTTTCTAACCTAATAAACTGGTTGGAGAGTTTATATCCTAGCTTTTGGTGACACGTATGCAAAATAGATTCTTTGTGCTTGTCGTTCATGCATGTACAGCCAGCCCTTTCAGCCCTCCTTCAGAAAGTGAGATGTGGGGGCAGGAACACACACACAACTGAGCATGAGTCTCAAGGCAGAGCAGGAAGTTGTCTTGGAACAACAGTGTCCCACCTCCACAGGATCCTCATCTTTACAGAATCACAGAATCAGCTAGGCTGGAAAAGACCTCTGAGATCACTGAGTCCAACCTATATCACTCCTGATTACATCTTTCTTGTTACAACTGTCAGAATGTTTGAGACAAAATGTGCTTAGGGTTGGTTCTCCACAATTGCCCTCTCCACACTTGCCCTCTAGACCCTTCACCAGCTTCATTGTCCTTCTCTGGACTTGCTCCGGCATCTCAATGACTTTTTTGAAGTCAGTGCCCCAAAACCAGACACAGTATTCAAGGTGCAGCCTACCAATGCCAAGTACAGAGGGACGGTGAACTCCCTGTCCTGCTGGACACACTATCTTTTATACAAGCCAGGATGCCGTTGGCCTTCTCGGCCACCCGGGTACACTGCTGGCTCCTCTTCAGCTGCTGTTGACCAGCACCCCCAGGTCCTTTTCTGCTGCGCAGCTTTCCAGCCACTCCTCCTCCAGCCTGTAGCGCTGCCTGGGGTTGTTGTGACCCAAGTGCAGGACCCAGCGCTTCGCCTTATTGAACCTCATATTGCTGGTCTCAGCCCATCCATTCAATACACTAAAGAGAGACAAAGATGCACAATGTATTGGGATAGGTTAGCCATTCCATGTAGACTAATTCACTCTCCTGCACTACCTTTAGTGTTCCAGATGTTAACTATGACCAGGGTTAAAAATATTTATGTATTTCTAGTTTTGATTTTTCCAACTTTAACCTTATGCTGTTTTGCTAGATTAAACTGGCAACTTATAGTAAGGTATCTCCTTGCTATGTATACTGCTCAAGTTACTGAACAAAATTTTGTTCAATAAAATAAGTGGGTTGTTTTCTTATATTGATATCAGAAATGATGTTTCCACAACCCAAATACTTAATGTTGCAGTTCTCTGCATCTACAGCAGTACCCAAAATCTTGACAAATATGGACATGAGAACCAGACTAGTCCAGTGAATTCTTACACAAACATAGTTTTCCCTACAATAATTCTTAGCTACTTAAAGAAGAAGCTGTGGAATGATTCTTTAGACTGTCTATTTTTCCTGAGTTGGACATCAGTAGTAGAAATAATAAATTATCCAGTTCACTTACAGGGTACCAGTAGCTTCTGTCTGCTACTTTTTGAATTATTTTAAGGTTGCTTTTGTCATGGTTATTTCTGAGAGAAAAATAGGCTTGTCTTTGCACAGTAACCTGATAGAAAGAACAACTTACCCCTTGGAATTTCATTTTCAACCGAAATAGTTTAAAGAGAAAGTAGATTTCACTTCAGTTTTTGTCACAAGGGAGGTTTTTAGGATGCTAAAATCATAGTCATTGCATTCCTTTTGCAATGTGTAACTATAGTTGTGTAATTGTAGGTTCAGTTCTATCTTATTTTTCTCTTTTTCTTCTTCTATACTGTAAATGCTATTCATCTAAATGTAAGCTTCAGAAGAAGCTTATTAAAAACTTTATCAAAATGTAATACACATTTCAGAAAAGAGATGGAATAAATCTCTCTAGGAATAGTATTCATCAGAAAGTTTAAAAATGAAAGACAAAGTTCCTAATATCTTTTGAACATATGAAACAAAAGTCTTCTTAAAAGCAAAAGTATGCATGTGAAGCCTCTTCTTTTCAAAATGTATTTAAATTTTGAATATTTGCAATAAATATAAGACATGATGTAGAATATGGTAGACATTTACCCTTTCTAAAATTAAATATTTTTATTCCATTGTAATATTTTGCGCCAAAGAGCAAAATGAAATATTAACAAAAAGGCATACAGTCAGTTTACATGAGGAAAAAACAGCAGTAAATATGACAAATAGCTAATGTAAGCTACTTCTTCAATAGTTTTGCCAATACCACACATGTATTTTAAAGTGAACGGGAAGTGACATAGGCAAGGTTTGTCCAGAGTAAAATATAGCATAAATTATTAGATTTGCCTTTAGTCTTCCCTGTCTATACCTAAAGGTATTATTGTCTGAATGACTAGCCATTTAATGGCTGTTTGTCTTAAGTAAGCTCAATGCAAAGAGATCTGTCACAGCAAATTTGATGCGGTACTCCCCTCCTGAACCTCATATGCACCCAATGTAAAGTAACTGTACAACAGGGCGTGCAAAGACAGCATGGGAAATATTTAATTACTTCTGCAGTGTTTTTCACCTTGATGGACCAGAAATGTAAAGCAGAGGATGGTTTATACAACAGAAAGAATTAACAGCAAGTGAACTGCTATGAGGTTTCTTCATATTTCTTCTAATGAAGATGAGTATGTGATTCAGCTGCATGATAGATGCATGAGGTAAGAAAGAAATATGATGTAATAAAAGCCAAGGAGGACAGGAAGAAGAAGAAAGATGTGCAACTTCAGAAGGATCAGGCTGACGTGGAGATATTGTATTAGGCATGGTGATTAGGGACTATATTAATTAAATTCATTCTAAAGTGATTGCCTTTGGCTAAAACACAAACCCAAAAAATCTAATTTACAATATTTTTTTAATAGAGGAGAAAAAAAATTTTTTTAAAACACATAATTCCAAATAACTCTGTGACTGTTCTAGTTTGAACCAATGAATATATAATCCCCTAATTTCATTTGGAATTTTAGGAAGGAAAAAAATGAAAGGGCAAGAATAGGCAAGAGGGGAATATAAAAACACAGCCTTATGGTCTGGTCTAAGCTTCAAGACATATTTAATTGCTGATATTGTTTACCGCTAAATTTCCAAGATAGGAGTTGTGATTTAAGGAAAGGTAAATGTAAAAGCTGTGCAGTTGCTATAACTGCATGCAGAAATACTGAAAAACCATTGGTAATTCCAGTGCAAAAGAAGAACTGGAATTATTTTCTTTTTCTGTAATATGTTTTAGGTTTCAATAGGAGCATCATATAAATGTATGAGCTGCAGGTTGCTTTACTGTTTTGAAATATAACTCTGATTATAAATAATGGAAAATCTCATAGCAGTAGCTTGCAACATTCCTCAAAAATGGATGTAAAGGTATCAAGTGCCACTGCACCTTGCTAATAAGTCATTCAGACTCTAAGGGTAAGTGTAGGTACAGAATTCAAGCTCTTTGCCTGAATATTAAATACTTGTTAAACAGGCAATTACAGACAAAGGAAATTCACCATGTGTTTCTGAATTACCAAGCATGATATTAATATTCAATTGGTGAGCTGCTGTGTAGAAAGAAAGACCTGCTAGAGGCTCAAAATGCTAAGTGCACGTCTCAATCTATTGTAACTGCATACTAAAAGCATTGCTCTGCCATACATTAGAAAGAAAAGTTCAACAGAGGTTATAATGTAGGAAAAGTCCAAATGTAAGGTACTTGGTTGGAGTTCTTAGAATTAATTGAAGTCATAGGCATACTAAAGGAGGGGGAAAAATTTTGACTACATGACTCTATAGTACATTTCTTAAAATTGTATCTCTCCTCAGCTTTTGTTTTAATCAGTATTTGAAAGTATTTCTGTTATGTTTGACTGAACTGTTCTGGTGAAATTAAAAGCTGATTCAAACCTTTTGCCATTACTTGCACTTTTTGAACCATACTCGGTAACACTGAAATATGTTGCCTAAAGATTTGTTCTTATTCTAGCTTGTTTCTGCCACACTGAGTCCATACAGGTGAATTCAGTTAGACCATGAGATCTCAAAATATGCTCAGGACAACCACCTGAGCTGAATTCAGGCATAGACCATGAAAATAAATATATATCTTATGTAGGCAGTGAATCTGTGGATGGGGCCAATGTGAAATGTACATGACAACCAACAACAGGAAATCTACTCTGATACAATGTAAATAGTACCCAATTCTCTATCCCCTTAAAGAAAGGAGGCATCTGCCAGAAGCACTGCATTCTTCTTTTCCCTTCTCTGTTCTCACAGAGGAGGAATTATGAAAAGTGCTTTGTTTATACAAGCAGTATCTGAAAGTTGATACATTGCAGCCTCTGTCACTGGCTATTACAGCAGAAAGCATCATAGCATTGCAGACTCCAAATAAATTTCATGGAACCTACAGTGCTTCTTGGTCCATGGCTGAAGTTAGCTCAGACAGTTGCATCTTCTGTGGTTGAATGCTGTGGCACAGTGACTCCTGGTCGTCTAATATGTGCGGCGGATTAGAACACCATGCACGTGGTCTAGCCCTCTTCAGAGATTCCAAAATGGCTCAAGACATTGTAGGATGTCTTTTCTCAACCCATATGCAAATAAGGTAATGGACTATTATGCGATCCTAGTGATGCCTTAGGAATTGATACATTTGTAGATTTTCATATAGCTGTATAGTTTCACATATTTGAGGTAGCAGCTAACACTTTTTAACTTTGTGCCACATTCCTGAATTTCTGTCTCAAGGGTGAGATAGCAGACAGAACATCATGTTTGGGACACATGTACCTAGACTAAGATAAGAAGAAATATTGTAGTCAAAATAAGATAGAAGACCTAGGACTCTTGGAGGTGTTCCAACAGGGCAGTTCTGGGGGTGGCACCGGAGTGACACCAGGATGGTACCAGGGGTAAGGGGCTCTTGGGTTGGGTGTAACCACTAGTTACAGTAATTAAGTAGTGTTATACATTTGTAAGACCCCTATACTGGGCACACATCCCTATATACTTTGCACACTCAAAAGTTTTCAGTAAAGAACTTCTCTCTACTTTAGCCAGACTAATATTGCCTCAAAGTTCTTCCTTGATTTTGGGCAAGACTAGCAGCTGCAATGGGCAGTGCTTCCAAGCAGCAGGAAAAATTTGTAGAACGTGAGCATTTGTATTGAGCTTGCTGTTGTGTCCTAAGACATGCCTGAGGCAGACAAGTCAAATTGGTCACATGCACTGGCAGTCAGTTCTGCTTAAATAAGGTCACAGAAGAAATCTTTCAGATAGCAATAGGTGAGGAGAGTAGTTCACGGATATAAATAACTGAAGTTCTTCTACTCATAGGAAGGAACAGGTTGGCTCATGGTAAGTCACTGTGTCCTGCAACAATTTAAAGCTGAGGAAATTAGCAAGTAGTGCTTGCTGATCATTTTGTTTCTGAGGACTTCATTACCCAAATATACATCAGCATGTCCCCTGGGACACCAATAGGGCATAACTATGTACTGGGAGGCCTATCCAAATTTTATGCAAGTCATATGCAAATCATAAGTCTGATTGATCTGCTTTATAATCAACATTATCTTTCCAGATTGCCATCATATAAAGGTTTAGTGCTACAGTAGTGTTAGTGACAATGTTATTACCATCAATGCCAGTCTGATTGATTAGAAGTTTACAGCAGACATCAGTGCATTGTGTAATTCTATTCAAATATTAAGGAAAGCTTAAAAAAATTTATTTTCTTCCAAGAAAAAAGAGTGGAAAAGCCTGAACAAATCTAGCATTTTATTTCTTCTGAGGTAGCTTGTCTCTTTCTCTGTAGTCCTATTTAAAAAGAAGCATATAGCTGTATTGCCTCAGGAAGCACCAAGAAAAGATATTCTATCACAAAGGCATGATTTCCTCCCTGTTCTCTCATTACTCCCAGAGGTTGGCAATTTGCTACTAGCTCTGAACAATGTCAAATGCTGTCTCAGCAACACTGAACACCACATGGGACTTCGAGGGAAGGAGAGAGGGAGAATCATGATTCCGGTTTTCCTTTTGTCCAGTTTCCTTACAGATGCAAGAGACTAAGCAAGTTCTAACTCTGCCCTTGCTCTGTCCAGATGAGTTGTTGTAACAAAGAGGGTGGGAAGACAGTTTGAAATTTTATGTCTCAACATAAATAAGGATAATAGTCTGAGACCCAGAAATATTATCAATTCATAGATACTGAATTAATAATTCTGTACATATGAGACATAGAGCAAATCCCACACAATCCTTGTACCTTAATTCATATTACTTCTATCTTTACTGTAATTTCTCTAGTTCAGGAAAATTTGTGCTCATAGTCAATTGTTTGGGGAGTATGATTGCTCCTTTCCTTCCTCTTCCTCTTCTCCTTCCACTTTCCCTTCCTTCTTTTCCTTTCTTTCTCTTGGTTTTGTTTCTTTTAAATTTTTTTCTTTCTCCTGTGGTGGATGTGCAGCTTGGTCTCTTTTCGAGGTAACATTTCAAAGAACTGTTAGCTGTGCTGTATAAGTATATTTTAAATTTTATGGTTAAATTTTGCAGTTAGTTATTTTTATAATGATAGACCAGAAAGAAAGACAAGAATTTCCATTAAACTTAAATACAAAAAACTTGTTTTGAGGTAATAATTTATTTAATGTCTTTAGGAAAAAAGTGTTAAATAGGTTCATGTCTATAGCATTGGCTTAGTAATAAAACTGGGAGGAGTGACCAATTCCCCAGAGTGCTGTGCTGCCATTCAGAAGGATCTCAAAAGGCTGGAGACATGGGCAGAATGGAATATTTTAAAGTTCAAAAAGCACCGCTACTCAGCCCCGGTGAGCCATATGAAGAGTGGCTGAGGTCACTTGGTTTGTTCAGCCTGGAAAGTGGAGACTGAGAGAGATCTCATTGTAGACGACAACTTCCTCATGAAGAGAAGTGGAGGAGCAGCCACTGATTTCTCTCTGGTGGCAAATAACAGGACCTAAGGAAATGGCCTGAAGCCATGTGAGAGGGGATTTAGATTTGATATTCAGAAAAGGTTCTTCACCCAGAGGGTGGTTGGGCACTGAACAGGCTCCCCAGGGAAGTGGCCACAGAATCAAGCCTGAAAGGACTCAAGAAGCATTTGGACAGTGCTCTCAGGCACATGGTGTGATTCTTGTTGTTGTCCTGTGGAGGGCCAAGAGTTGGACTTCAATAATCCTTGTGGGTCTCTTCTAACTCAGGATATTCTATGATTCTAGAATAAAATTAAGTGGAGCGCAAATCAAATGCAAAGGCTCAGACTTGACCTGTGCAAAGCAATAGGTCTGTCTAATGTCTTTAAAAATCTGAATGGTGACTGTAAACTGGAGTCTGAAAGTCAAGATTAATTTTGTTCAATGAATCTTCCAAAAATAAATACACTAGTAAATACTTAGTCAACAGTTCTGTTGTTTATATGACCAGAATAGAATAAAATTCATTTTTCTACACATATATTGGCTCCACTGTACTGACACAGCAGGAAGGATGATGATTTTATGTTGATCACTAAACTGGTAAATATGAAGCTGAACACACAAGAGGATCAGACCATAGTGGAAGCTTTGTCATTTATGTTTTTCCAATCAGCCTAGTTAATCCACTTTCTTCTTAAATATGCTATGTAGGAACAGATCCAAATAGTTACCACACCAAGTGTTTCAGAAAGCATGAGGCATTTTAAGCCTAGTCTTCCTTTTCCACAAAGTGTATGAAATCATTAGACTGTTCTAAGGAGAGCATATAAGAACAGGGCTGTGCTCTAGACCTTAGAAACATTTCAGTGGAACAGCACTGTCAATTTTCAGTCCTGATTTTAGTGACAAGTGATTAAACCATGACAAAATATCCTTCTTCAAAAACAGCACTGCATGGAAACATTATTTTTTATGATTAATGCAGTGAAGTGTGTGCTGTAAGACGCTCAGTTCAGTTGTGTGCATTCAGAGAACTATCATTACTGTAATAAATTAAAAGGTTTAAGCTGAAACTGAAAAATGGCAGTGAGTTACAGAGGAAAGGAGCTCTTAGAAGTCTTTTGTACAAAGAGGAGAACTAAATGCTGCTTCTGAAAGACTTTCCTTTGAGCCACACTAAACATAGGTCTATACATCAGGGTATATTGCACAGAACTTTCACAGACAAGCAGCTGTAGCAGCAGACTTCAGAGGAATTTCCTTTTTCATTGTAGCTGTAAATGTCAGAGTTGTCAGCTTAACAAGTCTTCAGGTGCTACAAAATAACAGAATACCAATAACTAAAGAACATTTAAAGATTTTATTTTTGTCCACTTGACATTCCTGTATTATCATTAGTATAGGCAAACCCATCAGCTTCAAAACAGAATTCTTTTAAAATGAGGAATTACAAATATTAACAATGTTTGTTTTTTTTTTTTTAATTCTATGATATGAGTCAGGGTATTTCAGTCCCACTTCAATAGTTGTAAGAAAAAAAACCCATAAAATGTAACTTCATACTGACAGCCAGACAACAGACTGTGAACAAGTTAGTCTTACAAAGCCCCCATAATATTGCTGAACTTCATGGTAGATAGGTCTTGAAACAGTCTTTTCCTAAAGGCTAAATTTTCTCCTAGGTCTAACTCTTCTACAAGCAATTTCAGAAAGGCCTGAAAAAAAGAAAAAAAGACTTAATTATATTATTTTTGCTGTGTTCTCATATGACCTCTGTAGCTTATGTTATGCTTAAACAACACTCTTACTCTGGTTTTGGCTGGGATGGAGCTAATTTTCTTCATAGCAGTCCGTATGGTGCAGTGTTTTGGATTTGTGACTAAACCCGTGTTGATAAAACATCTATTTTTTCACCATTACTGAGCACTTTAAAGTCAAGATTTTGCTGTTTCTCACTCTGCCTCTATACCAAGCAAATAGGCCAGGAGTGGGCAAGAAGCTGGGAGAGGACACAGTAGGGGCATCTGACCCAAAACGGCCAAAGGGCCCTGTGATATCATGCTCAGCAATAAATAAAATTGGGAGCAGGGATCATTCATTGCAGTTGCTGTTCAGAGACTGGCTGCACATCACTCTGCTAATAGGAGATAGTTATTGCCTTTGCATAACTCCTTGTGTGTTTCAGTTTGGTCTTATTTGGCGGGGGGGGGGGGGGGGGGG
>VWZG01010275.1:56321-67655 GCA_013396735.1 Grallaria varia
GAGAAGGGATGTCTCTCCTTCATTTACTAAACAGTCTTTATCTCAACACATGAGTCTTCTTGTTTTTAATCTTCCTGTTCACTCCTGAGTCCAGCAGTGGGTGGAAGCCAGTCAGTGTCTGCGTGGGTGTTTGGCTGCTGCAGAGTCAGCCCACTATAGATCTTTAAGTGTTAGTCAGTGTGGAAGTTTGACCCTGGGCAAAACCAAAACAAGGCAACACCGTGCAGAGCTTCCCAGGACCAGCACAGGCCTCCCCTCGCCAAACCCCCCTCAAAGGGGAGAAAAACGGCAAAAAAGCTGAGGGGAAGGGGAGAAAACTTAAAAGCTTCAGATCGTGAGGGGAACAGATATATATATATATATTTATCTACAGAGGAGGAAAAGTGAACTTAGTACTATATGCACACAACACAAATACCAGGCAAATACAGGGAAAGAGGGGTAACTCAAATGGTACTATCTAGGTACTATATACACACCCAAGGAAGACAGATAAGGCACTGCATTACCCAAATACAGAAGTGTCAAGCCCCGAGCTGTGATCCTTCTCCCACACCACCTGCACGAGGAGAGACTGACCCGGCCGCAGGAGAAGAGACTTCACTGAAGAGACTTGCTGAAGGAAGAGTGTCCGAAGACAGAGTCCTAGAACTTCCTCCCTCATCCTTATATCCCACGTGATGTGAGATAGTAGGGAATACCTATGATTTGTCAATGTATGTCACCCGACTTGTTTCCCAGGAAGGCCTGAAAAACAACAAACCTAGCCAAAGCCTAAAATTTAAAACTACCACAGTCAGGGGTGCAGCAGGTGAGTGGACTGCTGACCTGGCCTTGGGCTGAAGTTAACTAAACAGGGTGGGAGAAACTACAGGATGGAACCTGAGAACTGGTCAGATATGACAACCAGCAGTCTGAGAAGCAGGTGGGTGTTAAAGACAGTGCTGCAAAGGAGAGATGCAGCTCCCAACTGTGTAAAGACATAAAGAGGAAAGGGCTCACAGATCCATGCAAGGAGCACTGAGTCCCATTGGGAGTGTGTTTGCCAAAGGCCAACACTGCCAGGATAACTGTGCCAGTAATGCTGTGCACCATGCAGTTAGTGATAACAAAAATACCAAACTGGTTGTGGAGGTAGTGATGCTGGGACTGAAGGAGGAAAAAAATAAGTAAGGGCAGGTTCTTTATTTGAGGGTTCAAGGGTGGTAAAAAGAGTGGTCAAGAACCAGAAAAAGAGATAACAATGTATGCAAATCATGTAATTGGTGCTGTCCAGGGATACCTATCAGACAGTCCTGTGTTTGATGCCACAGGCTGTGACTGACTAAACCCCTAGGGCTGTATTGTGACCCCTACAATGGAAGAGGGCTCAGAGAATAATGCAAAGAAGATAACTATTTCAAAACAAAGAGGAAGGGAGGTTGGCCTTTGTTTTAGTAAATAGCTATCAACAGGTGAGTGTTTCAGCTAGTGATGTAAATGTTTCTCCTTGAATTCATTAAATGAGTGTGAAGTGTGGTGATCCCCCACCAGTTTTATGGAGAACAGTCCAGGTGCCTTGACAGCAAAATTAGACACCTCTGTTACCATCAGAGGCTTGTTCTGTTCCAGGTTTTGCTGCTCAGGTCAGGGCTGCTCACCAGGACCTTCAAACGACCCCAATCACATGTTTTATTTCATCTTGTAGACAAGATTTTTTCCCTGTTTCCTTCTCCTCGATCAATAATTCTCACTTTTTTTTTTTTTTTCATTTGCACCAGTTTTTACTGATTTTACATATTTGCTTTTTAATTTTGGTCTTAGACATCAGCCCCTTGATTAACCAGCAGTATCTGTTTCATAATTTTTTGTCTGTTTTTTTCTTAGATTCAGCTCCTGACACTACCACAACTTTTGTAAGTTCTGCCTTTTCTGTCTTAGTGGGTTAGGCCCAGGTCAGGTGGGGCCAACTGCTTTTCCCCTTATATTTTCTGCAGGATCCAGAAATTTCTCCTCTTAAAGCCCTGTTAGTTTGGCTGTGGGGCAGGGCTAGCTCTCTGCACCCATATTTTAAGAAAGACCAAAGATGTTTTCAAGATGAAAAAAAGGATTGCAAATAAAAGCAGAACAATTTAGTGCTCCCAAAATAAAGAAAATACAGTGCAACTTGGTAGGGCAAGATAGAAGTAAATGATTCTCCCAGAGTCCATTTTGCCCTTTCAGGTTCCCAGATTTATCGGTAAGGTTGTCTGCCTTTCCTTCACATCACTGTTTGTAAACATAAATTTAGCATAATTGAGATTATCAGAATCTATTGCACATACTTACCATTTTTCTGCACTAGCTATGGCCACTGTCAAAGAATATACATGAATGTGCCCAACATATTTTACTTTTCATTCACTCCTTAGTGATGGCAACCTTAAATAGTGATTTCATGTGTTTTAATGTTTGCCTGTAAAATGCCATGTATACAGGGGATATATTTATCAGCATAAATAGAAGCAATAGAAAAAAACCCCACCTTTAAATATTAGTTCTACCTCAGTTTAGACATGAAATAATAAAAGGCTTTAAACATAATTCTACAATATTTGCATGGTGTCTTTACAGGACACTATTAAGAATGTTTATTACAATTCATCAAACAAGCATGAATACTGTAGAAACTCTATTTTCTATGTTTCATAGGCAATTATTGTGTTTTTGGTGAAAGACATTAAAGAAAATTCTGCACTCACTTATATAAAAGTGAAGTAATTTTGGAAATTTTTGGTAGGACTTCTGCAAACTATCTTCACATATTGTTGGGGAATTTCTTGCAGAAAATGGTCGTCTGAACAACCCTGCCTTGCTAGATGCATTAATGCTGCGGGTCTTTAAGAAAAGAAAAGTTATTTTAAGAAGTGTCCATGGAGATCAACAAGAAGAGGAATGTAAGCTTACAGAAGCTGCAGCAGAAGACTGAAAAACAGTGGCCGCAGAGAGTAGTCACATGGACTTTATTTTCCACCAATAGAGTTGTGTGTTATTGGTATTAACCAGTCACGAGGAGTTGTGCAGTGTGTGTGCAATGTGTGTGCTATCTGGGTTATTTAAGGGTTCTTTTCACAACAATAAAACGACGTTGCTTGATCGCATCAGTCATACAGTGGTGTCCATTAGTATCCCTCACAATAACATATGACCATAATAAAGTTCCAAGGTTCATTACTGGGGGGAAAAATTATGGCATGTGGTACCTGAAAATTACATGTACTCTTTAAATCTCATGAAAGTCTATTACCTACTTTTTCCAAGATGTTATTGTGCTTAATAAGGTTCTCATCTCTGGGCCTGGAAACTAGCTGTTAGACAGTGTGTAATTGGCTATGGTATCAGAGATTCACCTATTGTAACATGTTGATTCAGTAAATATGGAGACAGAGTTATTTCTTCTGTTCACTAACACTAAAGACAGTTTTTATGGCTTAGGGCTGATAACAGCTCCTCACAAAGCACAAAGAAAATAACACATAATACCAAAAAACTCACTTGCATCAAATCAACCTGGTTTTGTGTAGCACAGAATGTGAGTGGTATCATTAATATCCCTTCAAAGCATTACAGCCTACAAACCAGGGAGTTAACACTGATGGTGGGTCTTTCTGTTCCAATAGCTGAAGATTTTCTACTTTATGCAAAACAGTGATGCAATCATTAACGATGGGAACCCATCTCTAACAAGCTAAATTTTGTAGTTTCTGTCTTTCTCCTTCTAACCAAGTTGTGGGGTTTTCTTTGTTGTCTTTTGGGCTGTGTTATTTGGGGGTTTGTTGGATTGGTTTTGTTTATTTGTTTCATGATTTTTAACAGGAAACTTTTAATAAATCCTCCTTAGTTCTCCTGAAACACCATAACCTGGTAGATGGAGAATTCTCTGGGAGTGGGCAGTTGACAATTTAACCTACATCTCCTATATTTTTGTGTGACTGCAGTTATGTGAGGACTTTAATAAAAGAACAGTGAGCTTTTAAATGTCCTTTGCCTGAGGCTGGCAGGCACACTCAGACAGCATTTTCCACAGTTCTAGTACATTCCCAGAGTCTTCCATGCTCCTTAATAGCAATTTTTATTTTGACTAAATGACCTATTAAACAGGAAATACTTGCTATGACTTTGAGATTGTGTAACATTGGTGTGAAACAGAGTACAAGAGATTAAAGAAAAAACACTACAAGTTTTATACTGTGCAGGTTTAAATTAAAAATTCTGTTTATTTGTATTTGTAGCAGTTACTAAATAAACCTTCAGATCAGAAATCCATCATTCACTAATAACTATAAGAATTCCATTGTTCACTATAAATAACAAAGTTTCTTTAGAATTCTTCTGAGAAGTGCTCAACTTTAGCAATGACAAAAATGTCATCTGTCATTCACAGCAAGAGATATTATATCTGATGAGAGTTTGAGTGAGGTTGAAAGGTAAAATATTACTTGTTGAGTTTCTTTTTTTACTACTTGTTTTATGTTCTGTCTTATTTAAGTCTCTCTTTTGTTTTCTTCACATAAATTTGCAAGGTTGATGTGGCAATTAGCGAGATAGGACAGGGGCTAATTGCTCTGATTTACTCCTGAGAGACTGCAGAACTTTTTAGTGAAAAACAGAGCCGGATATGAATGAGAAAGAAGTGAAAAATCAGCTTTCATGAGTCAAGAGTCAGTTTCGAAAAACAGTGGAAATTAGTCCTGAAATATGTTAGAATAATAAGATGGGGAAAAAAAAAAAAGAGCTGAGAAGTAATTGAAGCTCCAGGGAGAAGAACGTTTCACTTTTTGAGAAGGCTACTTGTATGGGATATTATCAACCCTTTGTGGAGGACAAATATGAGGAATTGTGGCTAGGAGAAAAAGCTGGGCTCTTGCTCCAACAATGAAGTGACAGTGATGCTAGTGAGTAATGTATTTTTCCTAAAGAAACATCTACAGTTGAGAGTTTGTGTAAAGCATAAATAGCAACTTCTTTCTGTAGCCACTGAAATTATAAAGGTAAGTAAGAGGATATTAGTAAGTTGAACAAATGTTATGTAAGTTTTCTTTAAATAACTCATTAGTATGGGTCAAAGATGTTAAGAGCTTATTAAAATATAACTCAAGAAGTCTTATTAATAAAAATAAATATTTAGCCAAAATCTTAGTGGAGTTGGATGGAATTTCACCTTTTCTGCATCACAAATTGGAAACAAAATGTGAAATGCCAGTATTGTTTTTGAAAAAAATAACTACTATATATTACATTTTGTCTTGTCAAAACATTTTTGTGTGTTCAAAAAATGTTGTATAGATAAGATGAAGAAGTTTCAGTTCAGCAGCATCATTTAGAATGTAATATGCAATAGTCTGCATGATGATATCAATATTATTGAGTCACAGAATCATAGATGTTAAAATATGTTAAACAGCACCAGTTGATCCCTGATGAGCACCAGTCATCACTGCTCTCCACCTGGACATCAAGCCAATGACTGCAATTCTCTGAGTGAGACCATCCAGCCGATTCCTTATCCACCGAGTGGTCCCTCTGTCAAATCCATGTCTCTCCAATTCAGAGCCAAGGATATTGTGCAAGACCGTGTCAAAAGCTTTGCACAAGACTAGGTAGATGACATCAGTTGTTCTTCCCATACCCACCAACAATGTAATTCTGTCACAGAAGCGTCCAAATTTGTCAGGCACAATTTGCCCTTAGTGAAGCCATATTGAATGTTACTGATCACCTCCCTATTTACCATGTGCCTTAGCATAGTTTCCAGGAGGATCTGTTCCATGACCTTGCCAGGCACCGAGGTGAGACCTGTAGTTCCCTGAATCTTACTTTTTAAAAATAGTGGTTATTTTTGCTGTAGTTACGCTTCTTCTTCTCCAATATGAAGTACTTTGATACAATTGAGGCTTTACGTTACAAAAATTCTGCCTATTTGTTTTGCAGTTTGGAGGTGTGGGAGAGAATCTGTCAGAGTGCAATACAATAGTGAGAAAATAACCATCCTTAAAAATGGTATCATCTAACAAATACTTTTATCAAAAGTATTAAACTGTGACCTGGAAATTTTTATCAAAGTTAGCAAAACAGAAATGCAGGTGTTTAGCACTATCAAGTGTTGATATTGATAGCTGGAAGTGACCTTTTAACCACTTATTAAACATTCTGTTATAATTAAAGAGAGGGAAATAAGGCAAATTTGGGAAAGAAAAGGTATATGTTGGTATAATAGTGAATGTAAGAATTCAAATATGAACTCTTTCTCATCTCGAATGAGGGTCTATAGAAAGGACCAAAAAAATTGCAAAAAAAAATTGTTTCAACAATTGTGTTATCCAAATCATTGCAGATGAATTATGGATCACCACTTTTTTTTAAATTTTTTAACTTAACTATGAGAAACATTCCAGGTGAGGAGAACGGTCAGTGTAATGTGGACAGAAAGGAAGGGTTGCTTGTTTCAGTCATATCTGACAAGTCAAACCAAACATAAAAATCTAGATCAGTGAAATCATTCAGTCTCTCTTAAAAAATTGAGTGACCAGTTCTCAGATGAGTCATCATGGTTCATAACACTAATACAGCATCACAGATGTGTATAGCACTTGCAGTGTTCATTTAGAAAAATACCATTTCATTGTCATCATGCTCCTAGTTTCACAACATCAAACATGTCTGCATGGCATTCTAATCAACCTTTGCTCAGAAAAATTAATGGAATGGTTCTCAGAAGTGTTAAGAAAACAATTCTTTTTGCTTGCTGCTAAAACTCCTAGAAAACCAGAAGTATATTTGCTATCGCTAACACCTTTCTGAAAAGTAAAAAACAGCCAAAAAATGCAACTTCACAATCCAGTTACATGACAGGAGTATTATTCTAAGAGAAGAGAGAAAATTTATTATTGTCAACTGTCTACATGTGATCCTTTTCATATGCATCTTTGAAACCAATACACTGAATTTAAGAGAACTAAGAAAATTTATTTTCAGTTAAAAATCCAGATAAGAAAATGGGTTGAAAACAGGTGGTTGAAATTTTATCTTATATCTTGGGTGAAAAGAATAGGAAATATAAAAAATTAGGTGTAGCTATTATTAATGCACTTTATTACCAGAAAATCCCTCTGACCCTATAGGGGAGCTGGTCACAAGTCATCTAAGACTGCTGTCTATTTGATGGGTAGGGTAACTTTCCTCTAGATGGAACAGAATTAATTATAATCTGAAAAATGTTCTTAGCGAAGAGTATTACATATATCCTAAATAGAGGGATTTTGTAAAAAAGTACTACATAAAAAATTACTGAAATTTCATTAAAATAATATACTGTCAATGGCAAAAGTAAAACCAAAGTGACAATTTTATTTGAAGTGTGGAATGCTGCTTCTCAGTAGATTCAACATTATAAATGGTCATGGAGACTGAGAATTATCTGAGACTTTTAGCAAACCACTGTTAACAAAGGTGGTAACAGAGATTCTCATAGTATTTTTATCAATTTTCTGTGACAAGAGTAAGCAGAATGCATATGAATTTCATGAAGTATTCTAAATTTTAATCCCAGATTATGTAAGAAAGAGAATAGAGATGAACCAATATCAATAGTCAATCATACTGTCAGTGTTTGTCACTGAGATGGTATCACTGCAGTATTGCTATCAATTTTACAACTTATATATGAAAAAATCCGTCCATACATTGCATGTTGGCAAACATGGACATAATAATGAAATGTACAGTAGTCACATTAAACACATGGGCACATAAAAGAAATTCCCCTCAGAAAAATGCATATTGATATAGCTGATTAAAAAGAAAAAATAAATCTGAAACTAAAGAAATAATTGTACTGTCTCAACAGGCAACTTTGTAAGATTTTCTTTCCTTCAAAGATGCCTTAGTGTGGTGTTCTGGAGGAGCATTGTCAGTAGCTGTGCTCACAGTTCTGCTGACTGACACATACATGTTTGACAGGGCATTGATTCTGGTAATTCCTTTTCACCCCAGAGACAGTCATAGATGCATATCCCTGTGCCTGAGAATTGGTGGGACTATGTTTCTGTAGAGGAATTCACCAGAAAATGCTGGTCTGACTGTGAGTCCTGAGGCACAGACCATATGAAGAAGGAAGGGGAGAGAGCTTTACAAAATAGTTTATTTCCAAAGAATTTCTCTATGTTAAGAAGAAGAAAAAAAAGAAAAAAAAGAAAAAAAAAAAGAAAAAATATAAACAAAACCATCCTTCTATTTTATGTTCAAATAAAAAGTAGACTTAAAAAATGCAGAATTCTGTTGTTTTAGAAGAAAATATTAAAGAAAAGGTGATGGAAGCTCTGGCTAAAAATGTTGACTGGCTTGGTAAGCAATTACAGAGGTACTAAAAGGTCCACTGGACCCTCTCTCCCAGTAGGTCCTTTTTTTGAACTGAACAGCACACAACTGGAGACAGTACTACAGATGCAATTGCACCAGGGCAGAGTAGATGGGAAGGATAACCTCCCTCAACCGCTTCTGGCCACATTCTTCCTAAGGCACCCCAACACTCAACCACAGAACTTACTGCTGCTGCTGCTGCCTCTTTCACTGAACTGCTTTTCATTCTGTGTAATCAGAAATGTCAGCTAGATTACTCTTCATGATACTGACATGCGTGAGTTTTGCAAGGCTGAGACTTAAAAAAAATTCCCCTTTGATTTTTGCAGAATGGTTGATTACCTTTAATTTGAAAGGCGGTAGTTGATACAGCAGTCATCCAGTGGCCTACAAGAAAGCTAGAGAGGGACATTTGACAATGGCATGTGGTAATAGGACAAGGGGGAAGGACTTCAAACTGAATGCCAGTAGGTTTAGATTAGTTTTCGGAAGAAATTCTTTACTGTGAGAGCAATAAGGCACTGGAATAAGTCTTCCAGAGAGGTGGTGGGTGATCTACTTTCCTGGAGTCATTCAAAAGCCCTCTTTTGAATCTTGAGTAATGGACTCTAGTAGACCCTGCTTGTGCAGGGAAGTTGGACGAGATGACCTTCCAGCCTTAACTATTCTGTGATTCTGTGATTTTGTGACCATGATTTTCGAATAGCAAACAGCTCCATCCAGCTGTAAATAAAAGTATCGTTAGTGGCTATTTTCACTAACCAAGCATTTTGAGAAACCAACTTACTTGAATCACTTCATAATCAACATCGAATCCAATCCATTAATTCTGCAGAAAGGTAGGGAATTCACGTATATATGTCTAATATTACTCAATACAGTTGCGCTATTGATTGTAAATTTTCAGATTTTATAGGGGTTTATTCCAGTAGGTAAATTTCACTCCTACTAGGATGAAAGAAATCTTGTTAGGTAGTTTGTTCTCAGTTAGTATAGTGACATAGAGGATACAAACTTCTAACTTCATTAATCACTTCAAAACAAAAATTCCATCAGCAGATAGAAAGTACAATGTCAATAATTAACTTTAAAGTAGGTTCACATACTTTATAATTTTCCTTTGGTCAGGTAAGCTACATTTCTTGTAAACTCAAGCAATTTTCTGAAGACCCTATGAGCCACCCATTAAAGCAAAAGACTTCAGCTGAAACAGCATGCCAGGCAGCAATTCAAGTCAGCTCCCTTTACAAGTAGCACAACACACCATCCCTCTTTGCTGCACCCTGACTTACAATTGCACTTGACAGGTGCCCCTAACTAACTACTGGGAATGGCAGTAATATTTTGAGACAGATATTTGTGGATGGCAAAGAAAGGGCAGCAGCCTTCTGCATTTTGTCAATGTGACTCAGCCTGGAGGCCCAAGTGAAATGTTAGCTTTATTTGTTTGGGATAAGAGGCAAATGAAAACAAGTGAATATGTCTGTCACAAATATAATAATGCACTTTTTGGTACATTGAATCTCTTTTTCTATTGCTACTTATCACCTGTGTATGGATGGATTTGCCTTACATCACACATGATTTTCAGATAAACCTTCGGACTTTATCACTGTTGTCATATAAAAAAGTAATCATTACCAAGAAAACCATCTTTAAGCAAACTTCAGATTTATGTATCTGTATTCTTGTCTGTATTCTGTGTTATTGTGCAGCCAAAAGAGGATGAAAAACAAAATAACTGTCAGAGCCCTTGTCTGAGACCAGAGTCTTGAGAGTCTTCTAAGGTTTTCCAGTGTAAAGACATAGTGAATGTAGTTAGGGAACAAAGCAACGATGCATATTCAACATAAACACATTTCTTTATACCTGAAAGATCTAGATTTGACCAAAACGTGTTCAGTGTCTGCATTTTCAGGTATGGGGCAGCTGGGTCAGAGAAGACTGACGTACTATCTTTGCCAAAATCCTGTACAGAAATGTAAACTCTTCAGGAACTTTGGGGACAGAAAAAGCAGTATGTGGGTGCTTAGTCATCTCATCCACCTGCAAAAAGTACAGAAACAGATTTAAAAAAAAAAAAAAAAAGGAAATAACCTGCATATTTTGAAAATGTGAATTTTAACAACTTTCTGCTACTGAAAGCTGAAGGAAGGATAAAAAGGCATACAAAATCAGAGTTCTTTTGAAACGTAGGAAATTTGCAATACATTTTACCTTCTAAAATCCTAATTGAAGATTAGGAATAGTAGGTGTCAGTCACCCAATTAAAAAAGAATTCTATTTTTATTAATCATTGTTTTCTGACAAAGAACAAGTTCTACTAAATTGAATTAACAAAAACAACCAAAACCAAAAATACAGTAAAACACTGTCACATTGTATAACAATCAAACATAGGGTAATTATTTATGAAAAATATCAGACTTGTAGTCTCTGCCTTTTTGAGTCACTGGACCTGATGCTGAGAAGTCTACAGAAAAGAGGGATCTCTTTGTGATTTTGGCAATATACATCAACCTCATACACAGGACCATCTCTAAATATGACTCCAGAAACCACAGTCAGTACTTTCTTGCCTTTTTATTTTACCACGTGAACAATGTTGTGATTTTTTTTTTAATGGCAGAAATATCTATGCAATATAAATTTAACTAACTGATTTCATAACGGATTGTTTTTTATCTGACCTGATACAAATGTGAACTGAAATTCAAAGACTCAATAATACATTTGCAGGGTTTTGTGCCAAAATGAGTTTTCTTGTTTGACCCAGTGCTTTAGAAGCAAACATATATCACCATTTTAGCCCTCAAACACTGAGAAAAGAACACAGTATTAATCATTCATGCTATATTCAAAGTACTAAAAATAAATTCCATTTCACGAAATATAAATTGAAGAAAATTAAAGGATATTGATCATTCTTTAATTTAAGAAAGGCAGTGGTACTAGAAT
>VWZG01010275.1:76977-88019 GCA_013396735.1 Grallaria varia
AGGTCCATCCTGAAAAATGCAGAGAAAAGAATAGTATCACAGAAGAACAAACTGAAAAATGCAATAAGCTCTTGCCCAGATAGATAAATGTATTTCCTAAATTTAAATTCTTTAAATGTTCCTTGCTACATTCATCACTTTCCTATATATAGAGCTGCCTTGCAATGAGATTTTCATAGTTGGATGACCAGAAGAGTTCAGCTGTCCCCAGTAAACCTTCATATATCAGAAATTCTGGTGATGACTGCAGTAAAACTTGGAAATCCAGTTGAATATATTTTATGCATATATAGTGTGATGACAATTAAAGTTCTTAAAAGGTGTTGACATAAATCCAGAGAACTCAAAAAAAATTGTTTATTTAGTCTTTAAACCAAGCAGTCATTGCCTGGCATCACAGTAAATCCATTGTTTCCCAGAAATGCTGACTGGAATTTCTACATGTGCATTTGTCCAAGGTTTTGTTAAAAATTAAACCTAACTCTTCACAGAAGTATCATATATATTGATTGTATGGAGAACAAATGTAAAGTATATTCACACATATCCTCACCAGAAGTAGAGGAGACCTAATCAAATCAAACTCTTTTCTGACTCCTGTCCTCATTTCCAGTTCACATTTATATGCAACTCTCTCGGTATTATGACCCACTAGTCTTCCTTGGTGGATTAAGTAAATTGCAAGACAGATCTCTAAAGTTGATCTAGTTGACAAAAACAGCAAAAGGCTAGAAGGCAAATAAGAGAGTAGAGGTACTAATTTTTATTTCTCATTCTTCATTAGATTACAAGGTAACATCTACTCACAAAGAAAGCATAGAATTGTTATGAAGTTCCATGCAAAGTTTAAAACTTATGGTATTTATGACAATGTCTTCTTGTCTCTCTTTTCGTTTCTCTGACAATGAAGTACAGAAGAGTTAAGTGACACTTTTTTGACCCTACAGCAAGGCAGGAGATCAGGGCAAGCTATGAAGGCAAGCCATGACATTAGCAAGATGAACTCTTCAGGCAATAAAGCAGCAGCTCTGCTAAACTGGAAGACAGTACTTTTTCTTTTAAGCATATTGATAGTTTAAACAGATGTCCTTTAAATAATTGAAAAACAACCCTTAACTTTGTATAATAAGGGACTGTCTACAAGCAGGATGGACTGTGTTGGAAATTAATAGAAAATGTCATGTAGTTCAGAATCTTACACAGTACAAGTTATGACAAGTGGAAAATCTGTGCAGCCTGCCACACAAGCCAGGAACTAGGCAGAGATTTGAAGTAATTATACTTATTTGATACCAAATATGACATCACATCGTGTTTTTGGTCTGCCAGTTGAGGTTCTGAGCATCTGATTAGGGTCTCTGAAACAAGTCCATGGAAGGTATGCAGTTAGATCCCTGGAAAAGAGAATTCCAACATTAACGTGTTAGCCAGAGGGAGTCTGAAATTCAGTCAGCACTAACATTTAAGACCAGCAAGACTTATAAACACCTAGGATACTTTTATTTTTACATGTTTGGGGTATTCTTTTATCTGTTTTGGTTTTGGGGTGTTTTATTTATTTATTTATCTATTTATTTCTTTATTTGAGTCACTAAACATTAGTAGATTTCAGTTTCACTTTTACCTTCAGACAGAACTTAGAGAGAATTCCAAACTACCAAAAGAGTTTTGATATTATCTGAACCTACCTAAAATATATTGAATTCAACAAAAAACCACATTAGGCATGGTTTTTTTCACTAACATTATAGGCTAGAGAAATACTACCCCCCAGAAAATGCCTATAAAGCACTGCAAAAAGTTTGGAGGCTGGACTTCAGTTTTCATTCCTTTCTTAAGGTGTCTCGCTTTCTTAGGGTGTCTCAAAGTTTTCATTTCTTACTTGAGTCTTCTAACCGTATAATCCTTCCTATTCCTTCTCCTAGACAAGGAAGAATGAAGAAATAAGCAAAAGAAAGACTAACTCCATATCTCAATAACCACTCTTCAGTTCCTTTTGGTGTGGTTTACTAGTTCTTTAGGTTCTCACACTTCACTGACTCAATTGGACACTTAGTTCTGTGTTCAGGACCAGAATGGGAATACACACTGCTAGAAAATCATTATAAATATTATTATATATCACTGGGTTGGTACTTCTTCGCTATTCTATTAGACTGGCCCTCTGATTATCACATCTTTAGGTATTATTTTTTCTTGGCAAAACCCAACAGCTTTTTGTCCTTCTTATTCTTTTCTTTGCCACAGCCTGGTAGAAAAGGCACTTTTTTGGGCAAGAATTTCAGGTAGATGGGAAATGATATTCATAGCTAACATTTCTGATGAACAATTGGTGCAGTCTTACTAATGAGAGTGCTAGAACACTGAATCACCTTTCCAAGGTACCTCTCTCCATCCTTCAGCTGCTTTAATAATCTAGACAGCAAACACTCTGAGTCACTCAGTCATAGGTAAATATATGCATTTTAGGAATGCCTAAATTGGTGTTCCTTACAGTGATTGCATTGACAGTAACAGATTAATTTCATAAACATAGTCACAATCAAACATAGAAATAAGATTGTATGGATACAGCTGAGCATAACATTTCAAGAAAATGCAGACTATCAAAGGTCAGGACTGTATCAAAATCAGAATTGATATTTGAAGGCTAAGCTGAAGATGTCAGATAAAACAGTGACAGGCATCTTCAAAACACTTGTGCTTAGATATGAATTCTGATTAGTTAACATTTGGAAGAAGTTCCTGAACTGTTACTGACACATTGACTAGAAGAAGAAAACAGAGTTGGAGAAGATTGCAAAAAAATAATCAAGAGATACCATAATGTGAAGGCAATGCACTAAAAACTATGTGGAGAAATGATCACAAAACCACACACGCACACACTTACACGTTATACCCTGTGCTCATTAATTTCTGTGAAATCTTAGCGTAACTTCAGACAGAATAAATGTCATACATGCAGCAGGAAGGAATTTCCAGCCTCAGTTTTTAAACACAGATTTCTAAATATAATTTCTTAACTGTGTATTTAAGCATCAACAATAGGTGTTGACCATAAATTAGCCCTGAGTAGCTAAAATACACATTTGGATACCTAAAAAAAAGAGTCATTTAATGTCACGTACAATGTGAATCAAGTACGACCTGAATTTTGATCAAATTTCACTTAAAATAAAACATGGCTATCTGGAGCTTGCATTAGAAGGTGTCAATAAAAGCACTCACTCAACCTCATTCCTCCTAATTATTCTAAGATCAATTTTAAAAAGAAAATAAAGAAAGAATATAAACATGAAGGATCACTATAATTTCTAGACACTGTGTCCTATACCAAAAATTTTTGTAAAAAAAAATTATTAAATGGCTAAAATATCATAATCAAGTTTTACAAAAAAGAAACCTCAGGGCAGAACTAACCATGACAGCACTAGTCCTATGTCTTTTGATGTCATCAGAATGGTTTTCTGCATGGGCTTTATTTTTACTTTTCTCAAATAAAACATCTCAATTGTGTAACCTCTGAGAAAGTTCACTTGGCTGAGAAAATTGTTTTTCCAGTGCAAAGGTTTCATCTTTGCATCTCAGCAAAAGCTTTTGAATTTCTCTAGTGCATGATCAATAAGACAGGAAACAAAAGACACTACATTTCTGAACTGAATTGATTGTGTATCATTGCATTAAATATCAGACTCATTCTCATCTTAAAGTGGTGTAAAGATATCAATTTACAACGTATTTAATTTTAAAAATGTTACTCTAATTATATATATTAATGCCAGTAAAGCAGAACTGTAAGCATCTAGAAAGCTGTGTCAGCAAGGGGATCATGTTCAATGTGTTTGAAAAACCAGTACGTCACACATCTGGCTGAGTTACAATACCAATGTCACTTAAAAGATCTTGAAGCAGTGGAGAATTCATAGAATCTTGCTACACCCCAGGGGCATTAATGGCTTCTCCTGTGACCCTCACCCATCCTTGCACACAGACTTAGGACATCGTTTCATCCCAGCTCCAGGGCCATCAGTCCGTGGCACTGTAGTAGTGCCACTCTGCAGCCCTCTCCTGGTCCCTTGGATAGATCCCGCAGCCCTACGATTTGACATGCCTTCCTCTATCTCTGATTCCTTCTCTTTTTTCACCCAGATGATGTCTTGAAAGGAATCTGGACCTGGTTCATCACGTGTCATGCTGTTACCTTTACTCAGCTCTGCCTCTCTGTTCAGTCCTTGCAGGACTGTTCCCCTCATCAGCAGGGGAACAACCTGCACAGGGTCAGCCCCTTCAGGGATAGCTGCCTCTCACTGCTCCCTGGAGTTCCACTCTTAGAAAATCTTTGCCTATATGAATGCCTCTGGTTTCAGATTTTTGATAGCAGTTTTTGCAGTGCCGTAAACACCTAAGCTATCTTCATTTCTGTTACAAGCAACCGCAGATCATGTTCACGTTACACCTTAACGTTTACAGTTTTAGACTGCTTAAAGTCTGAACAAGCTTTATTTGTAGGTTAAACAGACAGGTATTTTTCAGAAATTTGCCTTTGCATTCCTGACAAACAGCCACCTTAAGGACTATGAGCCGTACTATGCAGTGGTTACCCCACCTGCCTTCCACAGCGCTGTTTCACCCGCTAAATTTCATGAGCATTTCACTTCTCTTGAAGGCAAGGCCTCCTCCAGTCAGGACCATGTGTTCTTTACCTGGCACTAATAACCTAAACCAAAAGAAACAGTTAATTCTTTGTGTCTCTTCTCCACCTGTAAAACATAAGACATTTGAGAAGTATGATCCTCATAAAAAAAATAGACATGGTCTTCAAGGTTGGTAACCTAAAGCAGAGAAGTGAAGGAATTTAAACATGATCAAGTGCCATGGTTATGGGCGAGGGAATAATTTAGACCGGTGGGTTCTTAGTTTCTAAGCTGCAGTTAGCCACGACTGAGCCCCGAAAGAAGAGACGCAGGCACGGTGTGCAGTTCAGGCACATGGACCGATCTACTTTATTGAAAAAGGTGGTGGGTATTTAAGGGGCAGGAAAGGTCCTGGGAAATCGATCCCTGGACAGGTGATTGGTAGGGCGACAGGATTGGCAGGGGAATGGGAGTGACACAAAGGGAACATGTCCAGGCAAGCTACCCTCAATGACCCTGTACAAAAGCTTCTCAAATGGCAGACTGGAAACCGGGGTCCTCCGTGGCCTCCTTCCATCGCATGAATTCTGCCCTGGTCCGAGGCCGGTTCCCAACAACCAAGAAAAATGTGGTAGGATACAAGCGATGGTTGTTATTTCACATAGATATACCAATAGCAAACAAGAAGGTGGAAAAGGGTACACAAAGGTCGTATTATCTCAAACACTGCAGTGATGACCTGCCAAAAACACAGTTCATACCATGTCCCTGGTTGCTTAAAAGAAAAAGAAATACCAGTTATACACTCTTAACAAAATTGCCAAGCTGGGAAGACATCCCTGGAGAATGATTAGTCCATTTCTATGTTCAGAGCAACCAGAATCAGCAAACGTGGGTTGTTCAGGGCTGTGTTATTGGGTTTTTAATATCTCCAAGGATAGAGACTCCGCCAACCACTCCGGGCAACATGCTCCATTTGTTGTTTTTACTCTTTCCCTTAAGTAATAAAGCAGAGGTAGATAAATAAAAATAGATTTTTTTTTGCCCCTCTTATGGGTTTTTTTATTGATAAAACTTCCATGTTACAGATTTTGTGGTACAACCTGATACAAAATGTTAAGAATGTTGCTAAGAATTGTATTTGGCTTATGGCTATAGATGTCTGAGCAGGATTGTTGGAGGACTTTCCTACAAAAACACTTCTGAAAGCAATTATTTTCCAATGACATTGCAAGGATGAGAAACAGTGTAGTTTCTGCAAGTACTACAGACACAGGGAGTTGGTGATGCATTAAATGTTACTAACACTTTTGAATCTGTACTAAGCTAGCAACAAAAATATAATGCTAGAGGGCACAGACTTGCTAGAAACATCACATTTTGCATGAGGCATAAAACATTAAACCTATGATTGTAAAACTCTCAGATTTGTGCAGACATGAGGAGTATGTAAAAAATTTTTGAAAAATATTTTGACTTCCTATATTGATAATATCCATTTCCATCTTTTGCTAAGTTTCTTGAATCCTGGAGTCTTTAGATGACATCTTTATTAACCGAAATTCTAATCTTATTTAAGATCATTAATTAAGATTGCCTTACAAGTCTCTCTCTGGTATTGAGCCCTTTTTTAGAACCCAAAATAAAGCATATGTGTTCAGTTCAAAGGTAAGGTACCCTTCGCAATTGAGCAATGCAGGTGAAAAATTTGTGCTGTGCATTCCCACCAAGTTTTTTCTCTGCAGTGCAACAGTACAAGCATGTTCCTCGCTTAAGTGAGACCCTGAGTCCTTATGTGGGTCCTTTATTTAATCAAAGTATGTACATTATAAATCTTTTCTGTAGAAAATACGGTCTTTCACTGAGCAGGTGAGGGCCTGTGGGGAGACACTGCAGACCATGGCACAGAGATCTTTCTTGTCAGTGCCTAGCAGGCATCTTACTACACCTGGCAAGACCAGCCCTTGAATTTTTGCAGTAGGGGTGAAGGCTGAGATGGATCCATTTGTTGTACTGTAAAACATCATTTTAGGTGACAAATTTAAGAGCGGAGAAAGGGCATATTAGGAAAAGCTATGGTGGAGTCCTGTCTGCAGCTCAGATAGCTCAGAAGTGGTGACATGATAAAGAAAAAAGCTGATGAGAAATAATAGTTTCACATGAAATTAAATGAATTGGAAGGAGAAAAAAAAAATCATCAGGCTTCACTGTAGTTATCCGCAAATAAGGTTTCTGCTGTGTATAATTGTTGACATCATGATGGTCATTACAGAAATAAGGCAAGAAAAAGGGAACAGTAAACTGATCACAAAAAAAAAAAAACAGCATGCTAGCAAGTAAAATGGTCACCAACCTTTCTGATATTTTATATTGTATTGGAAGTTTAATTTAAAAGAATTTGAGGAAATCATGTTATGAAATAATTCCTAAAATTTGTTTAAATATGGCCATTGAGGACAGAGCTCTCCACTTGCAACTACTCATGGCAGGAATAGAAATTTCTCTTTGCTTTAACCAGATTCACTGGTCAGATCCACAGCTCTGTAAAATCAAATGAAAGAGCATCATTAGATTTAATAAGAATTGGACAAAAACTATGAACTATCAGCATCTGTTTGGTATGAGATGAAGACTTAAATATGATGTTATTTGGCATTATTTCCCCTAAATCATCTGGCTTAGTTGCTTAGAAGTTGTCCGGAAGGCCCTCCTTGGTATACTTTTCAAAAAAAAAAAAAAAGTCATATTTCAACTGAATGTTGATGTCAGTCGACATAAAGCTATTATGTTTTGCTCTGAAAAATTCTCCACAATCTGGTAAAGACTGAGAAAATTTATCCCTTTCTTCCCTTTCTAATATTCTGCTTTATATTTTAAGTGTCAATCATCTTTTTCTTCACATTGTCTAATATAGTGACATAATTATGTTAAACTTACAATATTTTTGGCTTGAAGTTTCCTCTTCTTGACTAGAGAAATGGAAAGGAATGTTCAACCTTTGTTTTTCTTCCCTCTTCCCCCCTGCAAGCTATATTATTTATATAAAAGCTATTACCTTCTTCTACAAACTCTGTCACGCTTTTATCGATAGAAATTCATGGCCTTTACAAAAGCAGAATTTAAAATTAGAACGTTGGTTACATGACTACCTTTTATGGATCAGGTGAAAAAACATAGAGTATATTTGTCAGTGACCATTAGTACTACCCTGCTGATCAAAGAATTACATATTTTTTCCTGCATTTATAGGGTGTCCCTTTAAAATAGTAAGAAAATAATGAGGGAATAATGAGGGAAATGAGGGAAAGAATGACAAAGCTGTATTAAAAATGTATGTCAGAAATCCATTCTCCAATCTGGAGAAATAATGCAAGAATTCATGATATACTGCAAATATTGTGGATGTTATACATTTCTTATAAATAGTGTAGGAATAAGTGAGAACTAATTAGATCTAATATGGCTTCACTTTTTTTTGTCTTATTACTGTCATAATTTTTCTGTAATTACAGAAGAGAAAAAGAACCCAAATTAACAGTGTTAATAAATAGGTAAATTTATATAAAAATTCAGAAAGATGAAATAAAACTGAAAAAAATACAGTAAATTTCAGGTATTGCATAGGAGAAAAGAGATAATTTTTAAAAATTTGTTTTGCCAAAAAATTTTACAAGATTTTAACACTAACATAGTAGAATTTTCCATTAAACACATACAAATGATTTGATTTCAAATGTAAAATGCCAAGTTACTTAGATAGGAGGACTATCCTCCTTAGCACCTTCAGCACTGAATAGACTTCATCAGAAGAAATTAATTGTTTCATTCAAGAGAAACAATAAGTTTTCAGCTAATGTCATCCTGTGAAGTTGTATCATAATGTGTTTTTTTTTTGAGAACGAGGCTCCACACATACAAATGTTTATCCATGGAGAACACATGTAATGTTTATGATATTATGGTAGAGAGGCCTGGCACATATTTTATCATGAAAAATAAATCCTTTATGTGGATTCTCATGGTGCAGTTCTACCTTCAGTTACAGTTTTTACTGAAGAATTTATTCTCCTTCACTCCTTATATAGTTTTTTGGGGACTTTCAGTTGTTTTGGGGTTTTGGGGGGGTGTTTGTAGAGTGTAAAGACCATAAAAACATCTACTTTAATGAGAACTGAAGCCAAGGTTTATGCTTCAGATCAAACAGACTCCTTGATGCCCAATGCTATGAAGCTTGATGTCACAACTTGCGTGTTGGTATTTGGCTTTGGTTTTAAGTCTTGACATTTGTGACATGCAGTGACATTCAGCACATCTTCGCTGAATTGTGACAGAAGCTGTTACATAACTGAAACTAAGAGCACGTGCCAGTCATTAATTGCCTTTTTGTACCACTCATGGATTTTGATAATAAACTCGCGCTAGTTGGATATCGTCACTGATACAAGTACCACATTGGGTGTGCATGGCAAGGGTTTGATAGTGGTGGGGCTACAGGTGTGGCTTCTGTGAGAAGCTGCTGGAGGTTTCCCCCAGGTCTGGCAGAGCCAATGCCAGCTCCAAGACGAATTGTCTGCTGGCCAAGGCTGAGCAGTGACAGTGGTAGCACCTCTGGGATGACGCATTTAAGAGGGAGGGAAAAAACATGAAACAGACGGAGGTGAAAGAGGGGAGTGAGGATACGTGAAGGAAACAGCTCTGCACACACCAAGGTCAGTGAGGTAGGAGAGGGAGGATTATTGCTCCAGTCACCAGAGCAGAAATTCCCCTGTAGCTGATGGTGCAGATCATGGGGAGCCAGGTTGTACCCATGCAGCCCAGGGAGGGCCACAGTGGAGCAGGTCCTGGAGGGACCCCACACTGGATCAGCCAAGTGTGCCCGGTGGAGGCTCCGTGGGAAGCCCACGCAGCAGCAGGCTCCTGGCATGACCTGCGGGCCCATGGAGAGACGAGCCCATGCTGGAGCAGATTTGGTGGCAAGACTTGTGACCTCATGAGGGACCTGCACCAGAGCAGCCTGTTCCTCAAGGACTGACCCCCTGGAAGGGACTCAGGCTGCAGCTGTTTGTAAACTGCCTCCTGTGAGAGGGAGGACACAGTGGAGCAGGGGGAGAGTGTGAGGAGAGCTCCCCCTGAGGATGGAGTGGCAGAGAAAACAAGTGATGACTGCAGACCCCATTCCCTGTTAGAGCCCTGTCCAACCTGACCTTGAATGTTTCCAGGGATGGGGCATCCAAATTTTTTTTCTGCAACCTGGTCCAGTGTCTCACCAACCTCAGCATAAAAAACATCTTCTTATGTCCAATTTAAATCTACCCCTTCTGTTTAAACCCATTGTCCCTTCTCCTGTTATACAGGCCTTAGTAAAAAGTCTCTCTCTATCTTTTTTATACCCATTCTTTGTAAACTGAAGTCCCCTTTATACAGACAGCAGCAACATAAACATAAATGCAAATCATATTTTTCTATTTAGTCTAATACTTAGTCCAGTTCACAGCTGATAATAATTCCACATCACAGTTTTGCAAAGGTCTGGTTCCAGGCTTATGCTTCAGATTCTTACTATCCTCCACTGTCCTTCACTTCCACGTAAAGTACAGAAGATTTACACATCAGAAATTAATGGGTTGCCATGAGAGAGAAAATGTCAGATAAACATAGGAAAGTTGGTCTTTAAGTTTTCTATCAAAAATTCAGAGTTCAGAGTTCTCCATAATGGACAGATGGCAGGTAGATGAAAAATCCAAATAAATACGAGACAAAATATAGAGAGGTGTGTTTGTTTTTTTTTTATTTTGGTTTGGGTTTTTTGTTTGTTTGGTTGGTTTGTTGTTTTTGTTTGGTTTTTTTTACAAGTAGAAAAGATGAGATAGAAACAAAGAACCAGAATGTAACAGTAAAATATCCTTAGGCTGGAAGACACATCAACTACTGCCGTTATACACAGAGCACAGAATGTCTTCATAGTCACACTTTGTTTTAAACTGATAGAATTTATGGATGATAAACTTGGCTCCCAAGGACAATATTTATAAAATTACTCTCCAGCATGACTCTCAATAAGTCCATTGGCCTTATTCTTCTCTACTTGGGCGATCTTAGAGCTTAACTTTTTTCACATCATATTAACTTGGAAACTTTGTGTATCAGTGGAAAAGTAATAGTAGATGATACAGAACAGTAATTACTAGAAAATTATTACTAGAAGAGGACTTATTTTGTAAATATACTAAGCTGGATGCATTAACAAAAGAATTCCATATTTATATAATTTTATCTGTAATTATTTATAATTTTAATTTTTATTTATACTTATAGAGTTAATATCCGATTCTAAAGAATATATATTAGTACCAAATTTCCTAATTTGGCACTGTTTTTAGGAAACTATTGTTCTAATTCACTCTC
>VWZG01010281.1:2411-44067 GCA_013396735.1 Grallaria varia
TTTTTTTTCCCCTCACTATTTAGTTTAGCATTTATCCTGTTAGTAATAAATTTAGGTATTATCTCACTTTGAGTCTGTTTTTTGCCCATGAGGGTGGTGGGTGGATGACCCCTCTCCCTTCTGCCTAGTTGCAGAAAGGGATTTAATGAGTTCATGGAATCTGGCCAGGGTCAACCCGCTACAAGTGGTTAGCATCTTTCTTTGGAGCTGACTCTGCCAAGATGATCTGTCCTTGATGTGGAAACAGTTTTGTTGAATTCATAATGCTTCTGTTTTGGAGGGAAAAAAAATACCCCTTAGAGCCAGCTTTAAAAATGCATAGCAAAGATTCATGAAAGAAATAGGGATTTTCTTATTGTCAGATTGAACAGGTCAAGAGGTGAAACTGCAACTATGTTAGCCTCTGATTGATAGACTTTGCTGTAGCATATCCGCCTGTGTGATTCCCCAGGGCTGTTCAGCTGAGAAAGTGTTTTGTGATCAAACCTGCTCTCAGTGGTTTGGGTAACAACACGGAGAGTCAAGGGATGGATGTGAGCTCACTGCAATTTTATTTGTAATAATTTGTTTGGTTTGGTTTGGTTTGCGTTTTTTTGGGTTTTTTTTTTACTTAGATCCCCATTTCATGAGAGGAAAAATCCACAACTCAATTTGGACCTAACCTTTCTTGAAATTAAATGCAAACTAAGTTTCACGTTACTTTTCAAGTATACCTTCTCTATCCAAGGATATCAAAACAAAGTCAAGAGGAGATATTGCTATTTCTCCCATAATGAAAGTTTTTCTGGACTGAGTATGTGATTCACATTATCAAAGCTCCAGCCTTCACTCTTCTGCAGTCCTAGTCCCACACATAAAAGAAACCTTAACTAAGAAGTAAAGTTCGTGATACAAAATCAGGTACAAACCTTACTGATGCTGCTGCTAGAAGCAGAGCTTTCATCAGATCTCCCTTTTGTGATGTTTACCACATGATGTTTAGCTCACTGCAGCCTCCCCACAGTGAGCACTCATCTGTCTTCTACCTTTGTATCATCTCTCTTTTCAGGTCTACTGAGTTTGACTGAAATCAGCTGATGGGTTTAAATGTAATCATACTGAAATATCTGACAGACAGAGATACACACAACACAATCTCCTAAACCTTAGTGTTTCAGGCAAGAAACCAGACTAAAAGATTATGAAATAAAATATCCACCTCCACCCTGCCCTCAAAATTGATGCATAAACTGAACAGTCTTCTGCAGGAAGTTTTTCCTTGGAAAAAAAAGCTCTGCTACATCCTAGGTGCCTAATATTCGTTCTGATACTGCTCATGATCTGATGTTAATGTCCCTCCTATTCAGCTGGGATGGTTATCAGTACACAGTGTACAATAACCCCAGGCGGATAAAATATGGTCTTTAACAAATTACTCAATACAATCACCAAATACATTTATAGATCATGATTGTCCCATGTAGATTTGCTCCATCATTTGATGTCAAATATCAACATAAATCAACATAAAGAGTGGCATAAATATCATCACTGTTTAGGCAGCATTAGCTCTTATCTAAATTCTACTTTGTATCTTAAGAAACAGATAAGGAGAATCCATTTACTACCTAAAAATGCTCTACCAGTTTAAATTCTGAGCCATACTTAAACACTGAAAAATCATGAAGTGCTATGAGCTGCATTTCTCTTTGAGCTGTTGCTCTGCCTCGATGCTCATCTTCTTTGGACTTGTGTTTCTTGTACAGGTATGAAAAAGTGCTATGCAGTTTGACCATAAAACTCTTGGAAAAAAAGTCTGTAGGGCATGGAGTTTGTTTCCCTCTGAAAAGGCCTCCTGTTTTTCTGCATTATATAAATATTGAAGAAAAAAATTAAAGTCTTTAAACATAGGCCCTGTCATAAAAGTTTAACCATTCAGGTGAAAACTTGTTCTAATAGCAGATCTCTTCAAAGAAATTTCAGATTTAATTTCTCCAGGTTGTATAAACTAGAGGGGAAAAAAAAGGAGACTTTCCACAATTTACTGGGTTAAAAATATAATGTCAGGTTGTACTTAAGCAATTAAATATGTAAACTATCAAGGTCAAAGTTAAACATAAAGCTCTGGCCTTTTGATGGCTATATTTATTGGCCAGTTACTACTTCTACGTTAGAATCATCATTACAATGATCTGTGAGCCAGCACTAATTGCTTATTGTAAAAATAGTAACTGTATTTACTTAATGTGTTGCCAGTGCATTATGAGCTACTCACTGATTCTTGAATTCTACTGTCCCTAAAGGCAAAGGAATAAAAAAGCATGCTAGACCCTTAGTTCATTCCCCTTGTTACTCTATAAACTGCATTTTGCATTGCCCTGCTTCTTATTATCCTATGCAGATGATTTGATTGCGCAGGAGTTGCAATCCATGTATGTATCTGAATTAACATGGATTGTATTTCAAGAGAAGACAGTTTGTAGTTCTAATCAATTTATTCTGAGGATCTGATATCAAAAATCACATGCATTTCAGGGTTTTTCAGACTTCAGACTAACTCTTGCCTGGCATCGGGAGGCACTAGTTGTGGTCCCATTGTTCACCTACGGGAATAATCAAGTTCCATGATGCAAGCCAAAGACCAAAGCACACAAAGCAAGTAGGACTGTCAAATTCACTTCAAAAGTACAGTCCTGGTTCAGTTAAACTCTAAAGCACATATGATCCCTGTATGGGCCGTCCACTCTTAAGAGTGGGACTGTATGATCCCTGTGGGTCCCTTCCAACTCAGAATATTCTGGTAATTCTTGTAAACATGTTGTCTCAGAATAAAGACCTGCTAAGACAGTTATCCTCTCAGTAGAAGGGAGTAGTTTCAGGGAAGGATGCAAGAAGCAGGGCAAGTATGTGGTGATTCTTACAGAATATCGATGTCCACAGACAACAGATTGACTGAAATGGTAAATCCTGAGACAAGATTATAGAGAAGCCTCTCTGTGAGACTTTACTGGTCCCAAGATTGATTTTCCACAGTCCTTCTTGTAACAGTTATTAAATTCTGCCTAACAGCAGCTCTGATAATATGTAAACACCCAAGTGTGCCCATTTGTAGAGTTTTAGAGCTTTCACTTTCACTTTTTTCCTCTCACATCATTGCCTTTCAGCCACTTCCAATAATGCGGGCAATGTGCCTCACTTGGGATCTCTAGAACAAAGCAGATCCAGGACCCACTGGTCATGTAGCTCCATTATGCTAACAGAACAATATTTGGACCAGAATGTGCTGGAATGATGAATGTGGTCTCCAAGTCAGGCATGCCTCATCTCTTCCAAACAACATTCTTGTACAGATTAGAGGATAATCTGACAGGCAGGCCCAGCCAATTAAAACAGTAATTGAAATAGTTGAAAGTGTTTCATTTGGCAGAAGCTGATGGTCCTGCTCCATTTTTAATGAACAAACAAGCAGGGTCAATCATACTAGTTTGATTAATATAAAAGTCATTTTCCTCTTAAGATAGTTTCCTACCCTGAGTTTCTAAAAACAAAAATAGAAAAGACAGACAGAAAGAAAAGATTCCTTTTGGCCTTTGGTGGTACACTATAAACATCAGTCAATGAATAAAATCCTGAAATGATGGTGAAACCACGAAAAGCAAAACAGTTCCCCTTTTGGCTAGAGGTAGGCAAAGGTATTTCAGATGCAAGGCAAAGGGAAACCTCAGGAAGCCCAGACTCATTAAAGGACTGAGGTTCGTTTTCCTGAGTCTCAGAAACATTTAGGAAAACAACATTAAACAAAAAGCAAACTAAAACTTCCTCTGTGACTTCTATAAGCTCATTGAGTCTCTTGCAAAAAGCTGGGACTTTCTTTCATTCCACTAGCTTTTGACCAACCCTGTACTATAAAGAAGAAAACAAGAAAAAAGAACCGAGTCCAAAAGAAAAATTCCAGTCAGGAAAGTAAATGTATTTTAAACAGCCAGCACACATCACTAATTGACAGCTGCTTAGTGATTTACAGGAGACAGTTTGTTAGCATTGATACAGTGCCAAGTGGTACCCACATCACTGAAAGTATCTCAGCTGGCATTTGGGCATGGACATCTCAGACTCTCCTTCCTGCTGTCCCCAGTTTAGGAAAGCATTGGTATTCATCAAAGTACTTAGGCCACATGCTTAATTTTAAGCATATGCTTTCCTCAAAAGAGATGCATTTAAACATGTGCTAGGAATTAAACATGTGCTAGAGTTATTTATGGAATTGCTCCTTCCAGGAATGGCATACATCTGAAGGCAATATGGGAAGTATTGACTGCCAAGATGAAGACTGTGTATTTTCTGTGGGTGAGTTGCGGATTTAAATCCTCAGACCAGCTCATTTGGCACCTTGCAGAAGGAATTTAAAGATGTCAACTGTT
Source organism: Grallaria varia (assembly GCA_013396735.1). NCBI lineage: Eukaryota > Metazoa > Chordata > Aves > Passeriformes > Formicariidae > Grallaria > Grallaria varia. The sequence continues at coordinate 6,812 of VWZG01010281.1, forward strand.
TCCTGAAGATAACACGTGTGAGTAACAATACATTGTGTTCAGTCAAGGGTTTGGAATGATGCATTCTGTAATTTTGACAAAGAATAAAAACATTGGTCTGTGTAATTTAGCCTGAAGTGAGGGTGGCTGAGGGATCCACAGTGTATGTTGAATTCAGGAATTAAGTACCTTCAAACATTTTCGTCTTTGTTAAGCATGTGTTGGGTTTACCAGTACTACCTGGGTGCAGAGGTAAGTTGGGTTATTCAAGGATGTCACTCCAAAACAGTGAAAATGCCATTCCATACCTTACATTATATTGCAGATACACTTTAAGGCCTGTCTTCTGGGAACTTATCTTCCATGTTATGAAAAGCCTTGCAGACTTGTTTCATTGCTCCTGTTTGATTTCTAGGGATCAAGAATGAAAAGTATATTGAAGTGCAAGTAGCAAGACTGCTTTTCCTTTACAGCCCCAGTGTTATAAGGGAGTTTTTGCAATCTAGCTGTAAGAAGAATTATCACAGTAGTACTGAAAATATACTCACGAGCCACTTTCTGATTTTGTCAGTGAGCTGGAGAGGCTGGTCTAGACCTTGTTACATGCAATGAAATAAGTCCACGTGTCTGGCCAGCTATGGACCCTCCCCTCTTCTTCCTCACTAGTCACATTGTAGATTATGCACTAACGTGGACTGGGGGAATACCACAGCTGCACCAGCTGCACACCCCATAGGGATATTGCATTCAACATGCATGATTCCCTTTAGTTAAGGATTTTGCTCAGAATTCTGGTGAGGTCCTCTGTAGAATAATTTGAGGAGATTTGATTTTGATTTTTGCTTGCAGAAACTGCTGCTCCTGCCATTTCTTCATCACTTGCTGAGTCAAGAGTTCTCACAGCTTGAATGCTCCAAGGCCATGTAGCCATCTCTCCATACCTGTCTTCTTCTGCCCCTTTGCTTTGGCTTCTTCCAAAGCCTATTGGTATCTTTTTAAGACGACCGAAGGTTTGAAGTTCAAACACTGACAAATTATAGTGTATTGCAGAAAAGCTGTAAGACGAGTGCAAGCAAATGTCGTGGCACCTTCGTTTCCATCTGCTTTCCCTGTGTAATAAGCCCAGCTAAGTTTGTTAATATTCTAATTGCTACCCAAAGGCCGCAATTCCATGCTCTGACTGAATTAACACTGAGGTTTTGGAACTGAAAACCATATTCTATTTATATAAACAGAGAGGATATAACATTGTGCAATCATTTTGTTGATATCTTATTAGAATACTTAGACTCTTTTCACGCTCAGGATCGCTTAATAGGATTATCTCATTGTGAAAGAAACATTTATCCTCGAGTTCAAGAGGTGTTTATTAAAGACTCATGCACTACACCACAAAATGACCTTTACCTCAGGATGTGTGTGCCCTCTGTCAGATATAATTTGTACTGAAAATATCATCAGATTTGCCTCCACTTGATAAAAGAAACTTTTCTGGAGACACCAGAACAACAGCTTTCCCAGTTAGCTGTGCTCTTAGCTTATACTTGAGAGAGTTGTGTCATGTTTGAGATTTTTGTAGTAATACAATCAATATATCTTATAATACAATAAAGTAGAAACAACTTTAGTCTTTTAAACTGGAATTAATGCATACCACATAATTTGAATCTGGCAGGTAGAAAAGAAGCCACATTAATAAATCGTACTATGAAAGAATACTTTGTGGTTTTATAATGCCTTTAATCTGAGGATCCTAGCACAATTATTAAACTTGCATTACCTTTCACAGTATGTTTGTGGGTATCTGAAGCCTAAAAAAAATTAGATAGATAGATAGATAGATAGATAGATAGATAGATAGATAGATAGATAGATAGATAGATAGATAGATAGATAGATAGATAGATAGATAGATAGATAGATAGATAGATAGATAGATAGATAGATAGATGAACCAGCTTAGCTAGGGATACACACCTTCTGCAATCTGTTAACTTGTGAATATTGAGTCTGAGAAAAATCCAAATTGTGATCACTGTTTGCCTGCTCTAAGCATACTTATTTATTGTTTCCCTTATTGAATGATCACAAGCAACATGGGAAAGCAGACTGATTGAATTTAAATTATGCCCAAGAGGAGAGAAAAAAAGTTCTTCATTTTATCACCATGATCATATGCTCTTGCAATATTTTCAAACTATGCAGACAATCGAATTTCTAATAATACTCTGTAGCATGTGGCAGCATCATTCTGTGTTGACAATTTTGAAACCAAAACTTTGTGATAGGTTTCCAGTCTCTGAAGCAAAATCCACATGCATAAACAGATTTTCTACTGGTTCAAAAAATTCTTATTGTGAAGTGTAATATCTGAACCACTGCAACAAAATAGGACTGGGATCTCAAATTCTTTCAAGCTGCCACTGTTGTCTATAAACTACTTCTGTACATAGAATGATGTTGCTACTTCCCCCATGTTTTTTTTGCAGATAATAAACGGAAAATAAATCAAGTAAAAAGTCTTTTCATCCTACTGTGTTTCCTGTTTCCCGATATTCTTCTTAAGGCTAGTAGTTAGTTAACCATGAACTGGTGCTGCAATATTTGTCTTCTTGGTAATATCTGATAAGATCTGATAAACTCTTCCAGCAACTTAAATTTCTGCTGACAGGACAGTGAGTGAGAGATAAAAACTCCAAACATCATTATATGTTTAAGTTATACAAATGCAAAAGGACACCTCATTAGGTTTGATAAAAATTGCATGAAAACCAGTCATATATTTTAATAACAGAAACAGTCTATCTGGCTGCTGAGCAAGTTACAACTGTCCTAGTGACTACTGGATGCTAAGGAGTTAGACAGAAATAATGCCTAGATGCTACCAAGTATACTGCTCATCACTTTAATCAGAGAGCTTACAATGTCCCTCCATTTCTGGGTATATTTGAATTTGTAACCCATATTTGCAGAAGTATGACACTGCGTCTAACAGAAGACAAACCATGTACATCCCTACTGAAGCACCACACACTCTCCTTTAACAGACAACACATTGATATACCTGAGATTCCTAGATGGTTCTATTGACAATTATGATGCTGTATTAACAAGCCAACTTTGGTTTCACACATAGAAGGTTCTAGAAAGAGTTCTAGAAAGAACCTGTAGGAAGTCAGAGTATCAGATCAAGGTCTGCAACAAGCTCTGTGGCTCTTCCCAAATTTACTTAATGGAAATTTGCAAAGAGCGTGATTCACAGTTACACTGCATCCTTGAGACTGCCGTCTGCACAGCTTGCTTTCACAGACAGGCTGTCTTCCATGTAATTACAGCCAACAGGAGAATTATTTTTCTTCAATTTACTCACTTTATGTGTGTGTGGCATTGTCCATCTTCTTAAGCCATCATGTCCCATCATGAAGAGATCACCTGTGTTTAGTTACACCGTGTATTTCATGGGAGTTATTTCTGTCACCCTACATGAAGAAGGTGCCATGGCTCTGGTTCTCAGAGTCCATCTGTCTCTCCCACAAGCAAGAAATAACTTCACTAGTAACTTGCATTTTAAAAGCAGGTGCAGAGTGGTAAAGGAAACAAACTGAAGGAAGAGGAAAAAATGGAAGGAAAAATGTTGGTTCAGAGAGTGGGGGCCAGAGGGGACAAGACAGCAGGGTAGGCACAGAAGTTCTCTTTGTCTGATAAAAGTTGGAAAGGTCAGCTCATTCCAGTTTTTGTGCCTGCTGCTGCCAAACTGTGGAATAAAAGTATAAAGCTTTCAAAACATCGTCATTCAAGCAACCAAATACCAGATGAGAGAATCTCTTGTATTTAGTTTTCAGTAGCTGATTGGTGTCCCCCAATCATGTTACAATACTATGTAGTATCCAGATACTTGATACACTACTAAAGTAGACCCTCAGACTCCTGTGTTATTGTCTCAATCAGCATCAATCAGACATAGGTTTTGACACAAGTGGACTACTTTTAAGAATCTTTGTCGCTACAGGTATTTTTTAAACACAGAGAAGTCATCATTCAATGATTCATCCTACTTTCTCCTGACTTGGAAAGTCCACATTAAGATGCATCATTTGATAGCAAGCCCTATTTATGTCTATGTGCATTAAAGATAAAATTTGGTAAACTATATATATAACTGAACTGATGGGAAGGTTTACTCCACAGCTCTCCAGCATCCTGCTCCCCCACCAACTGAATTTGGAGCCTGGCCAGTAGCTCTTATCTGGAGCACAAGCCTCAATTTCCTCCCTGTAGGGAGTGTGGGGCTTACAGGAGGGGACAATATGCCTCCCATCCTCATACTGACATGAAAACATGAATGGAGGACTGACCAGACACTAGTCTTGTTTTCAGGACTCATGGTCTCTGACAGAGTCTCAGGAAAGGTATGTGGGTTACAGACTCTGAAAAGTTTTGCCTTAATAATGCTTGTAAACATTAATCCGTTTCATGGATGTAGTCCTATAAATTACTCCACTGTGGTATCCACTGATTTCTTCCTGAGGAACAGCAGTATATTAGAACCACTAATATTCTAAGAAAGATTTGCCCAAATTATTGCTGATTCTTAGATCTAGATGACAATTACGGAACTCTTTGTTTTTCCAGATTGCATTTCCTCTGCGTTTCCTTCAAAGATGAATTTTCCTCTTTTCCTTGGGGAAATTCCTGAATTATATCTCTCTCCATTCATATACCACAGAAGTATAACTGTATGTCTAAAATGTCATAAGTTTCTGTGTAAGAAATTTCAATACTGAAATTTAATAGAAGCACATTTGCAGAAGTAAATTAACCATTCATGCTTTTTAAGAGACATCTGAGCTCTTGAGTCTTCTGAAGTTCACTAAATTACTGCAGTGCTCAGCAGAGCATGGACATGCTATACCCCTTTGTGGTAGCGTACTTAAGGGGCTGAGTTCCTGCCTCCCCACCCTGCAGACTTCTATGGAGCTTCCACAGTTTGGGCAGGCATGGCCCTACACACCCTCTCCTCAAATTGCCTGGAAGAGGCTGGGGCTCAAGTAAGGAGTATACAAGCTGGGACCCATCTTCTATCACTTGACAATATTCTTTATACAAACAACACGCTCTCCCACCATAAGTATCACTGTTCAATGTTCAATGTTGTTAAGGAAAAAACATACTTTTGCTCCTTTCACTCAGACAAAACATGATCATTTCAGTCTGCCTTTACAGAGAAGCACTTACAGATCCCAGAGTTAACTCAAACTCAGCCAACGCCATCTGTGAAGGCTCTGAAAGTGGTTGTCGTGGTTTATGAATGGTATTGCCCCATTTAGTGTTACCAATGAAACACTCTGAACCGTTGCTCACTGCCCATTCTCTCTCCCACTTTCCCTGTGGCATAGTGAAGAGGAGAATTGGAGGCACAGAAGGTAAAGAACAGTTCACTAGAAACAGCAACAAGATAAGAAATTAACAGTAATAACAACAATTTTAATAACAGAGTATACAAGATAGGCAAACGATTCACACACGACTGCTCACCATGGGGAACACCCACACTACCCGACACACTGGAAGGTACCCAACCTTCTCCCACCCGCTATGTGTGGCATGAGGTGGTTTAGAACAATCTCAGGGTCCTGGTCATGCCCTTTCTGTCTACTGCAAAAATTCACCCTGTCCTGGCCAGAACCAGGACAGTGGTCTAAAGCTGGCACAAAGGTTCAGTATTCTGACAGACCTCAGGTATCTCCAGATCTCCTGATCTCAAGTGACTAGACTGAAAGGCCCCAGTCTTCTGAGCACTCAGGATATGTCTCTAGACATCACCATTTCCCATTCCTAAGAGTTACTTGATTGAACCAATACTCTTGGTCCTATAATATTTAATGTGTGCTACAAATTTGATTATTTGCTTCTACCTGTGTCTGCTAACTCTTACTCTGTCACTGTGCAACTCCAGCTTTAGCTCCATCGTCTGTCAAAACACCCTTTAACTACTTGTACGTGTCAGTGAGACACACCTGAACCCCTTTTTCTTTACATTGAGCAAATGCATATCCTTCAGCCTCTCTTTGTGCACTACATGGTCCAGGCCACTGGCTTCATGAACGTATGCTGGACTTTCTCCAGCATGTTCATGTCTTGTACAGAGGAGCCCAAAACCAGGACTGGCACTCCAGGTACAGTCACACAAGTGCCATGGAGAGGCAAATAATAATTTCTCTCAACTTGCTGCTCTAATCTTAAACTGCCACCAAAACACCAGGTCCTGCTGATCCTTCATCCTTTCTTTTCACACGACTTCTTCCTGTGCAGATATTAGTATGTGAGCCAGATCACACCCTATATACACGGAAGTTTGCTTTCTGTACACACCATTAATAAATTGAGTGGGTTTCACTCTATAAATGCTGACTGATCCCCTTTCCTTCAGTGGACAGATTGTCTGAAAAACACAGTATGAAGTGTGACAGAGCCTGGAGATGCGAAGAGTAAGAGAACAGATGCGTAACCCTATGATTCATGAAGCAACAAAATGAGAGGTATCAACATTTATTCCCATTAGACTAGTTCCCTTTTATAAAAGTATCACTGTTTTGGGAATATTTAGCTGCAAAGAGGAATAGGGACTGATCCAGACTTCTCACCTCAGAAAGAAAGGAGAATTTTGTCTCTGACTTCAACAGTAGTAAGCCCACAGATCCTTTGCCAAACCATACAGTGAAAAGGGAGCAGAATGTGTCACAGCCACTGCTGTTTAATGCAAGCTGCCATTTACACCCCTTAATGTAATATTCATAGACCACCTTTTGTATGGGTTAAAAAGTCCTTTTGCAACCTCAAGACAAAAAAGGCAAAAAAATACTATATATACTTAGCTTGTCCAATATGACAAAATGAATATGGGTAAGAAACAAAGTAAGATTTAAACCCAAACAAAAGCTGCCAGTTTTTTGAAACAACCTAAGAGTTTCAACTGCTCCCCAAACTCTGGAATCTGTGTTAGAGAAAGGAATTTGCACAGCCTGAAAGAAGAGGCAATGCCACACTGCCTGGCCCTAGCAAGAAGGGCTGGAGGGGGTCCGCAAAATATCTTTTATGTCAGGGAATTATTATTTTGTACTGAGACAGAAATTATCTCACTTAAATAACATTTTTCCTACATTACTTTCTTAAGGCCCAAGGGCTGCTCTTCCAAAAAATGAGATTTTTGGCAGACCCAGGGCTTTTCTCATATTTCTGTCTGTCCTACTCATACTATAAACAGTATTCTTACAAAATAATTTCTAGACTACAGTTTCTTCATTAGTCCTCTGGAGAAGGAAGGAAAAAACCCTATGTTTTATGTAACTTAGCAGCTGCAGACAGTTACTTGGTTGTGCTGTAAAAGTCTACCATTCGTTAGTCAAACAATCCAATTCTACGGCTGGGATAATATAGATGTCAGACTACACATTTGAATAGTCATTTTTGGCATTGACATCTATGAAAACAGCTATTATTTCAGTATCATAAACAATGTTATTAAATACAACATGTCTGCATGCTAACTATGCCTTAAAATTTTTATGTTGTATTGGAATGACTCATCAGACTGCATATATTTTACAGTTTGGGGACAAATTCAGGCTTCCTAGAGGCTGAGACTGTGGATGATAATCGACACATGCTAATAAGAATCCATAAGCAATAAAACCAGATTTGATGAAACTGTCAAAAAAAAAAAAATCTTAGTAATTCTGCATTCAACATCAAAAGCAAATACCACTTTCTTTTCACTACTGTATTCAATTTGCATCTCATAGACAATCAATCTAGCCTCAAAGGAAAAAAAAAAAAAAGAAAAGGGAAAGGATTGTTATATTTAAATATTTCCTGGTAGACATTCTCAGGGTTTAAAATCTACTTTAGAATGAGAAATTAAAGTTGATTACTTCCACAAATAATGTGAGGACCAACTCGCATGACAGATAACACTGGAAAAAAACCCACATTTGTTAGACTGACAATATTCCCTTTGTTTCTATTCCTGTACATTTGTGAGTAGCTGAAGTACAATCCTTGTCCTGCCTAAACTAGCCAGGGATTTTGGCTGAATTTGTGAGGCTTTTTGTCAATAGCTAAAACAGTGATTTTATTAATTCATTTACAACATGTAATATTTTTGCCTTGCACAGATTTCCAGGGTTATCGGATGTGTACCAAATATAGGGAATGTAAATTGCCCCTCCTTCTGGCCAGGGATGGTGACTGACTATTTAGCAGTCTTGTGATGCTCTAAAACATCTCGAGGAGCAGTAACTCCCCAGAGGACTTTGAAACATAGAACGCAGTCACTCCGCCTCCTGCTCTAAGCCACAGCTCCAGCAGAACCATGAATCAGAGACACTCACATAATGCCCTTAGCACCACAGCACCTCCTCAGTCAATTTTTGTTAAAATAAAATAGAAAGAGGTCTGTCAAGGTACATTTTTTGACTTTCTTGACAGAAAGAAAAATGATAATGCAAGCAACTAAGCTGGAGCAATTAGGAGAGCTGTGAATGGCTCCATCAAGCAGATGGTTAGATGAACAGACTGTTTCCCCATAGGCATTTTAAATAATATTTTTATATTCTGTATGTTCTATAAACAATTTCAAATGCAGTGGAATTAGTGGGGATAAAGGGAAATAAAAGAAGAGAGCAGGGTGGGAATGCAGGATGAGGGAGGATATGAAAGACGAGCTGTCTGAAATATGAAGATCATAAGTACTGGTATGTCTGGTTATTTGAGTGTCCCTAGCAGTCAAATAATGAGCCTTCTTCATGTTTTGCCTTTCTGGACTTGGCTTGCTTAGACAAATTTGTAGGCATTAGGGTCTGTCTGGAGTTAGTTCCAAGATCTCTTTTTTTTTTTACCCTTAACATTTTGCAGCTGAGGCAGCCTTGTGAAAAAGATGCTTTGAAGAGAAACATTACCAAATATGTCTTTTTGCCTGCCCATATCTTCTATTTCCACAGGAAAAAGACGCAGGCATAGGCAGCCCAATGGAAACACAGAAGCAGCCACCGTCACTGGAGGAGAAAGGCAAGCCCTGCCTGCAGCCCTGTTCACAGAGAGGAAGCAGCTGAAAGTAAACGTCTGAAACATCAGTAAAGGGGACGCTGACAACTTGACTTTTCTGCCAGTTTTACAAAGGTTTTACTCAGCGCTTCCTCCCCTTCCAGCCGCCCTTGGCCACTCCTGGCTGACCACCTTAGAAGACTGTTTTGCTTCCCTCAGTTGCTCTTTGCAAACTGCAGACACCAGGGTCTGTCTATTTTTGTCAGGAACACCACTCACACAAGAAGGATAACTGAATACTGTGCCATTAAATGCTTCTTTCCAGAAACTCAGCTGCAAATACAGCTACATAACCTGCCCACTCCTCTGTGTCTCCAAAGATTCTAGGTAATCATAGAATGAGAGTGGAGGAAGAGCTACTTGCTCCTTTGTACTGCTATTACTATTCTGATACAAAATGTTACTCATAACAGCAGCATGTAAAAGTCCTAAGGAGGGTCTGCATTGTGCTAGGATGCATAAGTCGAAAGAGTTTTTACCTCAAATGGTTTGTACTCCTCTTCATTGCTGCTTACTCCTACAACTATCTCATTATTTTTTTTTTCCCCAAAAAAGTCAGAGCTTCTGCAGTCACAATTACTTGAAAGTCCTGATTTACACGTACTGGAACTCCTTTCCCTTTTCCACAAAATATTACTGTGAGCTTTAACACAAGTGAAATCAAACTACCTAAATAATCCTCTTTATCCCTTCACCACTCTTCCATGTTAGTCTCCAATCACCTTATTCTGTAACCTATGATAGTCATGCCAGACTTCAGACAATACAGGCTATGGTTCATCCAGACCCACATAAAGGATAGTTTCTTGTCCAGTCCCTCTTCTGACCAAACGGGTAGCTGCTGCCAGGTGAAATCTCCAGACTTATCTCTGCCTCCTTCTGCTTCTGGAAGGAACTCTCTGCTTCTTTGCTTCTAACCAGCTTTCACACACCTTGATTATTTAAACTTTGTGACAAGTCAGGTTGAAATTAGTGAACGCATTCAGAAGATACCAGACTTGATCAAATATATAGGTCAGGTCAAAAACATGAAAAACTGTTTTCGTTAGGAAAACAGACAAAAATATTTCTAAACCTTTCTTGCAGATAGGGAAAAAATGATCCAAGTGTGGCTATTCCATTTCAGATTAGGAACAAACATGGATTATTAGTGTAGCAAGGTTGCCCATAGCATTCCTTCTGCAAATTCCATTTTGAATAGAAATTTTGTTCTGCTTTGTGTGCTGTCTTCTTGTGTCATTGTATTGAAATAAAATTCAAATCAAGTGAGACTTGTGAAATCTTTTTCTCCACAAAGAGCTCAAATTACACTTCAACAAGCCAAAAAGTTGTGTTGAGACAGAGTTTGGAATTGGCTGATGGCAACTTTATTTTGTAGTTAACAGATGATGCTGCAGATAGGACTGGGACTAATAAAGAACAAAGAGTTAGGAATATAGTTGGGTCTAACAATAACCTTGGCCTGGGGTTTGGAGGCAGTAGGCAGTCTCTGTGTAGAGTCTCAGGCGGTAGCAGTATGTGGCTAAGGTTTATGATGTGTCTCATTTAGTGATGGCAGGCTAACAAAGACATAAACCACAGGTGACCTATTGGTAAGCCTTTTAGAGTTTAAGTTATAACCAGTTTGAGACTTAAGATTAGATGCAAGGCAGTTTGAAAATGGTAGGGAGTTATCACTGACAGTTTTTGTTAGTTTTAGGAAATGCCTATTGCCCATGTTAGGTCATGTAAGAACTAAAAGGAAGCAGAGGGCTGAGAGTAGGTTTAAAGTCAGTGAAGTAGCTGGAGCAGGTCTTAAACCATGTCCCACTGAGTTTAGGATTTGGACTAGCCGAATACTTTGGGATGTGACTGAGGATGAATCCAACACACAGCATAAAGTCCAAGTTTGCTGTATTAGGGAGCTCTGTGCTGCAGGAGTGGTTGAGTCAATTCAGTGCTGTGGGTGGAACGGGGAAGCAGCCCCTCTTTGGCACAAGAGTAGAGGCCATTAGGAAGTCTTGCACTAGTAAAAAGCTTGAAGACAAGAGATCATACCTGATTTTTCTTAAACCTATCTGGCAGGGCTCACAGCGCAGCTCCTGACTGCATCCAGCCAAACACTCGCTCTCAGGCCAGGGAGTGACCTCAGGGTAGCAAAAGCTGAGTTAAGATTGTAGTGCCACAGGTACAGACTAACATGGAGGGTTTCAGGCAAGGCAATGACCAGTGCTGGCAGGCAGTGCTGGCAGAGGGCAGCCACAGGGCTGGTAGAGCTGCAGCTCAGCAAGTAGCTTTGTGTCAGGGCCACCATCAAAGGTCACTTGTGGTGCAGACAAGGGAGAGGTCCAAAAGGAGGGAAGTCCTGGAGCCTGAACTGGGACATGGCACAGTGGGCACCTTGTGCCAGGTATAAGGCTGTGATGGCAGGCCACAGCAACTGATACAAGGTTCAGGCCAAGGGGTTGTTTTGGTTGAACTGCAGGCATTGCATAGATTCCAATTACATCTGTACAGGGGGGCTTTTTGTTTGTTTTATGGTGGTGGTGGTTGCTTTTGGTGTTTTTCGTAGTGTGTGTTTTTGTGTTTTTTTCTAAAATAGGGTTAGAGGCAGTAGGTGTCTGTGAGCAAGGGGTACATTAGTAGTCAGTCACTGTCTTGGGGATAGTGCTCAGGCACAGGGCAGGCAGCAGTCTGGACCCAGCATTAAGACTAAATCCAGCAGATCAGTCTGGGAACTGCACCCTTCAAAAGATCCAACTTTATCTTTACGCTGCTGTCTACTAGTACTCAATGCAAACTCAAGCAACATTTACACCTATACCTGAGACTACTTATCTTCCCAACCTCATTGAAATTTATTCACAGAAAATAATCATAATCTTATTCAGTGTTACCTATTGGCGGCAATCCTAAGTCAATTCACAAATGCCTGCCTACATCAAGAGCTACTAAAATATACTGTGCTGTGTGCACCAGTCCTACTTGCCATCTGAATCTAAGGCTCAACCACTTGTTGTTAAGGTCTTCACAGGTAAGTTTCATGCGAGACAGCTTGATCAATATAATTAAAATAAAGATGGAAGCTGTATTTCTCCACTGAACACTTGCAATTACTTTATTAAATTTCTGTAGCTGTACATTATCCTTTAGTATAACAGAGAAAAGGCAGGGGCTCTGTTGCACCAGCACATATGAGGTGCAGAGGCGCCTCACAGAGACTTTGAGTGACTTCCCTGAGGAGAGAGATGACGTCTGCATCTCAGGAAATACTGAGGTTGCTGCATGGCTTCTCCTGAGCAACACCTCATGAAATGCCACAAGCTTCTGGACACGTCTGTGATGTTTTCATTTACACTAATAAATAAAACTACTAAAATAGCAGAAAATAAAATAGGTAATGAAAGGGAAAGAAATGTTCCTTTTCAACAAAAAACTCCATGCAGACAACAAAAAAGGAGGCCTTTGCATTTTTAGGTTTAATGTTCTCTCTGGCCCTTCAGCTGAAGCATATGGGGAAAATGACTTACTGGTTTTGTGCTAACTTCAATCAGAAAATAATTCTTCATAATTTCTAACCAATATTCTTTCCCTTTGGTGTAACAGTCAAATAATGCATGACATTCCCTGTTTACTTTCTGAGGAGATGAATAACAACTGCCTCCTGTTATGACTGGATACAGATCCAACTCCTCCCGCAAGTCCCCTGTGTCAGTCATCCCCCTCTTCCCACAAAGCCCTTATGCCTACATGGGTAATTACAACCATTCTGAATTTTTGATCTCTCGGATTTTGGGGCTTTTTTTTTCTTCTTTCCTGCTCCCATTCCTCTCTCCAGCTTTGTAATTCTCTGCAGGCTCTGAACAATGGATTAGCTGTTCCCTCCAGTAAAGTTTTCCAGAAATAGTCTTTAGAGTTTTGCCATATGTTTATCTTTCTTAATACTCTAGTGAGCAGCCCCCTCATGACTCACGGGCAAACAAAGGTCTTGAATGGTTTGTTTATTCTTCTCAACTAGATGGCATTGCCTGGGGCTCACCATGCGGGCAGGAGAGGAGCTCTGAGGAGGTGCATACTGTCGCAAATATTTCATTGCAAACAACACCGTACTTGCCCTGACCCAAACTGCTATGAATCAGAATGAAGGTTGGAAAATCTGGCCACCCTCAGGTAGCCCCACTCTGAGATTGTTACTGGAATGGGTTGGTCCCATGGGCCACTGTGCTTCTACACGTACACCCATTCCCATGTGTACCCAGGGGTGGAAGAAGCAGAGGAGGAGTAGAGAGGAAGTCACCCTAAATAACTCAGCTTCTGACCTTCTTCCACTAAGCCGTCTCCCATTTCTGACACAATCACTGAATAACCCTTGTCTGTCCGTGGTAAGGTGTATTTTTGGCTCACAAAGAACAAAGTCAAGAACAGTGTTGAAGCCCAAGAATGCAGTATTAAATAAACAACTCTACCACTCCTGACAAAGACAAAAACCCAACAGCCAGTCACAGAATTAAATGCCCAGCCAAAACAAATGTGCCCAGAAGGCCTGAGCTGTGGGGCTAAGCAATGCTCTTCACAGTGCTGAATATACGACTGGCTCTCATGGCCAGCACTGTGTGCGAAGCCATGCAAACCATTCAGGTATAAAATCTTAAACCAGTTTGGAGGCTGGAGAAGAAATGATGCGGGTACTCAGTTACCCATCCCCTCAAGGGAAAGGATCAAGGTGAAAGGAGCTAAGTGTATTCCAAATAGGTACCTAAGCAACCAGCTTTCATGCACTTTTAAACGCTCTGTGGTTTCTAAGGGGACTGTCCTGGTCTGGCAGCTCTGCTTAGGAACATCTTGTGAGCCCTTTCTTTTCAAGAGATGGTGTTGGAGGTTGGGCACAGGATGCTATTTAGAGGACTTCTTTCAGGGCTCAGAAACCTGAGAACTATCCATTCAGTAATCCATACATACAGTTGGGGCACACCATGACATTGATTAAGGTCGTTGCTTAAGATGGAAATATGGCAAGCATCGTGTGGTATTTTGACAATCTCCTCATAAGTGAATCTGGGAAGCTAATCAGGTCATTAGTACCACCTTTATCTTAAGTTCCCATCACAGTCCAAATTAGTAGACATTTTTTGGGCAGGGGTGGGTTTCAGCAAGCAGTCCTTTCTTTGCACAGTTTGCTACAGTGGACAAAAGTCCTCCAATGATCTTCGCAATATTTAAGCCATTAACCATTGCAGTCTCTCACAGGTATTTGAACCTCCATGTATAAAATGGCAGGATGGCACTGAGGCATCCTACCTGGTATTCCTCTCGTTTCAGAATAACATGGGCTTCCCACAGACGCGAGATGTGCCACGTCTCAGGTACCACGGGACACTTACAATGTCAGAAGTGACTTCATCAGGCACATGGATGGGTCCTAAACTTCCTATCACCTGTGTGAGCACTTAAAAGCCAAACTAGGTAAATAAGGCCATCTGACTTTTCTGTAATACAGTGAAATAATGAAAATTCAGTCCCTAAGGGATGACTACATTTCTGTACCTTCTAGCCACAGTCACAAACCTTCTCTAAATGCTTACTTACTAAAGTGGGGTACCCCTAAAAGATCACCAGATTAAAGGTTTGGGGACCCAGGAAACCAGTGAACTCCAGCAGGCTGCTGTAGTAAGCACCATTCCCTGACAGACCTTCTGTACAAAAGACTGATAATTACAGCTGTACAAATAGCAGAAGAAGGAAAGCCTTTCCTGGAGGGAGGATTTATGTCTTTCATAGGTCAAGCTTCATCAGAAATCAAAGGTAAACCCAGGACAGGTAGTGAAGCATAAATATAACATATATACTTCAAAATAGTAATTAGTGCCCGAGAACTTTTCTAAATATTAAGAAGGGATTGATAGTATCTTGAGTTTTCAGTGTACCTTGGAAATACTGCCAGACAAGTTTTCAACATCAAAAGTAAATGAAAGGTAAACTTCTTTTCTTAAAGGGTAGAAAAGGGAGGTGAAGGAAGAAAGATACAATGTTGGCAAACATTTTGTTGCTTTCTCTCAGCGACCCTAATCATCACAAGTCAAAATATTTTGCAACAGGAAGGAAAGGATAACTTGTACACTAAGGTCTTTTATAAGAAAGGAAGTTCAGTCAGAGTGTGTATTTCCTCAGCATCAGAGAAACAAATACTTTCAGTATCAAAAAAAAATGGAAAAACAGAACAAGTTTTCCAGGCACAGCTTCCCTCTTCTTACAAGGCAGGTAGAAGTCCTACAGGAACAGGATGAGACACAAGTTCAGATGCCAGAGACATAACACAGTATCATACTGTACTGAGTCATGTTAAATATCACCAATACTCTGAAACTAAGACATAGGGTCTGAGGCTTTCTGTTGTCAAGATTTTACATTTCTATTTGTTTTATTTATGTATTTATCTTCTACAAAATACTGCCATCATATACGGCATTGTTTCATCTTCTATGAATTGGCATTGGCTGTAGTATCTTGGGAGCATGTTAACTGGTACACTGAAAGGGGAACAGGTCTCTGCCTATGTATTTGTAAACTACAGTTTACTGCTGGAGCTATGGGTTTGCCAAAAAAGAGGCATCTTTTTCTGTTTTGGACACGTATAGATAAAGATATATTATTTTGCACACAAATGTATGACAACATTTTAAGGCTACATAGTCAAGTGCTCTGTCTGAATCTTCTATACTATACATAATATTATACATTGTAATTTAGAGACAAATGATTTACTGCAGTGTGACTCCTATGGCCTTCTTTCCAGCACTGCTATATGAAAGGGAGTAAATATATTACTTTATAGAATATCTTTGCATATCAATATCCATATCACTGCAAATCAAAGCGCACGAGATGTGTTTTGCTTCTTTTAGTATTGGACTATTTGTGTAGGTCATAAGAATAAGAGAGTATCCTGTTCTGTATTTAGTAAATGCATAGCAAGCTACTGTCTTATGGAACTATTCACTGTTTCTGCTGATTTTTTGCCCAGGCCTGTTTTTGTAAGCCTCATCATTGCCTGTGACATTTTAAGAGCACATCACAAAGAGAGTTAATGGCTTCAGCTATGTAGCAGAAAATACTGACTAACTCATGCCCATGGTCATCTATTTCAGACAGGATGTTTCAATAGAAAAAAAATTTGAAGCCTGCACAGGTACTGCTAGATGGGATGAAAATGCCTACCCACAAATGGAAGTAATCATAATAATCCATTTGCTTCTCATTTTATTGGTAAGAATAACCTTTGCCTTGATGTCAGTAAAAAGGAAGGTTTTGTGAGGGTAATGTGGAAGTTTGTCCACTCTGGTTTTCTGGTCGTTCCATTACTAGCTGCCAAATCCTGACACTCCTTAACCGCCCTGAAAGTTCACTGGGTTTTGCTGATGAAAGTGGTCTAACTTCAGAAGTGCTTTGTTTGCAAACTATACAGGATTCATTCTTTCACTGCCTTATTCTGTTTCTGTTGAAACAGGTGGTAACTTTGGCCAATTCCCATAAACTCCTTTATTCTTTATGTAAATAAGCTTACTTTCCTTTATGAGACAAGTTGATAACCAAGTGCCAATTTTAACTTGCCATCTTCCTTTCATATTTGGGTGTTTAGGCACTTTGACTAGCTTGATAGGATGAGCCTGCACAGCTATTAGTTTCTCATTATGTTTAGCAATTGTGAATTGTATCTCATATTTGTCATGATGTTAGAACAGCATCATGATCACCTGAATTAATTTCCCAGCATTAGGTTAAAAAGTGTTACACAGAGATTTCTCCATCAGAGAAAAGGCTGAGAATCTCCAAAATTGCCTAACAAGAAAGAGATCTTGCCTTACTCAAAGTCTTCTGTAGTGCTCAGTACCAATACATACATGATATATATTAATCACACTATATTAATATTGTGCTAAATTGCAACAATACATTCTATAGTATTATATGATATATGTTAAACATTATGTCTATATTGCATAATTATTACATTATAATTAATTGTAAATAACATGTTAATACCCTAATATTGCTATCTTAATGTGATTATTCCTATAATATATATTTTTGCATATTATTATAGATAGTATATATGAATTTATATATACACAGCTCGCTGTATGTATACACATATATGTCTATATTTATGCACCTGTGTATACACACCCACACAAACACACACACAGATATACAGGTCGTAGAAGTATTTACAGTTTTCCACTGTAAAAAAATATGCTTTTTTCAACCTGGAATTTATCCAATCTTAGTTATAATCACTGACTTATATCACACTATTTTTGGCTCGATTCAAGTGCAGAAAACTAGTGAACTGTCCTTGGGGATACACATGATGAACTTCTTAAGTGTTTTAATAGCTAGTACAATAACATTGATTGCAGCCATCATCATTAATTTCTTTTAATCTGTGTTTGTTAGCCAAGTCAGCTACTATGCAACAAGTGTTTGCGGTTTAGGAGTGCCACTCCCTGATTTAGTGCCTCCTCCTCCCCTCCCCCCACTCACTCCCCTCCACCCTCCAGTGGAAGATACCAACAGCAGAGATTACGGGTTGAGATAAAACAATCTAGAAGCAGCAATAAGAAAACAAACAGTAACACCAACAACATCAATAATACAAGTATACAAAAAGAGAGTGATTTATATGCAAAAAATGCTTACTGACCAAGCCAACTGACTGTGCGATCCCTGGGACAAAGAACAAAATGACAGCAGCCACCTTTGTCTTCCCGACCATAAACCACGCCCCTCTCCTCCTGGGAAGTGAGAATCCCTCCTGCCCCCCAGCAGTGACATGGGTGGTACAGAATAACAACCTAGACACACCCACATAGCTCCAAGCTCCACCCTCTCATGGCTCCTGTGGAAAAATAAACTGTGTCCTGGCTGAAAACCAGGACACAAGTGATAATCTGTTATTGTTTTGGATTATTCCCCATGGTATGAGTCCAGGGTGTGGCACATCTTAGAGTCTGTTCAAGCTTAAACCTCGCTGCATCAGTGGCTGCCTCCTGGGTTGCCAGTGAATGCCAAGGGCCACAAGCAGTCCCGGAGGGTGGGTGAAGGGTAGACAATGGTGAAGCAGAGGAGGGAAGAAGGCTGATGAGTGTGCTGGCACCTTCCCCTCATGTTAGACTGAAGATTTCCAATTGCCAGAGGCTGAGAGTCTGTAATTCAGCCCTGGTATTTCGAGGGACAGATTGCTCACCCAACCCAGGGCCCTAGGGATCAGTGCATCACCTGTGGGTCTTCTCCCTTGACAGAGCCTTTTGCAAGGTCTTCACATCCCTTCACTTTCTCTAGAACTTTGGCCTCACTCAAGACCATAGGGCATTGTTTTCTCCCATTTTTACTTCTGCATAATTTTTTGGCACAGATGGAGATGTGACATGTTTTCAGTCAGCAAGGGTCCACCCACGTTCTGATGGCAGCAGACTGAACTCCTGCCTGGCTTTAGCCTCATAAGCCAACTAAATAATAAGTGACTTCCGCTTGCTTTCTTTCAAGCTGACTCCTGAAGGCGAGTGGCTGATTAGCATCTGAACTCCAATAATGAATCTTTTTCCCTGTCACCACAGGAACTGTGTCTCCCTTTCTTAGTCTTTTACCCTGTAAGGATATAAATTTTGAATCGTCCCTTCCTTTGAATTTTCATCTGACAAATTACTCTTCATCAGTAAAGATTCTTAGGATGCCAAATACCAGAGAGACACTTACCTGCAGTTTGAACAGAATATTGTCTAAAAGCCCTGTTTAGTAGTTCAATCAGTGCAGATTTGTATAGTGTGGAACACCCTACTGTCTCTTACATTCCATCAAAAAGCCTCCTGTGATGGAAATTGATATCTAGGAAAGGGGAGGACATTGTTATTTTTTGCAGGAAAAAGGCTAAGTATTTTTCAGTGTGTTTCTTAATAAGTGCAAGTAGTTGGGTGTATATTATACAATGAATGAGGCCTCCAGTAACATTTTTTAAGGCAGCTGTAAGGCTTCACAGAATCATAAAAGTCATGGACTGATTAAATGATCTCAGATGATGTACTCATTTTTCCGTTCCTCTCCTGGTAAATGATTGTTCTCTGAGTGATGTTTTTCCAGTGTTTTTTCTCAGTTTTGTTTAAAGGAATTAGACAATAGGGGCTCTCATTGTTTTCTCAGTAGGTTGTTCCAGAGCCAAAAAATTCTCCATAGATATAATCAGCAAATGTTTCATGCTATTATTGTATTTTGTTCTAGTTCATGTTGCTAATTTCACTAATGCTCAAATGATATCTTTGTGCTGCTTACACTCTCAAAACCCTTACCCCCAGGTATGTGCTGGTCTTAAATGGGGTCTATATCCTTTGCCTTTCTAGCATTATCTTGGATTTAATAAATTGGTTTCAAAATGGTGATTTACAAATTCAGAACCTTCAAAAATCGTTTTTTCCTGAGCTTGTTTTTTTCTGTTGGTCTTCTTTTACTTTATTGATTTTTTTCCTCCCAACATTTTCTATAAGTTGAATGTGATATTGCAGGTTTAAAATCGATATTTTTTCATTTGGGAATAGAAGTTAATGTCCCAGTGCCTTCCGGTAAAGTGGAGGTTCTCAGGTACTTTGAGCTAAGAATACACAGAATGAAACTTCCTTATCTCACAGATAAGCACCATACTTTTTAAAATGCTCCAGCACACAGTCATTCCCATTTATAACTTGCACAAATGCAAAATATAGAAAATTTCATATTCGTGCCAAAACTGAGACGACTTCTGCCTTTTGTCAACAGGTGTAGTGTTTACTATAACCCACAAACCACAAGAGCCTTGCAGCTGATATGATCTGGTTTGCAATACAAAACAAATGCCTTTCTATTTACTTAATTGGACTGTGAGAAAGCAAGCCTGTGAAAAGTGCATTCTTACAGAGGTAAAATGTGGCTATAGAAATTACTCCTCTGTTCTTAAATCTGAGTTAGTGACTCAGTAGTATTTCATTCCCATGCAAATGTGATGAATGTCTAAAAAAGCTCCAAGTTAATTACTGCTAAAACTTCATTGAGTTGAAATACACTGTGGATTTTTTCAGAGCAGTGTGTAAAAGTGTTGTCAAACTACAGAAGTGCTGGATGTTACAAGTACCTAATGAGTACGGTATGCTAAAAGTACCTCTGTTCCATTACACTTGAGATAGTACTTGAAGTAATTTCCATCTGGCTGGTTCTCAAGCATTTGCTGTTGTTCCTTTCTGAACTACTGCTAAACAAAAAGTAAGAAAGGCTCTTTTCATCATCGCATTCCACATTTCTCAGCTCAGATTTTCTCTGTCAAGATGCATATAATTCATTAGCCTGGAAGGTAAAATGAAAGGAAAAAAAACTAAAAAAGGAAGCTTTTCAGATGATGCAACCTGGATTGCAGAGGACAGAAGTCATAGCCAGAGTGCAAAGGAAATTTGGTGGCTCTCTTGTGCAAGGGCAGGGAGGAAGAAGCAAGGTACCTTTATAGTATGGATATCTCAACATAGGGACTACATATGGGCCTCAAGTCAAAAAATCACTGGTACTGCGTATTATCTTCTTCTGTATAAGTGGAGACAAGAGCCTGTAGACAAAAAAAACATGACCAGGAGAGGGCTAGTGTGGCATGATTCTGGCTTTGTGACACATCATGCCTTCTGCCAACTTCTACCACAGTTGGCATGCTGGTTTTGGCTGGGGTAGAGTTAATTTTCTTCAAAGAAGCTGGTATGGAGCTATATTTTGCATTTGTGCTGAAAATGGTGCTGATAGTGTAGGAATATTTTTGTTATTGCCAAGCATTGCTTCCACAGCTTCAAGGCCTTTTCTACTTATGCTACCCTACCAGCAAGGAGTCTGGGGATGCACAGGAAGCTGACCTCAACTGACCACAGGGATATTCCATACCATATGGAGTCACGCTCAGCATATAAACTGGGAGGAAGAAGAAGGAAGGAGTGGGACATTCGGAGTGAATGCATTTGTCTTCCCAAGTCACTGTTTTCTGCATGATGGAGCCCTGCTTTCCTGGAGATGACTGAACACCTGCCTGCCCACAAGAAGTGGTGAATGAATTCCATGTTTTGCTTTGCTTGTGTGCACAGTTTTTGCTTTACCTGTTAAACTGTCTCAAGAAACAAGTTTTCTCACTTCTGCTCTTATGATTGTGTCCCTTGTTCCACCAGGAGGGGGTTCCAGAATGTAATTTCTGTCATCCTTCCTACAGCCATCTAATACAAGATGACTTGATCTTTGAAGAGTTATCTATACCTTTCTTTTTGTATCTTTGAGAAGGTACTTGCAGAATCTTTCTTCCTGAATTTGTCAACACAGATTTTAGACCATCAGATACCTCACTGACCATGAGAAGGGGAGCTGCGATGGAGAGTAATAGAGTAGGCAGTGTGAAGTCAGAATAGCTATGTACTCCTGTTCCTTTCCACACTGAGGAAATGTAGCTCTAAACATAAATACACAGATGCATCTGAATTTAACTAGAGACACTTTACTATGTTTATCTGTTTTTTTGACAAATTTCTTGACTAAGCAGTAGAGCTTATTAAAATATTATTGCCTGAAATGACTGTTTTAAATGTTTCTAAATGCCTGTTTAAAAGACTCTTGTGCCTTCCTGGGCAAGTATGACTGTCCTCAAAAGACAGTATTGCAAGGAGGGGGTTTGCTATTTGTTATTTTGAGGGGGCGAGCACTTTTGTATGTTGCAAAAGGCTGGTATTTTGATTTGAGCTGTGCAACAGGACCTCAGACATATTGAGAATAATGATTATGTGAGTGTTATAAATTCATTAAGATTTTGTCAGTTCTCTCATCTGCCAACCAGTCACTACATTCATAGATGTAAATTTTAGTTACTCCTACACAGAAATAAAATGCCTTCATTTGGCAGCAGGTTTTAACACCATGTTATTGCTCAGGAGAAAAGCATGAATAGCATGCAGGGATGAAGTGTGTCTCCCATGAGTCTTCCAGAGAGTTTCCCTCATGTGAGTTCTGGGAGGAGAACAAGAAGATAAAACTGGAGGACTCGACACTAGACCCACCTTCAGTGTGCTCCCCACTTACAGGGATACAACACTAGCCTGATTTGTTTGTGTTGGATTAGATATCATACCAGAAACTCATTATTTACAAAGGCTTGGGTTTTTTCCACCTAGATCTGTTTATTCACGTAACATTAATAGTGAAAGGTATCTGTCAGGTACACAGTGATAATACTGTTTAAAGAATTCGTTGCTTTCTACACAGCATTGGGAAAGAGGAACAAATTCCCCCAAAAGGCTCTAATCCAGTAACCATGAAGTGAGTAGTCATTTATGCCTAGATTAAATTCTAGCATCCAAACTACAGGGCTACCAAAACCTCAGGGATCTTCGTATGTCAAATGAATCATGCCTCCACTTATCATTCAGGAATGGAAAGAAACAGTAATGACTGCATTCAAGTAGTAAATCCAAGACAAGTGTTCCAAGCCTCTGCACCCGGGACAATGCTAGTGAGGCCAGACTGTGTATTTGGAATTTAGAGTTTGGGCATGTATGTGTGTGTGTGCAGTCATCCTCTTCTATGTCAGGTAGCAAATTGGCACTATCGTCTTGCACACAAATCCAGTGCTAAGTGAGCTGAGGGGAACTATAGACCAATTATTTACACAGTATGCTCATTTTGCTTGCTGAGCTGTAATGGTTTTGAAATCCTGTAATAAGGAGTACACTGTGTTCTCTAATGTCTAGATGTGCTGGAAAGCACGCTGCATATGTTGTCTTACTATGTTTTGGTGATGTAAGGCTCTTTTAGAACAGGCCAGGCATGAAGTGATAGTCACAGACTTGAAATCCTAGGACAGGCAGGGATGCGGAGAAATAGTCATTACTGGGAAGTTAAGAGACAAAATCTGGTGTAGCTTCATTACCTAAACAGATATACAGACATTTGCTCTGGAAACCTCACCTGATTCATTGATGTTATCCATCCTTTTACACATGGTTGATAAGGTAAATACTCATAAATGTTTTGATAGTCCATGGAAAATTATATCATTCCCCAGAGATATAAATTTTTCCCATCTCTAGATCTTCAAAGGGTGTACAAAAAGGGAGAATGAGAACAGAGTCTAATCTGCTCAGGGATCCACAAAAAAAGAATTGGAATTTTGCCATTATGTTCAGTGAGGCAAGGTTGTCTTCTTTGAATTTGAGGTCTTTTTTTATCATAGTGGATTTTTTTTTCTTTTTCATCTCCCTTACGAGCTAGTAAGATATGCAGCCTGTGATCAATATACCTTGTGTTCTGTTAGTGAACCTCAGCTTTTATTTTAATATGCTAGGGGATTTTAATATGCTAGGGAATTGACAAAGACTTTTATTTTGGAAGCTTCTTTTTGCAATAAAATTGCATGTGAAGGCTCATTCAGCAGAGTTTACTCACATGATTTTCAAAATGAACAAATTCACAAGTAACCATTGTGGTATTGGGAACTGCAGAACAAGCGTCAAGAGTGGTCCTCTTTAATATGCAAACCTCTTCATCACCTGTACACAGGGGCCTCCCAGATTCTTAAAATAAACCTTTGGAAGGGATTGTTACAAAAACACCTAGGATGAGGAAGTAGAATGAGGTCAGAGGAAAACCTGTGACGAAAGTGAGCTCAGCGGGGATATTATTAACCAGTCCAGGCAACATGCTGGTGCTACAATATAAATACCACCTTCAAGTAAGAAATCCTTCCCCAAATGTCTTTGGTCAACACCTGAGCTCAATTCAGTCTTTCCTGGAGGCCCAAGAGAAACATTCCATTCTTCTCGGGCTTTTTCCTGTTTGTCTGCCTCTGTCTTCCTGAGTTTTAGCCTGAATTGAGTCACCCAGTCTTAGAAGTCATATTGGAAATTGCAGGACATCAGAATGATATCATTGTTGTTACAGGGTACTCCTTTGATTTGCAAACCTCAGAGGGTCCAACAGCAACTTTGCCTAGTCTGGCCCTTTATACAGGATCAGTTCTGATCCTAACGCACAGGTTTCCATAAAATCAGGCAAACTGACATTAAGAGTGAAATGAGGCAGAGATGAGAGGCTTTGAGTTGCTGCTCGGCTAAAGCAGAGGCTCCTTGCTGGTGCTAACGCTGCCTGCAGCTGACTCTGATACAAGGAATTGTTTGTACCAAGGGGAGAGTAGCTGAAGATCTAGACTGGGAAAATAACACACAAGAGGTAACCTGTGAGCAAGGGGAAATTCAGGGGGAAGGGATAATAGCACAACCAGCTTTGGGACACTTCCAGACTGCAAAGGCTTTAGCTCCTCCTGAGTTTCATTCATGATTAAGGACTGAAGAGGCTGACCACTTCTTCCAGCT
Source organism: Grallaria varia (assembly GCA_013396735.1). Taxonomy (NCBI): domain Eukaryota; kingdom Metazoa; phylum Chordata; class Aves; order Passeriformes; family Formicariidae; genus Grallaria; species Grallaria varia. The sequence goes on from VWZG01010281.1 coordinate 31,276, forward strand.
ATAGGGGAGAGTCACAAGCCACTCACATCCCTGGTGCTCCATTGACAATTGTGACTCTAACCCAGTGACCTACAGTCAGGTATTTGAGATTGTCTGGAAGAGTCGCTGTCTCACCTGACTGCTCAGGTTGGCTCTCCTGAGTGTGTTCCTTCTTCCAATAAGCCCTTTCCATGAGAATAGTCTGTGGTCAGACATCCCACTCAGCTGGCTGAGTGGGCTTTACATGGGCAGGTTTAGACCATCTCAGGTATGAAAGCTTAATTGTCCCAAAGACTTGTCCTGTCACAATCTGGAAGTGACACCCATTTCCAGTAAAAGCAACGTCACAGTGACCCTTTTAAAACCTCAGAAGTCATTGTGACTATCCAATTCATATCCCACAGGGATTTCAATGATTCCTGGATTTAGCCTTCAACACATTTTCTGTAGAGAGGCTTAAGGAAAGTGGGATTCACAAGAAGTCCTCAGCACTCTCCTAGACCCACTTCTATTCAAAGAAATGTCAGCAACACTCAAGAAACTGCAGGGCATTTCCGAAGGTCCTTCTTAGATCCCACTTTTGTGATGATGGGATAAGGTATTTTTCTTTTTAAAACTTGAACTTTCCCACACAGTTTTTTTCAGTGGTGAACAATATTAAGACGGTTTCTTGACTCAGACTTTTAGGGCATTTTTAAGCTAGTTACTTAAGGGAAATTACTTACACACTTTTTTCCTCATTGAGAGAAAAAAAAAAAAGACCCTGAAAGTTGCACCTGATGGTATCCTGAAAAGGCTGAAAAGAATGAAATCCAGGTTTCTATGCAATTCTAAACAAGCATCACTTCAATATATTTTTATTCCTCTAATGAGCTCATTTTTCAGTGACTTTTCTTATCTGATATTCCTGAAGGGCCCTTGGCATTCCTCTCATTTTTTCTCTTTTGCTTTCAGCTGCTTCATAGTGCCCTTTCTACTTCAATCTTTCATTGAGATGCTAAGCTGAGTGACATACTTTAATTAGGTGACATTTGTTGCTAAGGAGACATGCTTATTTAGACTAAATAAGAGGAGGTTACTTTAAAATACAAATGCCCTATAAGTGGTAGCTTTATTTGTGGGAGGGACAATAGTTTTATCAGATAGGTCATTAGCATATTTCTCATGTTATTTTGGAAAGAAACTTACAATAACATTCTTTTTTTTTTCTTCTCAACATAATTCCATTCTTGCCAGTCTGCCATGCTAATGAAATATTTTTCACAATTAAGCAATTGAAGTTGGCAATGCCTGGCAAGCACTTTGATTTAAATCCTCTTGGAGTCAATGTTGCATTGGTATAAGAAGACCTATGCTTTTAGAATGTTTATTTGGTATTTCTGTAGTCCTAATTCCAGTAATGATAATAACTAAAAAAAGTAAATAGTTCATTTTCAGAGTACACAGTCTGATTAGGTCTTGTCTGAATTCCCCCTCTGGTGACAGGAGTAACAGATGGAGGACATAAAATATTAATTATGGGAACATGTGTGTAAGAGTGGTCACTGCAGTAAGATCAAAGCATCAAAGTTGATTTCACATGTCAACACAAAGTCCATGGGGGTATTCATGTGTTTCCATTTGAGCCATTAAAAACCCACTTGAATTAAAAAAAAGAAAAAAGGCAGATAACACAGTCAGAAGTAGGGGGCAAAGATTGAAAGATTGATATAACAGGTATTAAAACAAGTATACAAATTAATGTAGCTGAACAGTTCTAGAAACCTTCTATGGAGATTAATGGATTATATACCAGATTCCAGAGAGTTCTGAGCCGTCCCACCAGCTATTCTTCCTGGAGTGTTATGCATTTTAAAATAGTGCATCTGATACAATCTTGATTCAATTTCTATATGTGAAAGTCCTATAAATCCTTGAAGACCATTCCATAAGAAAAAGAAGTAAAAAAATGTTGTTTTGAAGTGAGTGAAAATTAAATTAAATTTTCACTAAGATAAGAGAAAAATAACTTGCTATCTCACTTAAGTAAGCATCAAGACAGGAAATAAACTTTTGTTTTGTTGTAGCAGTAGCAGCGATAAGGGGTTCATTACAGGCCTTTTATACTGCAGTTGTTTGTCTTTGACCTTGCCTTTTTCCTGGACAGCATGCTTTGTCCAGTCTGGACAAAACTGATTGCAACAAAACAGGAGGAAGAATGAAACTTTTCCAGTCTGAGTTACAAGTGCCTGAAGGAGCTGTTGGTGCCATTGAACTAATCCAACCAAGCATTTGGATTAGATGCCCGCTTAGGAAAGCAGAATCAATGCAACATTTGCAATTTGTTCCTTGCTACCATGACAACTGCATGTTTAATAATTTTTTAATTACTACATGCAAAATATATAGAATTTCAGTTCAAAACCATCCCTGAACATCCTGATGGCAGACAGAATAGTCTTACTAATAAAGATAAATTTTAAAGTGCTTTGCTCATCTAGGTAAGAATATGATATCATATTTTTTTCCACCTGAATTCAGTGTGAATAAACCCATCTATGAGGATTACTTGTAAGCAGAAGGAGTCTGAAGACCAACTATGTAACCTTTACAATATGTTCAGTTTGTTTCATGGAATCAGTCCTTATAGGAAAAATAAAGTCTAAAATAGCAATCATATTTTATAATCTTCTTAATGTTGGTGTTTGATGTTTTGGTTCTTTTTTCAATATCATGCACCAGTAGACTTACACATTCTCTCTTGGTCAACCTGAGTCTTTAACTGTCTACTGTGACATCAGCCACAGACATGAGCCTACACTGGTGAACGTTGCAGACTGTAGAAATGAAGTTCATCATCTTATCCATTTAGATGATGCCTAGTAGCTGAAGACATTTCTACGGAAATTTAGTTGCTACAGAAGCACAGGCTTTTTCTGTGCAGGCGGACAGCCATGAAAGTCCCAGAGGTTTTGATCTGAGTAAGCCAAAATGTCAGCCAATGTGAAGTAGGGATGATAAACTCTTCATATTATTGACTGAGCATATGCTTGTAGGTCTGTTTCTACCTATCCATGTTGCGAAGCTGCTGGATGGATGCCCTATTTCAGCAGCACTTGGATGAGGTGGGGGTGAGGGGGCCAGCTGGAGCCCAGAGTTGGTACTTGGGCCAACTCTGTCACCTTTGGTGCCCGTAACTGCCTTATTTCAGCAAAACAGGATACTGTCCGAGAGAAAAATGTAGTGTACCTTCCTTTAGCAAAGTTTCACAACAGCCATGTAACAACAGGATTATTAATTATGGAATCTCAGAAATGGGAGTGGAGATTTCTCCAAGAAGATGAGGGAAATTAACCTGGTTCCCCCATCCTGAGAAGTGTCTGAAAGAACTGCTCACTCGGAAAAAGATGGGATAAAGAGTGCATCTACTCTTATGGCAAATTATATGAAATGTTTTCTAGCAAATTTGAAATATCAGAGCTCTAGGAAAAAGAGCAAAAGGATTTTACCTTCATAAATGATCAAGGCATCTAGATTATATAGTTATCCAGGTCTCGCAGATTCCCCTGCACTGTGTACCTTTTTGTTTGTAAAGGTTTGCAGAAATTTTTACAGTGTTGTAGCACATGCAATGTAAATGAAGTCAAGTATGTCGGGTAAGCGAATAAAAAAGAATAAATTATAGAACTTTAAAAAAACACAAAACAAACAAAAATACCAAACAATGACACAAAACAAACAAACAAACAAACCACAAGGGGGGGTGGGGGGGGGTGGGAGGAGCGCAAACAAACAAAAAACCCCTTATTAGGTAACTTGGCTCTTGCTGAGACAAAAAATAACTTGTGTTTGTACAGCATCAAAGAAAATGAACTCTGATTGATAGTGGATAGTTCAAATACATCAACAAAACATTTATGCACATTTTAATGTTTTCTTGAATAAGGGCTCTTGTCCAGCTTATCTTAGTGCTGTTGCCTTCACTATACTTTCTGATGATCTATTAGAGCAATGTTAAGTGTGCTCAACTTTTTCCAAAATTATGAAAGACAGGGAAAATGAAACTGCTACCACTCCTGTGCCTCCTCTCACTTCCCTTTTTCTTTCTTTAACAAAAAAGACTTCAGTCTACAAATCTATGTATCTATCTTACTATTTCTTTTCATGTATACAGTTATAGCTACAAAATACAGGGAAAATGCAAAGACAATTTATTTATTTAATTTGACAATGCAGTAACAAGCCCATCCATGTCTTCATTATAGTTAAATTTGAAACTACCATAGAAAAATATTTAATTTTCAATAAAACTCAGGATTTGACTCCACCCTTCCTCCCACATCCAAACCCACCAGCCCAGAGAGACACTAAAATAATAACATAGCAATTCCGCAATATGACCTTGAGGTCAACAGATTCAGTTCTTCTAAGATCAAATACAAATCTTATCTTAAAAGACTCTGATGGAAACTGTACTCCTCTATTTAAAATTCAGAACTGTGCATTCAAGTCCCTGAGCAGATCTCAGTGTTGTGGTTACAGGGAGATTTCAGGCAAGCAGTGCTACTTTAGTTCTTTTAGTAGGAAACACGAGTATGTGCAGAGTCCTTATTCTGCGCTACCAGACATGACTTCACTTAGACAAATCCTGATCTACACTATCATCGGGAAGCTCAGCACTGAATTCTGGAATCTACAGAGGCAGAAATTTGGTGGAGGTCTTTTCCAGAACCACAATAAAAGTTGGGATTTATTGTAAGGGTGTCTCTCAGCTAGGTATCTTGCCTATAGTATACCGCATAAAATGTTTACTCTAGGGCCCGATCTTTCTCTATCCCTCTCTATACACGTAACTGTGTAACGGTGATTCTACAAAATATGCCAAATATGTTGGTGGAGAGTCATTTACAACTGCTACTAATCCTTCCCTTTCTTATTCACCCTTCTTCCATTAGCATTGGTACAAGGAGATGGCTATGGTACTATTTACTCCTGTAGAGGCTTTTCTTTTTAATTTGCTTTTAACTGCTAACTTCAGGACCAAAACCTTTTGAAAGATCAGCAGTGAGCAGAATTTAGGTGCTCAATCACACTTTAGGCATAGATCAAGATGGGAATGAGTATGCATATGGCTAAACAATTTTGGTTGGATGTCACAATGGGTAGGACTCCCCTGAGGAGAGCAGTTGAGGGTTTATGACAGCTAGGTTGCTTCCAGGCCTGTCACTGGCTCTCTCCATGTGAGTGCCAATACCTCTCTGCTGAATGCAGTGAAGAAAAGCCATATAAATATACAGTTCATCTTTCTGTTCTTCTCTTGGACCCAGGCTGGAGATTTATGTATCTGCAATGCTGACAATCCTTCTTCTTTCTTATGACAAGGTCAGGAGAGAATTGCCACCCACTCTGAACCATAGCATGGTAAACCTCAAAGTCATGACACAGAAATGAACAGCAGGGCTTATTCTCCCATAGAGAAAGAGAAGGATGTGTTGTCAGAGAAAGTGCTGTGACTGTGACTCCTGTAATATTTTGATAATATTGGATCAAAACAGTGTCCATAGTTTGTCCTTACTTTCATTAAAAAACAGTCACTGGATAATACTTGGCTGGAAAAAGGCATTAACTGTTGGCAACTGCATAGTTTTGCTTGGCTACAGCTCTCGTAGAGCTCCTAAAGGCAGTTGGTTTAATGGAAGTTCTGGTTTCTCACCCTTGTGAGCACGTTTACAGTACAAGGATCTGAACACTCCTGAGCCCCATGTCTTTTCTGCAAGGTGTTGTGAATACATATGGATTGGCACACACTTAGGGTTGCTTTAAGGTTATTTTGCTAGGATAGGATAAAAGCACAAAGAAGAAATCTTCCCAGGAATGACTACTCTTTGTTCAGATGGTGTGTTTGGTCATGTTCTGTCGTACATTTTCAAGTTTTCCTGGAAGAGTCTGGCCAGCTACAATGGAATGGTAGTTTTGCAGGAAATCTTTTTGCATATTGCATATTACTACTGTTTGAAATATGGTGGTACATTAACATTTTCCCACGTAATTTGGATTAAATGATATGTTATTCAGACTAAAGGCCATATCTTGCAATGGTGGTACCTGTCAGATCAAAGCCATAGTGAATTCCAAATGAGTGCCACATACCAAAGCTATACATTCACTTCTCTCATCTGTGCAAGTAGTCTGGTTTTGAAGGGTATTTTTAGGAAATTATTAACTTTCTTTGTCTAAGTCAGGCAAAATACTTCACAAATATGACTGTTATTCTGAAGTACTCATTTTCTACCTGTTTTCTGTGCTTTTAGAGTTCTTCATGTCCACTGTCTGGGTGAAATAGCTACCATCTAATGCAAAGTTTGTCACATTTTTGAAAGCCTATATAATCTTCTGAACATTAAATCTTAAACAAACATTTGTAGCATTACAAGGAAGAACTATAGTTATTATCCTACCAGTTAATGAGACAATTCACATTACAGAACTGCTCTTTTATTATGTGTTTATAGTCTGTCCATGTGTGTTTGCACACACAAATGCACCCCCGCAATGAATGAGATTTGAGTAAAATAGCATCAGATAAAGCAAGAACAATATAGGTCATACATCGTTAATGTAATACTAACGAGATGCTAATATTTGTTTTTATAACATTGGAAAACAGAAAGAAATTACTGTTGCATGTTAAAGTCCCTTTTATCTTCTCATGATCTGTCTTAGTTCCTCGTCTTGTGCCTGTAAGCATGAGGATAAGCAACAACATTCCCACTGATGGTTGCCATGTAGGCATGTGGCTACACAAGAATGCCTGACACACTTATGTTTTAGTAAAAAACCATCCCCAAATAACCATTTCTGTGCAAACTTGCTACAACATTTTACTCGTCATAAGTTTTTCTAAAGGTTGCATTTTCTTCAGCAGTGACTGCATGTCACCACCTTGACAGAATGAGCGGTAAAGATTACACTGATGTTTCTAAAGCTCAGAGCCCAGTTTTGGGAACCCCGGTATCTCCAGACTAAGAAACCACCCTGGGAAAAAGTAAACTCTTTGGCTGATTTTGGATATCAAAATAATAGAAACCCAGTCATGGAGATCTCATTTTATTGATCAACCAACCCCAGCATAAACTACATTCTGTATGTGCATCTGTCCTGGGTTTCTGTAGCTGAATTTTTTTTTAGTAGTGGGGGGGGCTGCAGAGGTGGTTTCTCTTAGAAGCTGCTAGAAGCTTCCCCTGTCCCATAGGAGCCAATGGCACTTGGCCCCAGGAGGGACATCTGTCTCCTGGCCAGGGCCGAGCCAATTAAAGACCACAGTAACACCTCTGTGATAACGTATTTAAGAATTGGAAGTTGTTGCGCAGAAGTTCCAGGGAGTGAGAACATGGGATAACAAGACAGACATCAAGGTCACTGCAGAAGCGAGGGGGGAGGAGGCACCTCATGGAGCAGGGGAGGGACTCAGAGCTAAAACCCCTGCAGCCCATGAAGGAGCCCGTGCTGGAGCTGTGGATGCTTGAAAGGACACCTGTGGACCTGTGGAAAGGCAAACACGCTGGAGCAGGAGCCTGTGGAGCCGTGNGTGACCCCGAGGGGTGGGGGAACTCACATCTCAAGCGGCAGCAACTGCAACCTATTGCAACCCCCCATGGACAGAAGGAAGGGTGGAGGAAAAGTATGTGTGTGGTGTGTGTTTTAAGACTGTTTTTTTCCTTACTATTTAGCTTAGCTTTTATCCTGTTAATAATAAATTTTAGGTATTATCTCACTTTGAGTCTGTTTTTTGCCCATGAGGGTGGTGGGTGGATGACCCCTCTCCCTTCTGCCTAGTTGCAGAAAGAGATTTAATAAGTCCATGGAATCCGGCCAGGGTCAACCCACTACAACATCTTCTCATGAAGTTAAAATTTCCTGTGTGTTTAAATTTGTTTCCTTACATGCCAGAAGTTCCTCCCAACCTGAACTACACTATGATCCTATGAACTTGAGTTCTAATTCACACACAGGTGCACCAAGTATCCACAACACACTGTCCCTCTCCCTGAATAAACTGACATGCAAAAATCATACCTAATGCAGTGCTATATTGACACAAAAAGCAGTGAAAAATAACCATCTCCTTTTGAAAAGTTGTCCCAGCACACAGCAGGCCCCTCCTGAGATGATGTTGATTAAGGTACTCCCTGCATGGGATGGTGCTTGTCCTCGACCCTGGGTGACAACTGCCCTGCAATCCACAGGGAACCTGGATGTTCAAAAGCAAGGCATTACAATGCTCACTGTTGTAGTCTCTAAATAATTTTGTTTAATATATTTGTGCTTCAGTTTGTTTGTTTTAAATGAAGTCGGAAGATAAACTGTGGCCTGTTTCATGTCTTTCCAGAAGTGGATCTCTTGGGTACAGGAAAACACTGTCCTATTGGAAGTGCAAAGGAAATGCTGAGTGTTATTACAAAATCTGACCATCAGATCACTAAAGCAAAAGATGCAACAGAGGAAAGATAAAGGTACAAATTCTGTAGTTAACTACAGCTCTCCAGAGTGTACAGCTCCAGATTCCTTGGCCCATCTTTGAATTTTAAAAAAATATAAACATTAAAAACATACAGTAAAATAATCAAGCCATGGAATACAAGCCTGCTAGACAAAGGTAGCCAGATCTAGTTCCCACCCTTGTCAAAAACAATAGGAAATCCACTTCAGACATGAAAATAAACTTCTGCAGAATAAGTCTGATTCAAGGCCAGAACGAAATATGGTCTTTTCACAAAGGTTTGTGTTTGTCAAGTGCCTATTGAAGTAAGGTCTTCTAAGTAGCAAAAATGGAACTAAAAGTGCTGAAATACAGCATAATCCATCCAGGATAGGAAAATATTTTTCTCCATACTAATATCCGAAAATGGAGTAGAGTTGCAGTACCTTTGCTTGTTTGACAACCACTTTTTTTTTTTTTTTGGCCTGTATTCCTGTGTCAAACCAAAGTTCTAATTTGACAATATGAAATGTCTGTGACAATACTGACCTAGGGTACTGCCTTCCACAGAGTGGCAACCACATTTTAGAGGTTGAAATCCTTTTATATACAAAGGTAAATGTGAGGAAAGGAGGAGCTACTCAAACCTTATACTTCTTTTGTTCCATCCAGGATATTCTTAAAGAGCCTCTGTCATTACTGCCCTATGCCTGTGTTTGGGTTTCCAGGGAAGCGGTACATATGGACAGAGGGTAACACTGTGTTCTACTCGTCCTGTAGATATGAAAAAGCCTGAGTCAGTTTCTCAGTGAGACACTGGCTCACAATCAAACACAAAGACACAGCCTAAATAGATATTTCTTACCCATAGATCCATGTAGACTTCTTTGACTGCTACACTATTTACTTTTCAATGCTTGATTAGTGCACTAGTCTGTTCTCACATTTGATTTCTGGCAGTTTTCTTCATAGTACTGTATTTTCTTCTATAGAGAAATGGGAAAGATATTGCCAGAGGAAAAGGGTTAATTTATAAGACGAAAAGGCATCTTTATTGAAAAATTAAAATATGGTCAGAAAGGCTAAATTTTCTTTGACACACAGCAGAAAAATCTGATTGTGATATTCCAAAATTAGGAGTGGTTTTCCAGATATTTACTGCAGTCTGGAAAGGCACCCAAAACAGGGAGTGCTTTGTCTGCACCCTGCAGGTTAGTATACATGAATGTTTCCTGAAATCAGATTTCACTGTGCAGTGAAAGCTTAAGCCTTTTTTTGGAAAGTTTCCACAAACAGAGTTATATGTCACGCATGACCAATGTTAATTTTCTTACTCCATGGAGCAAAATTCAATCTCTTTTATGGTCATAGACTGTCTTGTTCTTGAGGCACACTTATCTTGTCATCAGTTCCTATTGCATCCATACTGGCTTCAATAATCCACAAGGAGACTGACTATAAGGTGAAATAGTTATTAAAATATCTGTCTTCTCATTTAGTTCTACATTATAAAGTTATAGCCTACTAAATTTCACTAAATTACAGAAATTTAAGTACACTAGAAAGTGGTTTCAAGGAAGAACAGCAATTCTCTCACACAGAGGACTTTGCCATTTCTAAATCTCAGTACAGTGTGGTTAGAAATTTTTGTGTAACTGAATAGTCAGCAGAAGAGCCACCAAAGTAGAAGAAGCCAAGTATGCAGGGGAGCAGGGAAGAGGCATGCAGGCAGCCTACTTGGCTTCTGCCAGAAGCCTTTCCAAATGGCCAATATATTTTCCATTCTGACTGGTCACCAGACATCAGAGAAACTGATGTTGCAACTGCTATTTCTCTATCCAGCTCTAATTATGACAGATATTAGTCCTTCTGGACTAGGAAAAAAATAGCTAGTTTTAAATGCAGGATGCTGGTCTGAGAAGTCACCTAGGGTGCACTTTCAAAGACATGGCTTTATTCAGACAAACATTTAACATGTGCCTGTGTCCCGTTTCCATCAAAAGTTAAGCATATATTTTAAACTATGTGTATGCTTGACTTGACATCTACTGAGTGGCAGTAGATGTAAAAGCAATCCTCATGTAAGGTTTCCCAGGCAGTTCCATCACAGGTTTAGAAAGCTGGAAAGGAATATCTTCTGAGAAGAAGCTGCCTATCATACTTTCTATCAGGTTGTGTGGCAGTGAAAACAAATGTTGAGAGAAGACTGTCAGGCACCTCATTTGATCCAAAGTCAGAATTTGAGCTGGACTTGCAGATCCTCCAGTATAACTCTATCCACTGACTCTCTGGATTGTTCTGCCCCTTAAGGCCTGCATTAATAAGGCTATAAATGAAAAAATAAATGCTTCTTATACAGTACTACTGCTGTGAGTTACTACAGAACAACAGAAAAACTGACAGTTTCCACCAAGATTCTTAGACTGGGAGTATTTATTACTGGAGTTGATCTCAAGTTTTCACTAGAAAGATATAGTTCTGTTACCTAAAGTAGAGGTCTTCACCTGGACCGTCAAAGCCAACTGAAGGGAAATTTATTTGGCATTCAACTCTGTGCATTGCTTTCAATATCTTCGTACCTTGTTTTTTTTTGTTTTTTTCCCACTAAGTTCTACATCATATTTAGTCTTGCCCAATGTATTTTATCTTGCTGGAGGTGAGGCTGAGATGCTCAGTATTTACTATTGCCCATACTAATACAAGCAGGCATAGTGTGAGATTTAAGGATGTAATAGTTCTGAATATTTTTTCACATGCACTTTCAATGTTGAATAAAGTTCAACTTGAGGAAGGGTCTTTCTGCAGTGTTCACAGTTAGAAGGTAGTACTTTACAGAAAGAACCTTCTGTCCCTTACAGATGTTCTCTCAGAGGTGGAGTGCCAGATGGTCACAGCCTGTCCATTTTCACAGTTTGTAAGAAGGCTGCATTATATTTTCATTTAAATATGTGCTTTCCAAACTGTGGTAACATCAGTTATCTGTTACAGCCTGGCCTGCTTCACTAATGTAAGTAAGTGTGGAAAAGAAAATTCCAGCCTGTACCCACTGAATTAGACAAGGAAAATGGGATTCTATCATGAGCCACGTCAGAGTACTTTTTTAAAATCCCACCCATGGAGCCATTGTATGAACTAGTAGCAGTCAGTATCCGCAGAGTTAAGGCCCTTCTTAAGTCATGGTTCAGAATTTCTAAATTAATGGATACAGCATGGGGAAAGGAAAATCCAGAGTCAGGGAGGTTTATGTCTTCAAAACATTTTTATTCTGGGCAGTTTGTTCACAATTGCAGCATCTCAAAGCCAAATTGCCTGGTTTGTTTCATTTATCTTGCACTATACAAAGTGTGCGTATGCCAGGCAGAGGGATTCACTGCTGGGGAACTCCCACAAGCCAGGGCACTCTCTGGTCACTTCAGATGCTGTGGAAAGAGCTCTGCCATCTGTCCCTCACACCCGTGTCACCACCTCTTTTCTGGAACATTCATCCCCTGCAGTAAGAGAAAACAGAGCACAGATTAATATTTCCTCTGTGTTTTCCAGCCAGAGAGATTCAACAGAAGAAGCAGGGATATTTCATAGGGAATAAGTTGGAGAAGTGCTTATCACAGACAAAAAAGCCCCCGTTGTTTGAAGCACAATTGCATGACACACTTGTTTGGCAGGACAGTTCCTTGGCATTAAGCCTCTCTCACTTCAACAGGAAAAGTATGTGAAAAGCTGCTCTACCATCAGTTTGATGTGCTGCCCAGCCATACCACCTTAAATATCCATTTCTTTCCTCTGAATTTATTCATACAGGGTTACCCTTCTCCTAGCCATCCAGAAAGTTAGTACAACGGTCATTTTCCTAATCCATCTCTTTGACTACTGTCACCTTCCTTCTTTCAATTTAAACCATGTTTCTTCGTTCTTTCACATCAGATAAAAACTTGTCTCATCACTGTCTAGTACCTATATTCCCTCCTATTTCACTTATACTGATAGTCAACTTCCATCTTTTGCAGTCACATAACTCCATGTATTTCAATTTTAAAATGAGGTCTCAAAAGCAAAGCCATTTTACTCATTTCCTTCAAATCTCTGTTGAAAACTCTCTTTTGACATGATGCCTGAGAAAATCTTGACAAAAGTTAGGCTACCAGAGATCTGACACTGTCAGAACTTTATATCTGTAACCAGTCTTATGCTGGTATCTAGCTCAGTCATCTTCTTTTAAGGAGATGTCTTCATTTAGAGTAAATGAAAAATAAACGGTTTAGAAATCCTTTCCCAAACTGAACACGCCTCTTTTAAATTTAAAACAAAATTTTAATTTGGAAAATGTGTAGAAGAAAAGATAACAGTTCTTAACTAAT
>VWZG01010281.1:44171-75721 GCA_013396735.1 Grallaria varia
GGGGAGGGTGTTGGCTCCCGAACTCTGCTGGTAGGGAAAGAAAAATTCTGACAAATTCTGAAACTATAACAGGAGACCATAAATTTGTGGAACAGTCACCCCCTTTTGACCTTGCTCAACAGTATGGCTCACATTGTTGGCAGTCTAGGACTGTGGCTCCTAGGCACAATGCAGACATTACCTTGAAAAGCTATGAATAGTAAAAGTACTAGGCAAGGGTTTATAGCTCATTTTCCATTACAATTTGTTCAGGCATTCAAGAAGTGTGTTTTTGTTTGTTTTTTTTCAATCACATGCTTAAATGTCCAGAGCAGTATTACTCAACTCAGATTAGTTTTCAGAACAATAATAAACAAATGTTATAAATTAATTAATAAATTATTACATAAATGGGGCTGTAGTTTTTCAGAGTTTCCCAACTGGAATGTTTACAGGTGCATGCAGAGAGTGGCCTTTCCTAATTAAAGGATGTAAACTTCTTAAGCAAAGAGTACAGTTTGACTAAATTTGTGGGAAAGTAAAAGATCATCCTACCAAAGTATGAGAAATGAACATGCAGTTTTATTACAAGCAAATGAACTGAACAGGGGTCACTAACCTAAGGGTTTACATTTTAGGGTTTTTTTCTACTAACCTATAAGGTGTATTGTGGAGTTGTAAGGTGCTTGATCCTGGCTGGAGCTGGCACTAGGGAACCATGTGATCGAGGACAGGAGGAACTGTAAAATGCAAATGTCTAGGGAAACCCCTCTCGCCACATGGCCAGCCATGGGGGCCGCCATGTTGCTCGGGGCCCCGCCTCCCAGCACGGCACAGCCAACCAGGGAGGGGGAAACGCCTCTCCTGTTACATAAATGGGGTGGGGTTTTGGAGACCTTAAAAGAGCGAAATCTGAATGCAGAGGTGTGCTTTTGGACCTATGTGGCCTGAGCACCCAACACGTGTTGTAAGTAAAATTTCCTACTTGTTATATTTCTTTGCTTCATGGACTCGATTGTGGTTTTTTTGAAATTCAATAAGAAGAGAGATTTTCTCACAAAAGTCATTAAAAAGGGTGTCAGCCACTGATATAGTCAGTACATTCTGAAGTGATTCCTGTAGAACTCTTAACAGCTGTAGAAAATGATTGGTTTTATTCAAATCATACTCTTCAAATCTTTTACATAAGAAATATCTGTACACCAGACGCTATGAAATGACATCCAAGAAGACAGCCTGTGTGGGTGAAGTGGTGTCTTGAAACAATATGGATACAGACCTCACAGAAAGAAAAATCTCATGTTTGTTGAAAATTTGGTAAATCTCTGCTGTCTCTTCCTAATATCCTTTTCCTGATATTCAGCTTTCCCCATCTCTTAGAGAAGGAATAAAATTACTGATCCATTCCCTGCCAAATTAGAAAACAGGCATCTGGGCCTGGCAAAAAATGCAGTCTTTTTCAGCTCTCACACAGTCACATCTGTAACAGGAGGCTAAAAGGAAAGCTGTTCTGCTTGGGGGCTGTCTCTTGAATGATGACTATTCATTCCTGATTTCATATATATTCAATGTGAGTCATTTAAATTGAAAGCAAAAGAGTAGAGTCACAAAATCAGCAAGGCTGGTAAATTGCCATCTTCATACCACTGTGGTGAGGACAAAAACAGATCCAAGACTCTTCTTTCTCTCGTTCACCTCAAGGTAATGAACCAAGGAATAGCCAGTGATAACCCGAGTTGTTCAGTGAAGTTGAATTCTTGCCTGTTGAGCTTTGTTTTACATTCTACCTCATTCTTAACTGTTTGGAACCAGAAGACAAAAGTAAATGATTCTTCTTTACACAAGAGATTGAACTGTGACATAATTTTTGGAAAGTCACGTTATATCTATTTCCTGTCCTATCTTTTAGTTGTCAGGGTCTCTTTGATCACTGGCTTTTAAGGCTAGAGCCTGTCTCTCACCATGTGTTTGCACACAGCCTAACAATGCAGGCTTCACTTTGGATCGGGGCCTCTAAGTACTACCATCGTATAAATAGCCATTCTCAGAGAAACAGAAATCAAACACAAAAACTGTGAGGAGATGAAAAGCACACGTGGTTTCCTGGTGACTCATTTTGCACAGTTCTCAGCACGTTGTTTTATTTGGCTCTCAAAGGCCAAGTCACACATGGTGCCCTACACAGAAGAGTAAGTATGCCAACACAGAGGAGTAACCTACAGCAGAACTCAAGACGTGTTTAGGGACTGGGCTGCTTTTTCTCCTTTTTTCCTTCACTAAGTACTGCATCATTAAGCAAGTATTTCTCCCTGTCAGTTATAAATAGGCACTAGTGCCTTATCTTCTTGTTCACTGGGAAAGAACGTGGATCAGCTAGAGAATGAGAGACCCAGGAAAGCTGCTGAACGGCAACAACAATTTTTTGTTTGAAAACCCTCTCTCCTAGAGTCAGAGGCATACATTCTTTGGGAATGAGTTTCTTGACCTGGTAAGTGACACGATGTTTTATATACAAAAATATTAAGAGACGATTATGTCACTGACAAAAATGTGCTGAAATGAGGCCTTTCCCTTTTTCAAGCCTTTAAAGGAACTTTCCAAGCTTACCAAAACTGTGCAGTCATGCTGCTGACAGGCAGCCAAGTTCACATGGGGACCAGTCCAAGGGCACCTTCAAAGCCAGTTTACAGATGGACCTCCCATATAAACTGCTTGATCTGTTAGACATCACTTTAACCAACATGGGATCTCAAAGCATAGAAGTTATCATCCTTCATTCTTGTATCACAAGGTGAACCTTGAAATAGTTCTAAAGCAGGACTCCACAAAACATGGAAATTATTAGAAAAAGAGAAAATATTAAGACAAGGATGAGGATCAACAAGGTATAAGCCAAGGCCTTTTTAGAACATGCTGAGTTAGAAGGGACCTCCAGGGGCCATCGAGTCCAACCCTTAGCCATGCACAGGACCATCCCCAAGAGTAACACCATGTGCCTAAGAGTATCATCCAGATGCTTCTTGAGCTCTGTCACGCTTGGTGCTGTGACCACTTCCATGGAGAGCCCATTGCAGTGTCCAACCACTCTCTGAGTGAAGAAACTTTTTCTAATAACCAGCCCTTACACACCTTCGGGTCATTCCCTCTGGTCCTGTCACTGATCACCACAGAGAAGAGATCAGTGCCTGCCCCTCCTCTTCCCCTCACAAGGAAATTGTAGACCACAATGAGACCTCCCCTCAGGCTGAATAGACCAAGTGACCTCAGCTGCTCCTCATACGGCTTCCCCTCAAGACCCTTTGTTGCCCTCCTTTGGACACTCTCTAATAGTTTAATGTCTTTCTTATATTGTGGTCCCCAAAATTGCACACAATATTCAAGGTGAGGCTGCCCCAGTGCAGAGCAGAGTGGGACAATCCCCTCCCTTGACCAGTTGCTGATGCTTTGCCCGATGGTCCCCAGGACGCAGCTGGCCCTCCTGGCTGTCAGGGCACTGCTGTCTCATATTCAACTTGCTGTCAACCAGGACCCCCAGGCCCCTTTCCATGGCATTGCTTTTCAGCATCCCCAGTCAGTACTGACATCCAGGGTTGCCTCATCCCAGATGCAGAACTGGGCACTTGCCCTTGTTGAACTTCACATGGTTGGTGGTTGCCCAGCCCTCCAATTTGTTGAGGTCCCTTTGCCCAAGATGGAGCTCTGTGGAACCCCACTAGTGACAGGTCAGCAGTTTGATGTCACCCCATTCACTATTACCCTCTGTGCTCGACCCATGAGCCAACTCTCACCCACCACATGATGTGTTCATCCAGCTGTGGGCTGGACGTTTTGCCTAGAAGGATCCTGGTAAAGATAGTACCAAAAGCTTTACTGAAATCCAAGGAGGTAGCTTCCCTTGATCAACTATGTGGGTTACCTTGTCATAAAAGGATTGTGTCCAGTGGCTGTGTTGTCTTTCAGGTGGTTTTCAATACTTCCCAGTATGATCTTCTCCAGAACTTTACCAGGCACTGAAGTGAGACTGACAGGCCTGTAGTTCCCATGGTCCTCCTTCTTGCCCTTCTTGAAAACTGGGACAATGTTCTCCAGCTTCCAATCAGCTTGGACCTCTCTGGATTCTGAAGATGGCTCAGAAATCATCAGGTGAGGTTTTGCAGTGACATCAGCTGGCTCTTTGAGGATTCTGGCATGAATCCCAGGAGGCCCCATAGATTTGTAGGGATTCAGCTGGAGCAACAGGTCCCACACAATTTCTGGGTCAGCTGAGACTTGCAGTCATGGTCCTCCAGCTCAGGGCACTGAGACCCCCTTGATCCATCATCCATGTTGAAGACAAAGGCAAAGGAAGCGTTAAATACCTCTGTCTTTTCTCTGTCCCTGTTTGTGAGATTACCATCCTCCATTTATTCAATGGTGAGTATTGGTGCCCAAAAAGGAGTTACAATCTTAAATCCTTCTGTAGATTTTGGCCCTCTGTTTTATTCCTAGGCTTGTTCAGCTGACAAGTCCACTCACCTTTCAATGGAGAGTTCATGTTTCCTAACTTGTAAAACATGTGCATAGCACATATGTATCAAAATTGCGTCTTCATAGATTGAATGTCATGACAAGAAGGATGACAGAATATCCCCAAGCAAGAACCATATCGGTCAAATAATTGAATATTTGTTCTGCTTAATTCGGAGTTCTAATCCTGCTTAATTCACAGTTCTCAGGTAAAAGTTCTATTCATTGAATCTCTAGCATCCAAGATCTTAAGACCACAATAAAGTCAAATTAAGAACAAGAAAAACCCAAACCATTGTATATAAAAAATATAGTCAGAATTCAACCTTTAAAGGAGTAAAGATGAATAAAAATGAAAAACAATTATAATCTTCTTCAGCTTTGCAGTTTGTTTCTTCAGAAGAATTTATTTTTTTTAATTAATAATTATTTTAAGTTTTAGGAATGTCTTACCTAAAGCATGTATGGAGCCAAAAGACAGTGCTATTTTTAGAGTGATATTTCTCAGCTTGTTTTGGCAAGATAAATACGAAAGTATTTGAAAGACCTGCATCCTCTAAGATTATAAACTTTGAGAATACACAGGTCCCTATCTTCAGAGGAGCTTGGCAGACATTTACTCACAAAACAAAGCTTTCCAGAAGGCAACTCACTACAACAACTTATATTTTATGAATAGAGGATCCAGGACAAAATAATACTCACCTTTGCCCAGGGTTCTATAAAACAGGCCATTAGTATAGTATTTTCTAGATTACTCCATAATTTTCAATGCTTCCTGAATCTGTTGCTATAACAATCCAACCTCTTCAGACAAAAAAGTAATGTTGGAGATTTATTTTCTTTCACTAATACCCAGAACTCTTTCTGAATCTCAACAACAACTGCAAAAGACTGCTCTAGTTTTAAATTCAGTACAATTTTAGACAAAGGGCAATGAAATCCCTCAGTCACAGATAGCTACCCCAGGTACAAACAAGATAAACAGCAACTTCCCCATATGCCCTGAAGCTGCGTCTAGTGGATCTTCTTCTGGTAGGAGCCATGGGACAATGCAGGAGCCTCAGCATGAAGACTAAGAGCGCCCATCAGCAGTTCATTCCCACCTGTTACAGTGCATTTCTTTTCACATGTTGCTTTGTGGTAGTAGGTAAAACAATGGGTCCATTTAAGAGTTCAGGGATGAAGTAGCTTAGTCAGTGTAGCAGCTAGCAGACTTTAGTTTTTAAGAAGCAGAATTCTCATCCTGATTTTACTGAGACCTGTGTTAGAATGACAAAATACTTGTTTTGATTTTTTTTTTTAATACCAGAAGAGACATTTTCTAAAATAAACATAGCTGCAGACAGGAATCTGGGCTAGGTATGGTAGAATTACACAAGCAGACCTACTTACATCAAACTTAAAGAACTGCTCCCAGAATGTATACACACCCATTATGCTTGAAAGTGCTGGACATTGATCTCCATTTCAATATAAACCACAGCCTGGGTCTAATTTCCCTTTCTTCACATTTTAAAATTTCAAAACCAACTCAGCAAGTTCTCATCCTCCCCTGCACCTGGGGAGAAAAAAGCCAAAAAGGCAAGAGAAACAGTCAAAAGGAAAAGGGGTGTTCCTGGGCTGCTAAATGACTTAGCTTCAAAAGGGGGTAAAAAAGTTGGCCTACTCCTAGAAGGTGTTGCCACTCCAGCTCTCATAGACCTTCATATGTTTAGGATGCTAAGCAGAGAATTAATACTCTCTGATGGTACAAAATGCTGACATGAATATGCTATCTTGTTCTTTGTGAGGATCCACCAGAATACTCTTTTTCATGTATCTGGATGTCTCCGTGTGCATCTGTTCTTGGCCACATAGTAGAGGGATCCTCTGATCAACCATGCCCTTTCCAAGTTCTTAAGCTTGTTCTGAATCTCATAAAATAAGTTTGGAAACAGTATTAGAAGAAAGACTCACACTGTTTCTTTGTTGTTTATTTAATTTCAGAATTTACATTTTTTAAAACATACACATAAATTAAACAAAAATTCTAGTCCTACCCATAAAATTCATGTTTTTAGAGCTCTCAGACTGGAGTTCAATGTAGGACACTCACTTTTCAGATTTGGGAGCCTGTATTTTGCAAGGATAATGCAAAGTACTTCCAAATCTCATCTATTTATTCCTCTAGCACATAATAAATGAGCCTCTCCTGAAAGGACCCTCCATTGCTTTGCCTGCATAATATCAGCCATGCAATGAGTCTACAAGGGCAGACAAAATCATGGTGGCAGCGCACTGATACTGTCTACAGCTGCGTGTCTGAGCCTTCACAAACACTGGGTCTGAACGTTCTCTGCAACATGTTCAGAGGCTTTTCCACAGTCAGATGAGGCCAGAATTTTAGTTCCTTACAGTGCAAACACAGAGCAGTTCATGCTAAAAGTATGGTAAAAACAAGCCCAGTACGAAACATCTAAAAGTTGGGTGCAGTCCTTTGTGTGTTTCCTCTATGGCTCCGAAATAGACATAAACCAGATGTAGTTTGAAAGCTGAGCATTTACAGAAGTGCAGCAGTAAACTCAAACCAACATATCAGTTGCATTAATTGGTTTTAACTCAGCATGGTATTAATGTTGTCAAAGCTTGCTTTAGGTTGAGCAGTTTAGCTGACTTTCCCTGCTATATACCAGAACCCTCTTTGGAGTACTCAGACATTGTAAGGAGTCTTAACATGAGTTTACCGGTAGTTTCAAAAGATTTTAATGCATCTCCACTTTATCAAAGCAGATTATGCCAAAGGATGTCCATAATGTTGTGAAATGAATGTTTGGCTATTGCACTTGCTAGTGTCACAGGCAAAAACTGGGCAACTTTTACTTTTTAATTAATTACCAATTAACAGAAAAATCTGATCACTGATTCAGGTATTAGAAAAAAAGAGAGAATATAAACAATTCAACACTTAAGTAAACATCTATATCTCTCCTTCCTCAGGCTCACTTTAAGTCAAACACTTATCCTCCTTACTTCTTAGACTCAGTTTCCCTTATTCTTGCTTCAGGATACACTCAGTCCATCCCAATTCCTGTGGTGAAGCAGTAGGTGGCCCTGGAAGTTGAATTGTATGCATAACAGCTGCTGCCTGGTGCGCTGTGCTCGTTGGCTTCTTTCTGCTCTGCTGTGCTTCTAACTGGTTTTCCTCAGCCACTCTGGTGTTTTGTACTGGTTTTCTTGGGTTGCCCCCTCCAAGTTCAAGAATGGACCATTCTGAAATTAAGGCAATCAAGCAAAGGCGACAGAAGGCCTGCATGGATGAACAAGGATCTCCTGAACAATCTCAAGTATAAAAAGGGTCTATAAAAGAAGTCAAAGCAGGGAGATATGACACAGAAGGCACACGAAGACGTTGCTCTATTGTTCAGAGATGGGATTTGGAAAGCTGAAGTCCATATGGAGTTGACTCTGGTGGACAAGGAGAAAAGGCTATGGAAAATGTGGGCCTGCTGCTGAAAAGGGCAGCTGCCCTTTGGCAAAAGACACAGAAAAAGACATGGTGTTCAAGGGCTCCTTCACTTTGGTCTTTACTGGTGAAAACAGTCTGCAGGAATCCCAGGCTCCTGAGATCAGTGGGGAAATGCTGCAAGGAAGACTTACTCGTGTAGGATGAGGATTAAGTCAGGGAACTTCTAAACAAACTGGACAAGCATACCTGCACGACACCTAATGGGAAATGATCATGAATGCTGATAAGTTTGTGCAGGGTCACTGGAAGGCTGCTTGTAACTTGTCTTTGAAACATCTTGGTGACCAGAGAAGGTTCCTCAAAACTGGAAGAAAGGTTATTTCAATTCTATCATCTCTCTATGTGACACAGTCCTCCATGGGTGTCTCTTCTCTTTCCTGGGTCTGAAGGAGTTTCATTTATTGATTTTATTTTAAATAAATAAATAAATAAATGTAAGAAGCTGATGGAGTGGAGCCCTAGTGATCAGACTCCAAACAGGACCTGAACTTCAATACAGTTGTGAATTGTTGGAAAACTAAGAATGTGGCCTATTCTCTGTTGCATAATTGCATAGTATGAATGAACAGGTTTGCATTGTCTAGAAAGAATTAGAGTATGAACTGTCTTTCCTTTCTCTGGAGTAGACCTGCTTTGAAAAACCAGTAAATTACACATGGCAGACTGCGACATCTCTCACCCTTTAATCCCTTTTGTAAACCTTATCAAGGTTCCACCTTAATTATAGTGGGAAGAAAAGGAGTAAGCATTTACTTGGAAATCTGTGTAAACTTTTCAGTAAAAACAAGCTAATTGATCATGAAAAGAATATATGGAATTAAAATAGTTAAGAACTGAAGGAAATCACGTTTGTTCTACATAAAATGAATTGAGTAACTGGGGCAGGAAGACACTGCCTAACACTATAAGAATGCTATTGTGACCGACTACCCACATTTAAAAGTTGTAAGCACCACAGAGTGAGACGAATTGCATATAATTGCAAGTGATAAAATGGCATTGAGCAATGCACAATGTTGGCTTCACATCTGGAAAACAATCCTCTTCATTAGAGACAAATCTGCTATAGAGCAACAGACCTAACTCCACCTTAGTTTTCTGTAATTATTCCCGTGTCAGGCTAGGGAGAGTTTTGGGTGATGTACCCAGAGTACACTACTGGCAAAAGGATAATCATATCCTTCTTGTCCCTGAGGACTAGAAATATCACCTATCTAATGTCTGTATAGTCAGTCCCCATTTCCAGATAGTGCATACATCTTTCCATATAATCCCATTCAGCAAGTTGTGTCTTAAAACCAATTAGGTTTCTTGCCCCAGGCTCATAATACTCTGCTCAAATTTTGCAGTACTGCCAGTTCTTTCAGTTTCCAACCTAGAGTGATTCATAGTCATATTTTAATTTTTTTTTTATTTTTTATTCCTGTGCAACATGGCCTTTGAGCTCAGATGGTTCCTTCCCCTGCTTTCTTTTACTCACCAATGTACTTAGGGAGTACAACCCCATTCTTTCAGCCACTGACCTTCTCAGTCTCTACCTTGCCAGACAGGACTCTCATCCCCTGGCCATTTCAATCAACCTCTCTGCACATGCTTTGTTTAAATACACCTTGTTGGAGAAAATGTACTAGATGCCCAAGGTTAAATTCGTGGTGATGCTTCAGAATAATCTCCAGGCTATGCTAAAAACATTGTATCTGATAAATCTTAGGATGACATGTGCCTTATTCAGGACAGGTCCTGTCTGTTTCACAGTCATCCTCTGACTGACTAATACCCTCAGCTGCTGTAGCATACACTCCATCCTGATTTCCACCAAGTGAACTTCCAGTTTCCAATGGAAAATTTTGCTATTTATTTCTAGGTGCATAACTCCTCCACTTGGATGATTCTAACAGCGGACAGGGATCTAAATCACCTAATAGAGCAGAACCATGCAGCTGCTATGATGCTCTCCGTCTTGAGAACAGTCAGCTCTTCCCCTTTTATGGAGAAAAAGAATGAACTAAAGAGAAATACAATGCATTGCGTGTTTGCATGACCTCACCCTAGTCTTGTCTCTTTGGAAAGTACCCTACACTTGACATGCATTCCAAGAATATACTGCTTTGCAAAGGTTGTTTTTTTCCCTCTTCCCAGGGCTTATTTTAAGCCACTAGTTCCTAAATGAGGGTCACAACCTTGCTTTTATGCACAAGCTTGGCAGTATAATTGAAAGTGGGGTCATGACCCCAGAAGCTGGTCTTGATGGACAGATGTTCTAAGATTAAATACCCCTTCTGACCTCTTTTAACACCGTTAAAGTCTCTAGCAGTGTGAAGCACATCATGAATGCAATGGGAGAACATGAACCTCCACTTACCATCATTTGAGCAGTTCTGATGAACTCTGCAGCTCTTAGGCAGAGTAGCAATCGTGTTGCTGGTCTCAGGATGTTACTCTCAAGTGTTTGTCCAGTGTGCAATTAACAATACAATTTTCTTTGTGTCCATACAGGGTATTTTTAAGCAACTGCAATGAAAACAATATAGCAAAGCTCTTAGTAACACACTACATGAAGACTCCAGAATTTATTCCAGGCCTCTCTGCTTAAGCTGTGAAATTATTCTGACATGCTGATGAAGTCTTTCCAAGCTTCCATTGGGATCATATACATTATCCCTCTCAGACAAATTGAACTGTGAGCTGAAATAGTTTGGTTTAATTACAGAACCAATGATGGCCAGATAGTGTTCTGGAAGGAATTCAAGGGCAAACATAGCCATTTTCCATACAAAAGGGTCAGAAGAAAAAGAGATGCAGACTAAGACCTCCTGTCACAAACATTATTATATAAACAGTCTAGAATAGGGACAAAACAGAGGAAATGCCTTATAAGAGTGGCTGTGACTAATGATGAAATGTGTGCCAGAGCCCTCTGGTGCCACAGTTGTCTGGATAGACAGTCACTCGTCTCACTTGTGTATCCGAATCTCCTGCCCAAAGCATGAGATTGCCTTTCTCTCACTTCAGAACATGGCTGCAAGGCAAGGGAACATTTATCCAGATACTGGAGTTGAGAAGCTCTCTGGAGTTAAACTCCTTAGACAATGAGGCTATGTCTATGCTAGTAAATTAGACAGAGCCCAGAACAGTCCTAGGCAGTGGAATGTGATTGTCTCTACACTTCCCACTCAGAGGGCAAACAGGTATGCTTTAGGTCTCTGCCAGCCAGCACTCCCAAATAATTCCTGAATATGGTCTGGGGTCTGAACATTCCCCAGATCATTCCCAGTGGGGACTTTGCATGTAAGTCCTCTGTTATGCTGTCTGAAAGAGCTTACTAGAATAGACGTAGACTATTCCTGACAATAAGATGTTTTAAATTATGTGTATAGAGTGTTAAAGGTCCCATTACCTTCAGTGAAGTTATTCATGATGTAACATGTTATTGTGGTTAAGATGTTGTGATCTTCACTGTAGGAGGACAGTGAAGAGGCTTTCTGAAATACTCTGAGCAAGAAGCAAGACTGTGAACAGCTTTCAGTAGACCGGAAGTAGGCAGAATTATTCACTTTGTTGTTTCTGTTGTTGTGTATCTACTCATCATCTATCCTGTCTTCTCCAGAGCATAGAGACATAGCTGGCAGTGGTGCTTGGGAAAGGATATGACAGCCAAAAGCATAAACTCTTGCTGGTGGTGGCTCATCTGTGCCAAATGACACCCACAGTACAGCTTAGCCCTTTCTCTATTCTGACTGGCAAAGACAGTAACTATCATGTCCAGTGGTCTGAGCCAGAAGTTTAGCAGCCTAATGCTTCAACGATGTACACCCTAAAAGAAAGTCTTCACCACTGTGACTAAAAGAGGCTTCACTTTATGTGTCAATACTTCCTTTCATTCTATCATTTATTTTATATCTTTCCTGAAGAGTAGCTGATGCCCAATGCATACCTTTTTCTGTCATGATGATACTACCTGGTTTTCCTTTTTCTTCTTATGAACCAGTGACAGCTTTTCTTTCTTTTGATGCTGTAATCTTCACTTTTAATTTAGGCCTGTGTTTTGTCTTAGTGGTCCTCCTGAATTTTAAGTAGTTTTGCCACAATTTCTAATTATTGTCCCAAATCTGCCAAAGGAAACCAACATGCCTCCACAGGAGTAGTACTCACTCTCTTTAAATGATTGTGCAAGCATCCATGTTCTGGATTTAACAAAAATAAGTCATCCTCTGCTCTGATACCATCACTTCAGGATCTCTGGCTCTGAGCCCAAGTGCTTTGCTGGTACCCAGACTCCACAAGACAGCTGGCAGGACTGTGCATCAGCATCCAGGCAGTCTATTGTATTTAAACTGCTCTAGACATCTGACACATTTTTTAGTACTTTTCGCAATGTGCTTTAGCACGTTTCTTCAGCTATAGAACAGTTCTTGAACATTCAGAGTCCATTTGTATTTGTATCTGAATTTACTAAAATCTGAATAACAACACATAGCGTGTGCTGCTCCTGGCTTTTCCAGTCAGAGTGACTGAGAAAGCCCTTCTCAGATGACAAATTTTCACTATAACTTTTATCCCTTAAAATAAACAAACAAACAAAAAAACCCCTCTACTATCAGTATTCATACCCACTTGAGTATACAGGTCCAGTGACTAGAGCTCCTCATGTAATCATATGGAGAACTCAAACAGTGGGTGACAAAGACAGCACACACCTTTGAGAAAGCCTAAATCACTGTGCGGTGGAATATAGAGATTAGGTCATATATGTCAATACCTCCCTCATCATGTGTTCTTCTGCTTCTGTTTGATCTTTCTCCAGAAGCATGCAGTCCTTATGATGGTTTTACGTTCCTTATGTGACTATCGATGCTCTAATCTGTCTCCTGCTTGGGTACAGAATCCAGTACAAAAGAACTGTCTCAGACTGTGAGCTCTTCCATACCCATCAGCTTCCTTTAATGCTCTTCTATTTAAAAACTCATTCACAACTGTCTTAAGTACTAGAAGTTTGGTGTCTTTAAATGTCTATACAAAGCCCATATGCTTGTATACATATTCTGTGTAACAGAAGAATTCCTCGTTCTTGTAGTTCTGAGTTCCTGCTCATCTACCATCTTTTCTGCTGGATATCAAACCCTGTCTTTTGGCTTCTCTCTTTTTCCCTGTGCAGAAAGTACTGCAAACCTTTCAGAGAGCACTGCCATGGAAGTCTTGCTGTTTTTAAGATGCCTAGATTTAGCCTCCCATATCTCTGTCCTGCCTCTCATTTTGCCCTGGGTGCCTCTGTGGAGTAGAGCCCCGTGATCCTTCCTGGTGTATTTTACAAGCCAAAACAGACTCTTAGGGAGATCCACCACCTCTGCAGCCCTCCCCAGCCTGCTCCCAGCTGCTGGTCACACCTGCCTCCCAAAGGCAGTGTGAGACCACAGCTCTGCTGTGGTTTTACATGGGCACTCACTCCCCAGTCTGGATGTCTAAGATCGAAAGTTTTGCACAAGGGTCCAAAATATTGGAGGTATTTTATTTTATATATATTGGAGACCCAAAAAATCTGCTTTGCAAGAAGGGAAAAGTTTAGCAGTGTTTTTCTTTTTCCCTAGCAAGTCTGGAGATCCCATGAGCTCTCCCCACTGCCCACAGAGCTGTCTGCACCACTAGCAAGGAGCAGCCAACCCAATTAGTCCCTTCCCTTTCAAAAAGGACACAGACCCTTGAGCCATGCCAGATGCAGGACACTGGGCCCTGTAAGAGCTGGAGCACAGACAGGTCCAAGATGGCTTGCTTCCTTTCAATTACTTACAGTTACAAATTTGAGAGTATAAACTCTGCAAGGCTAAACAATATCTTCTCCCATGACTTACTAAAGTTGAATGGCACGCAGGCTTGTCTTTTTGCCATGCTGTTTCACAGAGCTCCGTCTCAGACCAGTTGACAAAAACTCACTTTAAGATGAAAAGCTTTTGGAAAGAGAACAGCACATTCTGAGCACATAACAAGTACTTTGAGGCAAGAAAGGCTTTCTCTTATTTTTAAAGTTAAGCTCATTAGGGATTGAACTTGTGTTTTGCAAGTAATGTTGCAATGGTAACAAAGCTGGCTCCTTAATCACACTAGGTGGAACAGACTCACCTTCTCACATCTCTCTCCTTCAATGCTTCTTTCCCTTCCTAGATACTCTGTTCCTCTTACCTTCAAACCCACTGGAAAAATCTGCATGCTGTGCATGCTTTCTCACTCTGCCTAGGAGAGTTGTGTCTGACTGGCTAGCTGATGATTGCAGGCCACTTTTAGTCTCTCTCATTGAGTGTATGGTTGTCTTCTGCTGAAGCAGAGAAGCAAATAGAACATCCTCTAGAAGCTGTTTTTAGCTGTGTCCTGCACATCTGCAGCTGTACTTCTCATAATCTCTGCTCCACTGCTCTCTAGTATTGCAGCATTCTGGTTCACAAAAAGCAAAATCATTAACAAAAATTCTGACCATCTTCTCTTGTCTCTCTACTGGGTTTCCTTCTTTTCCTGCAGAAGGGCTAGTAGTTCTTGTCCTTTACTCCAAGACCATTTAAAACTTCATCCCTCCTGATTTTTTTTCCTCTTGTATCACAAGTCACAGCTTCAGTCTTTTCCCACTTGAAGTTAATCACTCCCCATGCCTCAAACCACCTTCACCACAGTTCCCATATTCTTCAGACTTCTCAAGTTTGCCATTTATATCAAACCCTAGGGACGAACAAGGAGATCATGACGACTTCACAAGGATGTGTAAAGCAGAATCAAATCATCTTTGCCCCACTTTAGAGAAACAGGTACAAGGGACCATTATGTGAAACATGCAGTCATTCCTTGTTTTCCTGCTTCTCCTCAGAGGTGAAGTTTTGAGAACTTGTGTGCTCCAGAGTTTCTGGGTAGATCCTCGACTTGAACACCAGAGCCTTTTCTCCAGTGGTAGTATTTTCTGTGAACAATTTTGCCTTATTTTGCATTTTCCATGCAGAATGACAAAAGTAACACTGTTATTGTATGCATTATATTTATACCTGCTCATTTTCTACTTCTGTATTTTCCACTGAGCAGGGTTTTCTTTTTCCCTTTTAAGTGGTAAATAGAAATTACAGAATAATTTGACGACTTTGTCGTCTTTCTCTCAGACAGAGGACTAGCTTTCATTTTGCAAAAACTTAAGTAGTTTTGGTGATTAAACTGACAAAGTGACTGAGGAGCCAATTATTTTTCAAGACCCCAGTGACTGAGGTGTAGCTTTTCAAAACTTTTCCTCAGCTGCGTCATCACAACTTTCACTAGGCTGTGCAAAATAATGACAAAAAATATCGGGCATTATTAGGGAAAATTATGGGCTATGGTTTAAAAGGGACATTAACTTTGGGCGCGAAAGGGACATTGATTGTGACATCATAAGAAAAATATACTTAAACATTGTGTTCCAGGCAGGAAAAAAGCGAGAAGTCTTGGCTTGAAGTGATGGTGAAAGTTGCCTTGCTCGAGCAATCTGGTTTTGTCCATGAAACTGTTAATTGTATGTATACGTATATATATGTATGTCTATATAAATGTTCCCATGAGAAAAAAGAATCAGTTTTTGTAATGACAAAGTGCTAGTATCATATTCCATTCTGGATTAAAATATTTTACATTATCCAGTTCAAAGTAAAAATTCCAGTAATAACTGATGAATTGTTTCCTTCAGTTTTGCAGAAGAGAATGAAAAGAAAAACAAAAATGGGAAGGAAAAAAAGCCACAGGGACAATTAAAAGTAGAAGAGGAACAAGAGGCAGCCAAAACAGAGCACAGATTTTATCAGATGGGCATACAGAGAAGCTGGCTGGCATGACAGTGTCTTAGGAGCTGGAGAACAGAATTGATGCTGTGAACACTCTGCTTTCCTTTGATGCAGTGACTAGCATCTTACTTAAGGAGAGAAAAGACACTGTGTACAAGTGTCACACCATTTTATGAGCACTTGACACACAGCAGTAATCATTTTTCCTCACTAGAAGCAGCTTGCCAAGTATTGTTCTCTGTTCTGGGGGTGAATTCAATGAGCACTTCTCCTACCTAATAGAGACTGAAAGCTGGCCTAGGGTTTCACTTTGAAGGCATTTTGCTGGAGCTTTCCTGTCATAATGCATTCATTTCTATAGGATTCAAAATATTTCGGTCTTTAAAAGCTACATGGCAACACAGGTATCTGGGGGTCACTCCATGCAGTTCAGTGTCCTGCCTCCAACTGGCTTCATTTGCCATCAATCTGGGAAAAGATGGAAACCACCCAGACAACTGCATAAAGCTCTCATAGTGAGAAATGCCTTCCTGGTTCCTGCAGAAATCAGCATGTGCTCTGAAGCATGAGATTTGATTACCTTACTCCAGATCATAAAACTCCTAATGGTACTATAAAGTCTTCAGGCTATTAGGCATTTTCTTGAAATACAGCTACCATGACTAGCTTGATGACCCCCTGTAGAACAGGCCATGTGCCTGGTATTTCCTTGTACTAATCACCAATCATTAGTATCATCACATGAGCCCTGTACATAGCCAAGTGTCCATTTTCAAGAAGCAAAGGGCCACCCATTCTTAGATTCCCCCATAAAATAAAAGGTCATTTTCAAATTCGAGGCTAATAAGCTTAGGAGAAAGGTCCATTCCTCCACTTCCTGCAAGCAGCTGCACACAAACACACACCCACACACACACCCACACACACACCCACACACACCAGTCTGAGAGCCCAGACCTTCTCTGTAGCACAGAGGAATCATGCACCTGCCAGCTGTGCAAAGTGGGCCACCAGCTTGACCATTAGCATTTTGCCCAGAGGCTTATTCTCAGCCTTGTGGTGCACCTGCTGTTTGGCCCTGGGGCTTGGGTAAAAAAAGCCCCGTGAAGTAACCATGGTTTGGAGAATCTCAGGTCTGAGCTATTCTGGGAGGAAAGGAAAAAGAAAGAAAGAAAGACAAAGCAAAGTAGTTTACTGTAGGCTAAGCTTTGGTCCCTTGTAGTAAAACTGATAGGCAAGCAATGTTCTGTTATTTGCTTGATCTGCACCATAACCACAAATGACTGCAAATAGTCTAGGGAAAAGATATTTTTTTCTCTAGCTTCATCTCCTGCAGATCATTCATCTGTGAAGATTTCTTACCTTTCCCTAGAACAGACAAAATGCTCTTCTTTAGAGGTGTTGATACCCAGAGGTTTGCTGGAAGTAAGTGCCCTGCAACTCAAGTGGACAGATATACCTGGTAGAGTCAGTGGCAAAATCCTTGCTACCTTAAATGAAACCAGGGTTTCATTCCCTGGCTTTGCAAAAGCTTCAGGTTCTGCAATTTCTCTACAATAAGACCTGTGATTCTGAGAAAGCTTTGCTCTAGACTTAACCCTTCAGGCACTTTTCTACCATTATCTTAAGAGGTTTTACAGTCAATATAGTCAGATGGATTATACCAAATGCCTCTCCTGGGGCAACTCACACGGTGGGCCTGCAAGCAGACTCCTTTCTACCTCCATGCAGCTCTTTAATAGTGTGCAGAGGGCTATGGCATTCCCCCCCTACAGGCATAAGTGGACATACATACAAAGGTATTTGTATATCTAATGTCATCAAAAGAGATGAAAATAAAAATAATTATGCCCATATTAAATACCTGTGTAGATGGCACAGAAGAGCTGAGAGAAGACAAGCAATTATTTCCACCAAATAGCAATGATATCTCTGGTTAGAAATATAGCTGAGTAGAGATTGAAAGCCTTACATTTCCCAGAAAGAATAACCATGTACCCTGTCTATGAAGTTGTGGTGGAAAGTATCAGCATATAAATATATTTAAAATAATAAAATTACAACTGAACATATATTGTTCTACATAAATATCTCACTAACATTTCACAATTTCAGAAAAAATATAAAGATTTGCAAGAAAAATGACCAGCATTGCATGGGTGATACACTGGTATCAGAATGAGAGGAAAAAGTCCATCTACAAAGATAATTGGAATTAGAATGAGGGAAGGTTTGTTGTTTAGCTAAGTCTCTGTGTTGACCTATTTTTTTATCTTATAAAATCTTAATTTAATTTGAATTTTGTGTTGAAATAAAGGCAAGAACTCAAAATTAAATTAAGCTAGAATAGTACGTTTTCCCCAACTTCATCTGTTTTTATGGGGTTTCTGCCTGAAAGCACTTTTCACTCATACCTTGGATAATGAAGGAGATCAATGGAGCTGCAAAATTGAGATCTGGATTTTTAACCTCCTTTAGCCTTCAAGGTTTAAGAAAATTTGTAGCAAGGCTTTTTGTTTTGACACAACCAATTTAAATGGCTGCAGTTGTGTGTGAATCCTTGAATGAATCTGCACTATATTTTCTCTCTAACAGGACACTAGACAAATTTTAATCTGCCTCCAGTGTTTGGAGGGACCATTCTGAACCCTTCAGGCTTCAGTTGTCACTAGTTTCAGGACAGAACTATATCTTTCAGAAAATACGGATCTGTTCATGTGCAATGGACATCCAAATGAATCAAAGCGGCGCACTTTTCCTTTCTGAAAAACTTCTTTTTTTCCTGACAATCTCTTATTTTATGCACTTTGAGTATAAAGCTGGGAGCAATCTGTCAGAAACCAGTATCTGCAAAAAGGAGATCTGGCAAAAGCCAAATTAGAAATCTATCTTTATGTCCTTGTAATAATTGGTTTTCCACTGAATTAGAGAAGAAAGTACAGGACAAGCAGGGAAATGGTAGTAATTTAAAATAAGCATCTTATGAGCATTTTGTAACTTGAATTCCTTGCTGTACACATAGAGTGAACCAACTGATTGTTAACAGCATGTTTACTGAGGATTAATCTTCATGTAAAGGATGCATGCTTCCTAAGCCTCAGCAAATCTGTTTTTAATGTTCAACTGGCATATAACTATCCAAGAATAATGAACCTTTAAAAGCCACATTGCAAGCATATTGGAGACATTTGCTTCAGAAATAACCACAGGCTCTCATTTTTATTGCCTTTCACTGAAGAAGGCCTGATTGGAGTAATTAAGTATGCCATTTTAGATTAATCCCTCTGTTTCTTAGAAGATGAAAATGGGTTCCTCCCCACATTTTCATTCACTAAAACCCTAAGTATTGTCCCCTGTTCATGCCAGCATTCTAATGACTTCTTAAAGTTAGCAACATTAAGGCTTGGGAAACAAATCATTAGTTAAAATAACTGTTCTCATAAGTCACCTTACTGCAGTAGCTCACTAAAAACTTTACAGGTGACATGGGTGGATAGGAATAGCCATCACTCCGAAGGTGTCACCACTGCAGAAGAGTTCATTGTTGTACTGCACTAACAAAAGTGAGCATTAATTTTTAAGGCAAACAACTGAAGATTAAGTTGTCCTCTTGAAATATTATCTCTCCTTTCAGTAGATGTTGCTGAGCTTGGGTCAAGCTGTAGGAAATTTTGGGCCAGTTCTCTTCTGTTACTCCCACTATGTTGGTTCTGGCCACTCTAGCACTTAGCTTCAGCCTCTAGATCACAGGGAGCTGATCCCACAACAGCAGTGCACTCACATTAGATAATTGCAAGATGAATTTTGTGCTGGTTCAGTCAAAAAGAACCATGACCGCAGTTCTTGGGTAAGTTTTGTTATTTGCAAAACTCCACTATCTTAACTCTGACTAGAGGCAATCTTTTCCATTTCTACCTGTGTGGGCCCAGGCTTCAGACTTCTTCTTATCGTATTCTTCATAGATTTGGATAGATAATGAACAAGAACAAAGCAAAATAATTATTTAAATTAAACTGTTTCTTATATTTTAAGTTATACCTAATTTCAACCAACTCTAGATCGCACAAAACAAACAAAACCAGTCAGAAAACTATCACTGGGGAATTCTTGGGGCAATAAATACACTTCCAGAGACATGTCAAAAAATGAATACTAAGTGTTAACAGTTACTCTATTAGTCTGTGCTAACTAGTGCACTGATTCTTTTCTTTTGAAGAGTCTGCAGCTCTCTGCTTCCTGACAAACAATAAAGTTTTGGATTACTCAACAGGAAACCCCATTTTTTTCAGAAGAATTTATTATTTCAACCATTCTTTCACACTTATTCTTCTGGAAAACCTATCAGACAGGAGGTTGTTGCAAGGGTTTGTTCATCTGTTCCTGGTGAAGAAATCCTCTTCTACAGTTCCACAGTGCTTATTCTTGTGTTCAGACTGAGCTTCCTCATGATGAGAATAAACAAATAAGTAAAAGCAAGTCCTCTTGCCATGTATCTTAATGAACCCTTCAAAAGTCTTAGTTTAAATATCAGTGTGGCCCCCATGACAGCAAATACCTAGGAACTTCATGATTTGAATTTACATAAACTCATGCAACAGAAATCCTATGTTTCATGTTTGACAGATGTGAAACTGCAGCACAGAATTGGAGGAAAGAGCAGCCTGTTATGGTTCTGTGGCTCAGTGATTTGTCAAAGATAACACAGGAAGTATGTGACAGAGATTTTAATTTAGGTTTCCTAAATTTGTGGCTATCATCCTGACCATCCTCCTGTCTTTTTCCTCTCATCAGTATTATCACCACAGTGATCTTTGCCAAGCATCAAACACTTACTTGGAGAGGAAGTGGGAGGTAGTTCCTAGGGCTGAAAAGAAAGCCTGTGTTTTAGAAGGAAAACAAGCCCTGTACTTGTCAGCTGGCACACACAGTTTGAAAATAAGCTTTGCTTTGTGTTCAGGGTGCAATTATAAATGCTATTTGTTGTGGACATATGCAAAATATGCATAGAGGAGAACTGTCACAAGTTGGGTAATAAAGTAACCAAGCAGCCAAACCACTAAGGCTTGAATACCCTGAGAATTGCTTTCTCTAGAAAAAGGACTGAGGAAGTCTGAGGACTTTTCCACTGCTGTTAGTTCTCTCCTTTTTCTCAGGGCAAAACCAGGCTTCCCCTTGCTCTGCTCCTGGTCTCGTGACCTAACTGAGAGAGAAGCTCTCCTCGCCTAAGCGGCACCATGACCGGTCTTCAGAACCTGAAGCTTCCTGCATAAAACATCCATATTAATTTCATAACACAACCCTGCTGTGGAGAAACATGCTGAGATTGGAAATTGCGCTGATGAAGTAGCCTCACATTCCTGTGCATCTCTGGCATGTCATAACCCTACCCAGTCTGCTGCCTCCAGCAAAACAATACTTTTTTATAGAAAAGGCCCCTGGCCACAACTGCAATTGAGGGTCTGTTATTTTGAAGTGACCTTACACATAGGCCACATCCATTCACAGGACAAAGGAGAGTAAGTCCTCTTTATTATTTCCTCCAGAGAGAAGCACAGCATGTGAGAAGGTAAAACTGCACAGTCATCACTGACAAATATACAGTAAAGAGGTAAGTCTGCTGTAAAACTGCATTTCTTCTCAGCAGGGGAACAAAATAGTGAGATAAGACTGAGAAAAGCAGTTCTCTGAAATTTATCAGGAAGTGGTGGTTGGGTTCTTTGTTGTCACACATAGATGATTTTGCCAGAACCATGAGAATCCAAGAGAACTTAGTGTCCCCATTTGGGCTGAAAATGGCCATAATAAACAACTGAAGGGTGCTGATAGCATATTGCCCTACATGCATTCTCCACAATATCCTTGCATTGCTCATTCTAAAAGAAGAAAAACATTTCCTGCCTGGATACATAACAGCGGAGGGCAAATGTTCTCGAATGACCTGAGACAAAGGCAGGGTTTTTGTTTTGTTTTCTTTTGTTTTAATGAGACTTGGAGAATAATAATGGTTCAGGATACCAGCAAACAGCCCAGTTGGGCTTTTGCTCTAGTTCTCAGAAGGCAGAAAAACAACCTCCCTGGACTGCAGGCATTTTTTTCCTTATATCTGTCTTACATCTCAACCAGGAAGATATGCTATTAATGGGATGCTGCTATTGCTCTAGACTGTACATAAAAAGGCTTTCAAGTATTAGTATTTCTTCTATATGTTATGAGTGATGCAGCTGCATGTTCTCAAGATGTTTCTCCATTGCATAGCTATAGTCATTGCAGCAATGATAATGACTGTTGGTAGCCAGGCATGGAGCTGACCTATTCATCAGCACTGCATCAAACACAAAGATGCAAAAATAACCCTTACAGTCAGAGTCTTTTTCCTAATACCTTTTAATTACTTCAGATGAGAAACTAATTGGCATTTGAAAATGCACTAGTTATTCAACAAAAGTATTTCTTAAAATATCTTGAATAATATATTAGCTCATAAAAGTTACGATCAGAGAAAATCAAGATTTGAAGCATCTGCTGGATTTTCCCATCAGAAGCAAGATGTCTGACTTTGAACTTTGACTAATGTTTTCATTATTTTTGCTCATCTGCCTTGCAGAGAACTCTTAACACCACCCTTAAGTGCAATAGGATCCAGGGTCAATATTTTGATTGCATTCAAAAATAATTTCTAGTGTAACAGAAGAATATATACGAAGATATTCAACTCCCGCTTCTCAGCCCAACCTTCCGTAGGTATAATATCAACAGTCATGAGAATTTCCACTTTCATCAGCTCTTAGTTCAAAGGAGAAGTAAAAGCAAGAGGCACATGGGGATGATTCTGCTCTCACATCACCGAAACTCAGGACTAGATCCAGAAAGATCAAGTGAGTTGTACAAACATAACATTACCATGCAAGAGCACAAG
Source organism: Grallaria varia (assembly GCA_013396735.1). Lineage (NCBI taxonomy): Eukaryota > Metazoa > Chordata > Aves > Passeriformes > Formicariidae > Grallaria > Grallaria varia. Next base: position 66,862 of record VWZG01010281.1, read on the forward strand.
TGATATGTAATACTGCTGTAACTGTTGGCAGAAGGAGTTCTGCCCTTTTGTGTATTTGTTCTTGTAATTTTGACTGTCTGCCTTGTATCTTTTCACATGCTGAATTTCATAGTTATGCTAGCTTGTGTTTATTTCTTTTTGTCTGGTGACGCCCACTCTCAGGCATTTTCTTTGAGGTTCTCCTGATAAGGTTAGGAAATCTTGATAGATCATGAACTTTGAACAGGGTTTTAATGTTGAAAGACTAACAGTAATTCCTTCTTTAGGCCAAAATTGCAAACTTTGCTATAAAAGTCTGGATTATTTAACTTTAAAAGTCTTGATAAACAATTTTGAACCCCTAATAATAACTCTTATATTTCTCTTTTCAACTCTTCACTTAAATTTTCAGGAGTCTCTTTGCTCGTCACCTTTGAATAGCACAGGGAGCACTTAGCAGAGTGCTTATTATTAGGAACAGCTAATGTATTGTACAGTACTGGCAGCTTTAGGTATGCCCCCTCTTTCTTATAAATTGAACAGGCAACATGCAGTATTGTCTTTTCCTTCAAACCTTTTTGCATCATCACATCTCTAATATACTTGTCTATGAATATACTTGAATATGTTTGTTTATTAGTATACATACTAATAATGGAGTAAGACCATACCCGTCACAAAGTTATGACATCTGGTCAAGTCAGTTCCTCTGGTTTCTTCTGTAGTTAGGAGAAACCATTAATTCTAGATACCAGTCTTCCTAACTTTAGACCAGTGAACTGAATTGCCTCTCTTCAGTTAGAGCCCTACCTAGACAGCTACCAAGGACTAGATGTCAGCTTTCAGGTGGCAATGTCGAAATGAGATGAATCTGAATTCTGGTCACAGGAGCTGAGGTCCCCAAGCAAATGGTGAATGGAAAAGGATAAGATTAGAAATAGTGTTTTCAAGCAGAGAGATGATAAATTTCACCGCAGATTCTTATAATACCTTTTGAAAATATCTCCAGCGCTAATGTGATAAGACTAAGGGCAGCAGAAGTTTCATTAAAGCATCTTTTCCAGTGTGCACAGGTAAGAGTTTGAGTTACTTGTGCACAGGTAAAGTCATTATAGGTATAATGACTTTTATTCAAGTGAAGAAGTACAAGAAGATTTCTCAAAAGATCAAGAGTGCTAAAAAAATTACACAAAAGGTAAGTTAGAATGGTATGATTGGTTTGACAAGACAACAAACGGAGCATCTTTCCCTTTTTGCAAATACAAAGCAGGAAAACAAAAAAAAAAACACCCAAAAACCCAAACCCCAAAACAAAACAAAGAAAAGAAAAAAAAAGGAAAACCAACCAACCAACCAGACAAAAAGAACCCCACAAGGATAAAGATTTAAATGAAAGCACAGGACTGACAGAAGACCAAATAGGAAACCAGGGGCCACAGACACACTTTGAACAGTTGTCAGAACAGTGCTCTGGGAGGAGTGCAGCAGCATGTCTTTGTGTGATTAACTCTGGGCTTTACATGTGACCCCAGGAGAGAGTCTGAGCGCCCTCCATTTAACAGAAATAGAGAATGACAGGTCTTTTGAAAGAGGTATAGCAGATGCCTCCATTTACAGAATCACAGAACCAAAGAATGGCAGAACATGCTGGGTTGGAATGGACCCACAAGGATCACTGAATCCAGCTCCCGGTCCTGCACAGGGCCATCCCCAAGAGTCACACCATATGCCTCAGACTATTGTGCAAATGCTTCTTGAATTCTGTCAGGCTTGGGGCTATGACCACTTCCGTGGGGAGCCTGTTCCAGTGCCCAACCACCCTCTGGGTTGTCACACAGGACTCAAGCCCCTTCTGGGTACCAACACAACACATATTGCTGCTAAAAACAGATGTCTTACAATGGTTAAAGAAGGGTGAAAGTAAAATACTGCTCATCCTTCTCCTTCTAGTCTATGCATCTTTCTTTTTAACGTGAAGATTTTGTTAAGTGCTTCCACTGGTAGTTTTAATACAGACAAACAAATGTCGCAGGAAAGTACCTAACAAACGTTAACAGTTTTCAATTTAAATCCCATTTCACACTTTCGAGATAGAAAAAAACCTTCCACAATAACCTTTTGCTCAAACTACTGTTAGGAAGGTCATAAGCCCTTGAAAAGAGTGTGAAACTGAAAATACTGGCAACCATTTCAGCAGAAGATCCCCACTCTACACTGCTATAAGAAGAATTTGGATATAATGATAGTTATATCAGCTATCACTTTCTTCCAGAGATTAAAATTCTTTTCCATAATGTGTTTTTATTATCTTATGGATGCTGTAAAAAATATTGTTGCATCCCTAAATGTGGGCCAGACTAGGCAGTCAAAAATAAATTAAGAGTACCTTTACTTTAAACAGAACTTGCTGGTGCAAGTAAGCACTTTTTGGATGTAGCCAGTGATATAGAATCTGACCCAGTATTAATAGACACTAGTGAAATGATCTCCATTTATAAATTTATGCTCACTTTAAAATAAATAGTACTAATGAGGAGTGATTTGAAATACACAAATGCTATTCAGAAGTGTTTGTACTGATCAGCATCAGTGCCCCATCACCAAAACTCCATTTGGCACTGGTGGACATTTTACCCTTCAATCAACCACTTGAAGGGGAAGAGACATTGAAGAGAATTGCAAATCCTCTTCTGTTATTTTTGTTCTCAAAGGAAAATGCATTTTCATACAGAACTCAATACAGAAAAAACAAAACAAAACAAAACAAAACAAACGTGCTTGCTAAAGGCTGTAGATCTAAATAAAAATAATCCTGTAAGGGAGCAGGAGTGGCAAGGTTGGCGATAAAAGAATCCACGCAGGTGTGTACTAAGGCACAGGACACATGCAGTGTGTATGGATCAGAGTGGACATTAGATCCAAAAGCAGAACTAAGTTCTTGAAGTACAGGTATTGTTGCAACACTGAATTTTTCTGGCTGTGTTTAAAAGCTTAGCTCTCCAGTTTCCTTTTACTGTGCCTCAGCAGAGCTGCACACCTGAGATCTGAGCACCAAACCACCTGCACTCCATCATTTGCAGCTGCCTAGAGCAAGTCAAATGGGACAGGCTCAGCCTTGGTACCTGCTTTTGTCAAGGTTTTGGTTGACACCCAAAAAAAGGTGAGTCACTTTATGCAAACTTTGGATAAAATATAGAAACTGCCCTACGACCTGCTAACCCTTAAGCATCATGCTCCCTTTTGCTCTCTTCCTGGCCCAGTGGGTGCTAGGATTCCACACTGCATCATGTTTCCTCTTTAACAGAAACTGTGGGAAACAAGTTCTCCAAAAGCCAGATGATTAAGAAATTCTTCAAGGACATGTAAAAGCAGACATCCCACAGACTGGGCAACTGTACTATTAGATTAAGTAACATTTTGAGAACTCAGGCAGACTAATTCCTACCTAAATGTCCATCAAAGTACAAGCTATGGCTTAAAATCAGAACTGGACATTGCACTCCTGATAAAGAACTAGTTGGTGTCCAGACTTGTGAAGCTCAGAGATAACTAGATTTGTAATGCTTTAAATTAGCTTCTTGTTTGTTTTTATAAACAGTGACCTCTGGTCTGGATTCACAAAAGTAACAGCACAGCACTTCGAGCCTATTCACGCCCATTCACCACAGAAACAGATCAATATTTTGTTCTTTTTATGACATGCTTTTTATATTATGGCTTTTTGTATCTGAGGCCTAGTAACAGAGATACTATTTTAGGTCATGGAGTACATATTCTCGTTGCATAGCTTGCATCCATAGAAAGGCCAAAGGCAAGCAAGCAGCAGGAGGGGCCAGATCTTCACTGCCAGCTCAGCACACGAGACTTCTGCTCAGCAGTGAGGACTGAAACTGACAACGGGTGAGAGTTTTCTGCTAAGTACTCCTGCTATAAATACAGGCTGGGGGCCGACCTGATGGGGAAGCAGCTCTGTGGAGAAGGACCTGGAGGTCCTGGTGGACAGCAAGTTGTCCATGAGCCAGCTGTGTGTCCTTGTGGCCAAGAGGGCCAATGGGACCCTGGGGTGCATCAGGAATACCATTGTCAGCAGGTCAAGGCAGGTGAACCTGCTCCTCTACTCAGCCCTAGTGAGGCCACATTTTGAGTACTGTTTCCTCATACAGGAGAGACAAGGAGCTCCTTAAGTGGGTCCAGAAGAGGGCAACAAAGATGATTTGGGGACTGGAGAATCTCTCTAATGAGGAAAGGCTGAGAGAGTTTGGCTTGTTCAGCCTCGAGAAGAGATGACTGAGAGGGGACCTCATCAACGCCTATAAGTATCTGAAGAGACAGTATCAAGAGAATGGAGCCAGGCTTTTTTCAGTGGTGCCAAGCAATAGGACAAGAGGCAATTGGCAGAAAGTGATGCACAGGCAGTTTCCCCTGAGTGTGAGGAAGAACTTCTGTACTGTATGGGTGACCAGGCACTGGAACAGATTACCCAGAGAGGCTGTGGAGTCTCCCCCACCGGAGATATTCAAGAACCATCAGGATGCAGTCCTGTGCCATGTGCTTTAGGACAACCCTGCTTAAGTAGGGAAATTGGACCAGATGACCCACTGTGGTCCCTTCCAAATTTACCCATTCTGTGATTCTGGAAGCTTTCTACAGGTTATCAGTGAATCCTGGGTGTCTTTTCCCTGAGCAGGATGCATTCATCACCTCAGGATGCTGTTCTCACAGCAGCATGAGGGCGCTTGAGCACCAGATGCAAAGGGGCTGCTCCTCTCTCAAGTACGTCCAAGTTGCAGCCCAAACTTGTTTCTTATGATACCTGTCATGTACATGATGATTTCAAAGACATACACTTGAGAATTTCGACATCCTCACGAACCTCAGAAAGTTAAGTCCTTTAGAACTCAATCCAGCTGTATTTTAGACAACCAGAACATTCCCATTGACCATAGTCAGGATTGAACTGCCATCAGTGCTTGCTGCCAAGAGCAGCATTTCCTTTAACAGTGGCTGGGTAACCTGGAAGCTTTCAATCATGGGAAGCAACTGGAAACTGTAATGCTGTGTGCTGTAAATATCCCCAGGAATTTGCTTAGAAAAAGGAAGCTGAGGATCCAAAAACATTCCTTTGTTTTAGTCTTCAAGTACCATAACAGATTAATTATGTCTTGTAATATTTAATCTCAATTTTCCCAGCAAAGTACTTTTCTGAAGCTTCTTTTTTAATATAATCTGTCTGCTAGCTTTTGCATTTTGTCTCTCACGAAATCAGTCTCCCTCCTATTAAAATGAATCAAAAATATATCCTGTTCTGAGCTATTGACCTATCTCAAGGTAGGGTGCTTCTGTGACTTGGAAAGTGTTGCACCCCACTGGCTCTCGTGGACAAGTGGTTCCTACCCTGTCAGCTTTCTGTCGATGGCTGTATACATGTTAAAGGACATTATTACAGAAAAAAAAAATTGTAACATCCTGGACAAACTGCAGTATGCAGCTTAAAAACTCCTGTGAAAAGATACAGCCTGATAATGTTCCTGTGGCTCACACTGTCTCAGATGTAGTTTCTTAGAGGATCCAACCCTGTATGGGTTACACTTTTCCATGGCCTACCCCTATCCTGCATCAAACAAACAAAGAGAGAAAATACATAGAGCTGCCTTAAGAACTGGGGCTGAAGAGGAAAGCGAAGACTTTCCACAGAAAATTTGGTAACAAATTAACAAAAAGAAATTAAATATTAAAATATTTCATACCTCACTGAAAACAGAAACGGTAACATAATACCAACATGTTATATAGCTTGTGGGCTTTGCGCTCTGATTTCCCTTTTTAGGCTTAGGTTAAACTACATTTTTCAGGGCACAATACAGCCTTCTTACTTGGAGAGGAGACCCGGTTCATTACAGGAGCCAGAGGTCAACACAGGAGTGTGCCTTTTTAGAAAATCTGAACACAAAGTTTCAAGTATACTTTTGTACCCCAAATTAATTTGTTCTGACTCCTGCCATTCTACCTTTCCATAGTTAGCAATAGTAGCATAGTAGATAAATAGACAGGTACACAGACAGGCAGACAGGCAGGCAAATTTTCTGCCTACACGCATTTAGAAAATTATGTCCTTGCAAGATTGATCATATAAATCCTGGATATTTTATGTAGTGAACATCTGAAGTGACATAGAATCAACTATGTGGAAAGAAAAGATAATTTCACTTCAGAGCTCATACTCTCAGCTGATGGGAATAAGTCCTTCTTCTCTTGTCTCTCTAATTCTTATTTTGAAAATGTAATTATTGTCTGGGAAATCTGACTCCAGTTAGCCACCTGCCAAGTATTGACTCACAACTGTGTACAAGATGTTCCCATTTCTTGTGCATGTATTTTTATCTATTGGTAAAATGTATCACATCAGCCACTTTCTAAATGCACGGGAAGAAAAGGAAAAGGAGCCCCAGCATAACCAAAGGGTCGGGGTCAGGGGGTTCTTTCCCTTCTATTTTCTCCTGATTGCATCTTTCCACTCTTGATGCCTTTTGACAGAACTGCTGGCTAAAATGGCTTAGTTCCCATTCCTGAATTACCAGGTTAGAGCATTTCTCTAACAACGGCAGCATTCAAATGTAATAAATTCATGGCATCAGCCCTACATTGATGCCACTCTCCAGCACACTCAGTGACATCTGGACATTCCTGAAATTAATTTGGGCTCTTTTGTGTGTGTATGTGTACAAATGAGTGTGTGTACACACTAACTGAGAACAAGGGAGAAAGGGAGAGTTGCTTTTTTACATTTAGTGTGGTTCCTGAAAAGGCTTGACTGCAAATAAGCACTAAACACTTATAATCAATCACTTAGGTTGGCCTTGCACTCAAATGTGGTTCAATCTCCCATCAAGGCACTTAGTACACCGGAGGGAAGATGTAATCACTGCCAGGACCAGATGGAGCAGGGCAGTCACTGCACCCAGAATCCTGACACCTACCATTGGACAGCAGACAGACAACCTCTATTTAACATTAGGCTAACACATCAGTAATTTATGCAGACTAGGAAAGAAATTCCTGTAGAAACTTGCAATTTGTTTCCTGTTAGTCTGTTGCTGATCTACCTATTGGCTGTCCTTGCAGTATAGCAGTCATGGAAACCTGAAGTCACAGTGTCAGGACTTGCAGCCTTTCATCTGGTGAGCTGCAAAAGACCTGGTAATTTTCATAAGCTGGAAATAGCTGGAAAATTGTGTTAAGGCAATATGGGACAGCACCCCAGATCTCCCTGAAGTGCATTGATACCCATCTGGCTCAGCAGAAATGTAATGAGTCAGTATGCTTGTGACTGTGTTGAAAAAGCAATTGTTATGTAAATAAGACTGTCCGAATTACTTCATGATTTTGTCCTCAATATCCCTGATGTGCAACTTCATCAAAATTATACAGACCAAAGGAATGAACGCAAGTGCTGATGAATAACAAACCACAAGTCCCTTCTGCTAAATTCTCACACAGGTAAGTCCTGCAGCTTTGATGCTTTGGGGTGGCCCAAAGGAGATTGCTTCAGAATAACGCAGTATGGTACCAGAGAAGGGGTGGATTCTGGTAGGTAGGTTTGCTCATATGGAGAGGTAGACAAATCCATCTCCTTAGCATTCTTCCTTGCCTGGTGGCCAGCTGAGGTTGAGGAAAAGTACAAGGACAAAACAAGCACAGAGTAATGCATTCATCTGGACGAAATGGCTGCAGTTTTCTGGCTATAGATCAGCATAGCTTGACTTTCTTAGTGAGTACTTGGTTTTGAAATTTGGACTTCTTAAATGACTCAAAGGATGGAACACTGAAAGCAGAAAAGAATGGAAAAATCAGAGAAAACAAAGTTTCATGTCTCTTGAAAAGCAACTCGAGACATTGGCTGTTACTTCATCCACTGGTTCCATTTGGCAGAAGCCAACCATATAATGACTCCACAGTACACATGACTGCTTCAGAGCACCTTCAGATTGCTTTCATGGTGTGTTTCTACTGAGTGTAGAGTGTATTCCATGCTGTCGTCTATCACAATCACCTTCGGCCCTAGCTACTTCTTTAAGAGAGGAAAAGAATAAAACTCCAGTCTTTCCTGCCAAGGAACAAAACATATTCCATTATGTAAAGACTAGATGAATGGACTTCACTTCCACAAAACAAGCAACACTTTGTTTAAGCAGCTGTATCTGAAAGGGGTGTATGTTAGAACCAAGCAAGAAAAAATAATTAAATGTGAAATTTTCCACAGTAAATAATGTCACAGGTACAAAGAAAAAGTTTATCAGCTGAGATAATGCTGCCTGCAACTATGAAACATTATAATGACAACTATAGTATTATGTTGGGGGTTTCCTAGATTCCTGAATATGACTGACATGACCTCACGGATGTACTCCGGGATGTCCATAATAGTCTCATTAGCTTTTGGAAGGGCTTGCACTTATCATGCAAGCCTTGAAGTACCAATCATCAGCAGTCCCAGTCTTAGCACACTGGCTGGCCAACTTTCAGCAGCAGCTGCAGTGGCAACATGGCTGGAGCTGCTCCTGTGAGCTTTGGAGATAAAAAAAGAACACCCTATCTGACTCACTGAATTAATATCTGTCAGTCCTGTCAACACTGTATTCGGTGTCTGGGAAGCTGATATAGTAAATTTCTGCCCATATTGGTAATGGCAGTGATTCACTGAAAGCAATTGGAAAGATGTTAGATCGTGTAACAGGATTAAGATTTCTCTACCTGGCAAAAGAAATAGGGATTTAAAGTACCATAAATTCCCTCTGAAATCTTTCTTTTGCATTGGTTTTCTTTTCCACTTTAGTTGGATTTCAGTTCTTGACCATTTCTTTCCTTCCTTCCATTTTCTTTC
>VWZG01010281.1:75870-196706 GCA_013396735.1 Grallaria varia
TCTCTTCTCCTTCCTTCTCTCTCTCAGTCCCACTCTATCTTTTATTTGTTTTTTGGGTTTTTTATCGTGCTCTATTTTTGTCTTTTCTCAAAAGTGTGTGTGTGGGGAACTCAGAAGTAACTGTTGTAACTCACACATAAAATTCATGTGTATCTTCAAAGTATTTTGCAGATCATTCTTTTCCCTCATTGCAAGTGAGAGGATGTCTTTCAAAAGTCAATTTTAGAAGAACAGACTAAGGTACAAGAAACATATTAATTATACCAGAGTGTATGACCTTGGATTTTAACCTGTTGGTACTGATTATTGCTGTGAGCCCAAAGTTTTGCCAACATGACTCTACAGAAAGTTTGGACCCTGAAGTTTCCCAGGACATACCTAAACCTATTTCCCTTCCTGAGAATTCATATTAGCTTACTAATGGATGATTTAACACACCAGAAAAATAACCGTCAAAATACAGTAATACATGTGAAGGAGGTAGAACAAAAACTCTAAAGGATTAATGGTGAAGGTCAGGGGAAAGGAAGTTGCAGGGTTCAGACATAGCAAACACTGTGCTTTTATTTTGGATGGGCCTGCAGGAAGGAAGAAGGTTGGACTCAGTGATCTCAGAGGTCTTTTCCAACCTAATTGAGTCTGTGATTCTGTGATTCTGAGTCTGATGGGTAGAAGACAATGTGGACATGGAGCTGAACTGAAATTGAATTTAAGTGCTCCAGGAAGGTGGCAGAAGAGCCTCACTGAGCAGCTGCCACATAGTCACTAAAAACTGAACTCCTGTGATTCTTCTTGGGACAGCTGGACTGTCAAAGAGGGAAACCTTTCCTTCACTAGTCATTTGTCCCATCATGCCCCCACCTCCCCTTCAACAATAGCTCTGGATATCAAGTATGACATGATATTGAAGTATGTGGAGGTCCAGGGGTGAGTCATCAGTGAAGTCTATGCAGTATTTATTAACTTCCACTAACTTTGTTCATTCTATCTTCAGCAGTACCTCTGAAAAGAGTACTATATTTGGCTAGGCCAAAAGAAAATCCTGGCTTATTCTGGTGCAAATCATCACAGGTTGAATTTTACTGATTTAGGTGAGAGTGGAGACCCAGAAGTCTGCCAAGGATGCATTTCCTTTAAGTGAAAACCCCAAAATAAATCTTTATAAGGGCCTGGCAATGGGAAGGAGGGGTTTTTGTTTGATTGTTTTTTTGTAAAAATTAGACAGACCCAAAACAAAGTAGGTAGCTCAGTTCATTTGAGGTGGCATAACAGCAACAGGCAAGACTGATGTCTCACAACAACATACCATCGTGGACTGTACTCAGGACATAGCATTCTTCAAATATTGAAACAGGACAGTGTTTAGATCCTGAGTTTGCTCAAGAACACTGGAATGAGAAAAATACTGAAAGAAAATAGTTGGCTACCACTTATATGGCTTCTGTTTCCTTGGAGCCAGGAGAAAATATGTTACTAGAAGCAGTAATTAGTGAAATTATAGAAAGAGACAAATTGAAGTCTAGGTTAGTTAGATGTACCTATTGCCCACCAGTCAGGGGGAGGGGGGGTGGGGAAGGGGCTTTTTTTTTTGTTTGCCAAAAGTATTCTGTGGCTTCAGGGAGGAACTAGAAAACCTCCTCACCTTGGCACACCCATGGCATATGGTGCTCCATGATTTTTTCCCATGTGTCTTACGTTGACTTTTTGCCATGTAATCAAACCTTATAAACCTAAAAAAAACCACCCCAAAACAAATAAAAACCTGAGGATCTATCGGCAAAGAACACAAAGTACCAAATAACATTTGAGGCCAATGTGGTAGAGGAAGAAAATGGATCAACAATTTGTGAATTACAGGTTTGACACTAATGGGAGAAAATGTTGTAACACACTTTGCACCCTCAAATATTCACTGTTTTCCTGTCTTTGTATGTGACCAAGTTCTTGAGCTCTTGTATGCATCTACTCATTACAGTTCACCAGCATCAATGCCAGTGCAGAATGATATTTGCCAGTTCCTTTTTAAGCATCTTTACTGGGAAGTGAGAATATTTGCAGATTAACTGAAGGCTAATCATTGAACTTCCTCAGTGGAAGAAAATTTTGCTTTTCTGACTTGACTTTCTTTTTCTTTTTGGCTGGGGGGTGGGGGTGGGGAGATTAAAAACATTTGATTTGGCCTGAACTAAAAGTGCATACTTCACACATATTTCTAACCAACCCCCAAAAACAGTCTCTGGCTTTGAACGTGTTGAACAGGAAGCCATTTAATGTTGGAATGCTTGCTTTGCCGGTCCAAGAAACACACGTACCTATTACTCCTGGGCTATCTAAAAAGTTTGAGGGTGAAAAAGTTTAATTTATATGTAGAAACTTGTTTCCTGTTTTGTTTTTCCCCCTTGTGTGCCAAGTCTGTTTTTTAAACTCTGTGATAGGAAACACATTTCCCTTTTTCTCCCTTTCGTCTCACTTTATTTACCCAGCTGTATAATTCACTTCAATTTATAGCTCATACTCTTACCTGGTTTAAAGTCCAAAGACACAGTGAGAGAGAGGGAAAGATGGATGTTGTGTTTTCATGGTTACTGAGGAAAGGGAGGAATCTGGGTGGATATGAAGCTGCCTTTATATCAAGATCAAGGGAGTGGTGGTGGGAGACTTCTCTTTCAGGATGTGCCACAGTATATGTTGAAGAAAGGTGAGAAAGAGGGCACAAGGAAAGCTGTGGCAGTGTAGAGTGTCCCATGATTACTGAATGAAGTTATGCATGTTTTAACTCTACTTGCTTTCTCCAAGAGATATCCATCTCAGCAATTTTGCTCCCTTTGGAACTACTTACAGGTAGAAGCATGAGTAGCTAAAAATAAAATTAAGTGAAGTAAAGTAAAGTAAAACAAAACCAAACCAAAACAAACCAAATAAATAAATAATTAAAAAAAAAAAAAAAAAAACCAATTCACAGATCTTTGGTATTTATTCATGAACTCTGCAAGGGAATTAGCTCCCCAAAGAGAAAGAAAAGCCCTCCTGACCAAGAAATGTAGCATTGTTCCTCCTATGGAGATCAACTGGTTTATGTTAATAGCCTCAAATTAAAGTTTAGCATACATGTATATGATTTCTTCTGTATGTGCAACAGATCCTTCATGTGCTTATACCTCTATAGCTAAGAAAAACTGAGAGGTCAATAAAACAGTGAGTGCACCCACCAAATCTGTCCAAACCAATCCCCATTCCTTCAGGACTAGGTGGCTGGGACAGACAGGCTGCCGAGCACCATTACCTCCAGAGGAAATCACTGCTGCAGTGAGGTCTCACAGACTGCCACACCGCATCACTTCTGCATGGGTTGATATAAGGCCAAGCACGGGAATGAAGAGATTTCATTTGGCATTTGCCCACATTTCTGCCAATATTCCTTGCCAGACTGCCTGCCACACCCTGGCCAGTGCTGAGGCAGGATTATCAAGTCTCTCTGGGAAGTACATTCTTGAAAAGGGTTGTTGCATTTGTTGCACCTTTTCCCTTTTCCATAGGTCTGCAAGCACTTGCTTCCTACAGTTGGTGCCATATCCCAGATGGTGGCATGCTGAGGAGGCTCTCCTGTGTGTCAGCCACAGCAGGTCTAGAGTTTGAGATTTTTCATCTCCCCAGGTTCATGTCTTTTTCCGAAGAGAAGGTTTATGAACAGAATAAAAATTGCTCCTCATTTCTGCCAGAACGGCACAATCCTTACTACAGTGTCTCTGAAGCAAAGCCTCATGCTGCTTTGAGGAACCATTCTGCCTCTTCTCTCTCCAGGGATTTGGGATATGGGAAGGAAGGAGGGCTGAGCCTTCAGTGCATATCACTCTGCTCAAGGACAAAAGATGCTACGTTTAACTCTCAGTGTTTGGATGCCAAATGTTCTGCAAGGGACTCATCCAACACCTGGACAGCAAAATAAAGAGAGCCTTCCTTGGTCTGCCAGAATACTTGCAAAACAAAGTTAAATTATTACTTTTTCTGACTAAATAATATAAAAATGAGGCACTTAGTGCACCATTTCAAAGGCTGACTGCTAACCACCAGCAATAAATATATTTCACTGGAAACCGAATGCAGGAATTATGGTAGAGCAAATAACTATTTGGGGCCTGGCTGAGGCATATTACAATGAAGAATTGGCAGAAGTGCTTCTTACTTCTCTTATCCAACTAATGTGCTTTTCATCTGTCATCCCTTTTAATGTCTGAATAGGCTTTAAATAATTTTTCTCCTTAGATCTTGTTCATTCTTCTGAGAATGCTTAAAAGTACCTTTGTTTTCTCCCTGTTTTAGGAACTCTCAATTTTATCTCTCTAGCACCAGCCACAGCCACATTGCTACAGACTTCTGCCCAGGGAGAGATCCTACACCAGGGGGCACGGGGTGACTTCCATCCATATTGCTCAGAGCTGTGCTGTGGAGCACCTCACCTACTGTCACCTCTGGAGTCCATAGGAAGCCCCCGAGGTCATAAGACATACATAATTATTTTATGTTGTGATCTTTCAGAAAATTTCAGCCTGCTGTAGCGGTGTTTTCATAGCATGGTGTCAAATTAATGCACACCATGGAGCACAGTATGAGTCTGTGTGAGGGTACCCAAGAGCATGAATTTGCTAGAATGACATAGAAAAACTGCATGGAGTGAAAAAACTGAACTAGTGTTTTCTGGAAATAAATTATCCCCAAAATAATTAGTCCATTTCATCTCAGGGAAGAACAGATTTATTCCAAAGGGCAGGCCAGGACTTGTATCCATGGAAGAAAACGAATAGAGGTCCAGAACCTGAGAACAGACTGAGCACCTGAGGTACAGTGTGGACATATCTACAGCCTCCAGCATTTCTTACCAACCCCTAGCTCTCTCTTCTTCCTAAAGCCATAAGTGATCATGCAAATGACAGCTGAGCACACCCCTGTCTAATGAAGGGCTCTGTGGGATTTATGAAAGTTTCCAAAAGGTTGGATGGTTCAGAATGTGTTCCATTCCTTTTTACCAGTGCAAAAATGAAAACTAATGGGCTTTTTAACCCTAACCCTAACTTTTTTCCACATCAAAAAAAAAAAAAAATTGATCAGATATTGGTGTAACAAAGACCTCCTTCCATTAGTTTTTGTTTTATCCCCCCCCCACCGTAGGGTCATTCCAGTTTTGGTCACTAATGTGCAAGCAAGTCTAGCTACCTGCACTGGTGAGAGGGAGTTGAGAGCCCAGGACCAATGTTCTGACAGACCTCTATCTGTGTCTCAGTCGCCCTAGTTTTGGCCTGACACTTAGCAAACTTCAAGTGTCTGACTGTTCTCAGCAAAGTTAGTGGCAACAGTCCCATTGATTTCCACGTTTCCTTGACCTGTGTCAAAGCGTACACTTCATAAGGAAGTCACTGGGGTTTGTGAAAAAGAATTATTTGGAGAAACAGTGCCCTAAAAGATGTTACTGGAGATCCCTTAGATCAGGGACAGGGACCTTGTACAAGGCTCATAAAACTGCCGGTAAGTTTTCCCTGACTGCAATGCAAGTGAAAGCGGGCAGTCACACTGGGCTTTTGGAAGTCACTTATCACCAGCTAAGGTGTAAAGCCTAAACACATACTCAAGAGTAGGTGTTTGCTGATAAAGCCTAGGAAACTAAAATCGTTAGTTAATGGTTATGAGTTTTCCTTGCTGATACTAGAAAACTTTCTGATAAGAATGTAAAAAACCTGGCAAACACTTTGTAAGCTTCCTTGGCCAAATAACTAAAGCTAATTAGAGACCTCATTATCATCTTCTGTATTCTGTTGGTGTTAGGCCAAGAAATGGTGCCTTTACACCCATTTTTTATAGAAGTCTGCAAATGTAGCAATTCCCTTGCATGCATAAATTTAAATCCTGCCTAATCTGTGAATCTTGCCACACAGCTTGCCACTTCCAGGATCTGTCTCATCTAACCAAACTGAGCCCCAGTGGTCCACTGAAAAACAAAATACATCTTTTCAAAACCTTCTCAGTGTGCCTTCCTTTTAGTTGGCTATATAATACCAGTAGGAAACCTTGAAGAATGTTCTCATTCTGTATAACTCTCAGTGACTGGGAGTCATCTTCAGTCTTATATATACTGTATAGAGAAAGATACGGTTTATAATTCCAAGTTAGGCAGAAATGGAATGCCTGAGTTCTGTAGGCAATTAATGACAAATGCGTAACTTTTAAAATGCATTTTGTTCTTCTCTTCCAACACCGTGGGAAGTGTAAACAATTTTTAAGGATTCCATGTCATTGACTTCAGCTTTCTCAAATCACACAGCAAACTTTTTAAATTCTACTAAAATTATCTTAATTTTCCAATTATTGCTACATCTGTATGTTTGGTGATTCCCTCACCAGTGTATTTCGCCAAAAAAAAAAAAAAAAATCAGTTGTATACTACTTGTATAAAGATATTGGGATGTCTAAAAGAAAAATAAACTATTTTTAATAGCGTCTGTGGAGAAGGGCATAATGAAACTTTTTGCATTACCTCTTCATCTGCTGTCATTTACTTTGAAGATTAGAAATGGAAACATTTTTATAGGTGGTTGATTCTGGGAAAAAGAAAGTGGCTTTTGCATTGAATCCAGAGGACCAAGAGGCATTTCCATTAATTTTGGACGAACTGTCAAAAAATAATCCTGAGGAATTTTAAGAACCAAAGTATGTAATTCCCTCTGCCTCCTCAAACACTTGAGGCTGATCTTTTTCAACCTCAATTTATTAAGAGTTGTCTTTCAGCTATATATAGTAATAATGTCACTTTTTTAGTGAAGATTTTATGTTTTGGGTGAGTATGCAAGAATACACATGTACATGTGGAAAACCTCATACACATAGTGTCATGCTGTGTTTCTGACTGAATAAGGCTGTATTTTACAATTATTTTTATCTCTAGAAAATGTTATCTGAGTGTTCTTGTGTTTTTCTAGGACCTAACTCACTCTTAAAAAACATTAGCTATAAATCCAAGAAACTGATTCCTTTCTGTGAAACCTTTGACTGCTTCCCGTTAGTAGCATTTTGAGAAATGGAACTTGATAAACACTTTCATTTCCTCTGTGTTTTGCATGTTTATGCATATCTTCAGGTATGTGCATATCAATGACTTCACTGTTTATCATGTCAGAAAAAAAACCCCAAACCAATCCATGTGTTAATGATCTTGTTTATTCCTACTCCTTTTTGAATTATAATCCTGGCGGGATTTGGGTTTCTTTACTGTTTTATTTATAGACTATGTAAACATTATCATTTTCATTGTATTTGCACCAACTCTGCAGAAGTCTTGCAAGTCTCAAAATAAATCGTTTTCTGTGTATTGCCAAAACACCATTTAAATCTAGGTTGGCATTTAAGAGTGGTTCACATTTACTGTCTGTCAGTGACTTCCCATCACTTATCCTCAGTTTAAAAGCAAAAGGATGCCGGTGGTTTTAGCTGTCAGGTCAAAGAGTTGTTTCTTGGTTTGAAAATAAGGTGGAGTTCTTCTTGGCTCATGTATTATCACCTCTAAACCAGTCCCAGTTGCAGTAACACATTAATGCAGAAAACTGGAGAGATCTTGAGAAGCCCAAATAACAGGAAAGCACCACAAGGTGACAATCATTTATAACAATGTGGTACGTTATTTGGGGTTGGGTAAGGGCACAGATATTGCACAGGGGTAAGATTACTAGCTTCTACTTATCAACCATAAACATGACCCACGGGACTGAAAGAAAAGCAGTATTTTACGTAAATGCACTTAAACTATTTTAAACCAGAAGACAAAAACTTTGGCCTATACCAGCATTTTTAGAGAAACACTTCAGAAGATAAAAATCTGCCTAGCCATAAATACATTGGTCTGAGAGAAAGGTCCCTCTCCTTCTTCATGAGTATCTACTACTATCTAGTAAATACAATTAATTTATCTTTGACAACACAGTTCATCATTATTTTCCTTTCACTAATACATACACCATTAGGTATCACTACATTTGTCTTTGTTCATTTAAGAGATCTGCATTTTAATACCTTGAGATTTCTTGATGGATGCTAAGGCAAAGATGGGCAAAGCAGTTGAACTGAAATAAAACTTCTTTGCCTATTCTTATAAACACTACTTGCCTTGCTTCCGGAGATGTTGGCCTTTTTTAAAAACGTTTAGAGTTTTGTACTTCTAGATCTGGGAGAGATAAGGAAATAAATGCCAGCATTACAAAATAAAAGCTAAAACTGCAGTAGTGCCAACTGGAAACGGACATATGGGAAATCTGTCAAAAAATTCTTATATTCAAATCACTTCCTTTCCAACTTTGTAGTATCAACATTTGACTTACTCAGATAAGGTCTGAATAGAAGGCTGGGCTCTCCAACATGTATTTGAAATTAAAGTGAAGCTGCCAGCATTTTGGGACAAAAATATTTGGGCACTAGTCAATTTTAAATGTTATAGGAAGAATATTCTAAAACTTCAATATCCATCTGCTGTATAAAACACTGATAGAGATCTCATTGTCAGTCAACTTTTTGCTAAATGGTGGAATAAAACTTGAACGTGAAAAAAATCTCATTAAATGCAGTCCCTGCACCCACTCTGGGAGCAGCTACTGAAATATAGGAAATATATTATGCTGAAAAGTTCTGCTCATAACACCAGAGGGATAGACTGATGCTTAGCTAGGAGTCTTTCTAGTGACCTTGTTGAATTTTGGATCAGCCCATAAGATGTCAGACTATGTGTACTTTGGAATATAAATGCATGTGTACACTGTGCCTTAGGATCTGCAAAAGTACAGATCAAAAATACAAATTGGAGAGACAGACAAATGTGATGGTAATTAAGTCAGATGAAACTAATAGATTTTCCAGCTGCAGTGAAGAGCTGTTAAGCAAATGGTGGTTACATCTTTCTAACACGGAAATGCAAGTATTTTATAGCTGTTGAAAGGCAGTCTTTATAAACCACATTGTCAAAGTATGAGCAATCAGTTTTTACTTCAATTTTCCCAAGGTTCTGCGTTTTCACAGTAACATTGTAATGGCTCTTTGAGGGGAAAAACAAAAGAGTTCAGACTGTTCAGAAATAATGATAGCTTAGACATGAAATAATACTTTCTAATTATAGATACAGAGTGGAGTTCCTATGTTAACCTACTTTGTGGAGTCAACAAAAATATCAACACTGAGTACAAGGAAGTTAACTGAAGCCAGCTTTTTGAGAAGCTGTTTTTTACACATCAGTCCTTAGTTCTCATTATTTTCTAATTCATAGATAAATCTAATACTGCTACCTATTACTACAGTTGTTTTAAACATCACCTTTCAAAAACTTATTTTCTGTTAGTTAAAAGCGTACCAAATAGAACTTTTGTATATGGCACATCTTCAAGGTGAACATTTCTGAAAAGTCTATAGGGATGCTCCTGAGAATATGCAAGAATTTAGAGATCCAGTGCTTTTGTTTTCCTGAGCAGACTTACTTCACAACATGGTCATGTTTTAGCTGGAAGTGGCTATGACTGCCCAACTCAGTGCTGTGGGCATGTGCTAAGCACACTAAGCTATTGCTTACACTATACAGTCCCACTGGACTTAGGCATGGGGCTTCTTAGCTTACAAAACAGCAGAAAGAGGTCATTTTGTCAAGACAAGCCAGCAAAAGCACAGTGGGATGTTTTGTGTTGGCTGCTCAGGTCCCTGCAGACTCTGCCTCAGAAGACAGGCCATTTCTCACAGATTGCTCAGACAGCAACGTCTCCATCCTACCTTAAATGACATTTATTCCTTTTGTGAATCTGAGATGTGAATAAAGAGCAAGACATGCAATGAACAAATATCAAATTGCTGCTTCTTCAGTAAGCACCAGTCAATCTGTACCTCAAATAGACCAGAACTTCTCTTGCATAACAAACTCACTGAAATGTGAGGCATGTGTTGAACACCTGAAGATACGACTAGGTCTGATTATCAATCTGCCCCAATTCTGAGTAAAAACATAATAAAATCAGCCTGCAACAAGCTGCAAAAGGGTTCTAGGAGGCATTTCCCCCCTCCAGAAGACCTCTAATACCTTTGTTCCAACCCTAGGAACTGCAGGAACTGCACCAGGTGTAAAAAGACATACAACATCCAGCAGGTTCCATACTACTTGGTTACAGTCCATGAATTGCCATTTTATAATTGTCAAGCAATTGAAATAATTTGAGTCACTTAGGAAAAAAAAAACCAAACCAGAAAATCCTTCTTTTGCTTTTCCCCTTTTTTTTTTTTATTGCAATCCAACAAATTTTATCGATGTTAAGAGTCATATGAATGTCCTGCACAGACAAGTTGTCTTCTGCATGCGATACATCTCTGATGGACCAACATTAGTAGAAAGGTGATCTGGCTGTTGCATTTCACTTTTTGTTATATTTCACTTTCAAAACCAGCTCTCTACTGTTTGTTTCTTCTCCCAATTAAAAACGTGCACTGGGAAAATGTGGTGACTCACCTCCTCCTCCCTTTTTGCTACAGTAAGATAAAAGAGGTTGGCAAGCAGCTGCAGAGCAAGAGGAAGTCAAGAAGAGATGCCCATTCTCCCATCCCCTCACAAGCAGCATCTAGCAACTGCTGCCTGTCCAGACCTTTTCTTCAGGTGACTCAATCTCCCAAATTGACTGTGATCCTGAAAAAATGGCTCATGCCAAATAACCATCCAGATAATGCTGCAAATTCCAAGCTAATCAGGGAAATTGCCTGTTCACTTGAACAACAGTCATGGGCCTGGGAGGCGCCAGCCTCCAACTGCAGTCATGCCTTGGCTCATTAGTCCTATGTGTCCCTGAAACTAAACTGTCAAAGGGGTATTGAGTGCACAAAGCACTGGGCAGCATCTGAATTAAATTCCTGCGCAGAACCAAAAATAGA
This sequence comes from Grallaria varia, assembly GCA_013396735.1. Lineage (NCBI taxonomy): Eukaryota > Metazoa > Chordata > Aves > Passeriformes > Formicariidae > Grallaria > Grallaria varia. Next base: position 86,803 of record VWZG01010281.1, read on the forward strand.
ACACTTTGAGCCCCTCCTCTGATGAGAAGAAAAAATTCCTGGACAAAAAAAAAATGCTTTTCTTGGTATTATTTAATGTGTTTTTCTGTCTAAAAAGCTACAAATTTTTGGCCTCAAGGGGTGCTAGCCTGTTACCTTAGAGACTGTTTCTTTTAGAGGCAGTGGAGTGGCAGAGGGCATGCCTTTGTTGCTTACCTTGGCAACCATGAATTGCTAAATGCTGTTCCCATGAATGCAAGCCTTTCACTGCCATTAGTGCTTGCCCACAGGTATAAACATTCCTTCATGAAAAGGTCCAGGGGAATGTACACTACCTCGATAAAAATCAAGACGACAAACAAAAGCATATTATATAACAGAGCAGTTATATAAAATTAGATTTTAAAACAAGATGTGTCTTTAATGACATTGATCCTGGACGTGATCAAATTTCCTGTTCCATTTATATTCCCTACAGCCATAGCAAGTGGTGGCAGTGGGGAAGGGAAGAAAGTGAGAAAGCTCAACAGGATATTCTTGTTTCTGTAATTGCAAAATGGAAGACCACTGTGTCTGTACTCAGAATAAACCTGCTGGATGGTTTTAGAGGAATAGTACAACTCTAGCGGTCTCCCTCCCTGGCACCACAGCAGATAGAAGCAGGAGGAAAGCAGAACTTTCCAGGGCTGTGCAATGGCACTAGATCCCCCCGCTCACAGGAATTCTTTATGGTCTAGCTGGGCAAACACTACAGGCAACATTCTCAACATGTTTACCTGTATAAAGCCCTTGTGCTGCAAAAACAAGAGATTTGTTGTATTCTTCCTGTAAATGAGGCTGTTGAGCGTGGAGGAATTAAGTACTAAACTTAATTCTCCCCTCCTTCCCTGCTCCCCAGTCTCCATTTTGTAAACTTAAAAAACAAGATTTTCATTCCATTATCAAGTCAATCCACTTTCTCAGATCCCATCTGATAGTCAGTACTTCTAATAAAACCTTGGCCCATCTACATTTTTAGATTGTAGTGGGGTGTATTTAGAAGGAGAACAATCTCATGGGAAAAGACTACAAGACATGTCTCTTAATGTCTGTCAGAGGGGGCCAGAAAGAAGCTAATGGCTCATGAGAACTGAAAAGGTTAGACTGCAGTAATACACAAGGATGCTATGGTCTTATCTGCCTGTACAAGAGCAACTTTGTACAATGAGAGTTGGGTATAGTTCTATGGCAGGTTTGATGGGCCAGGAGTAGTCTGCTCTTGCCTTGAGAAAATCCACATGGCAATGGTGCTTGGCACCTCCCATGTATCCCTCCTTGTGAGCAGAGTAGACTGGCCTTGCATCCACGATGTGCTATGACACTTGGCAGTCAAATGAGCTCTTGAAAGCTGAGCGGAATGCAAGGTCACTATCTCAGACCTTCAGCTGAAAGCCATTTAACTGCACCAGTTAGCCACATATGCACAGACTGCTGCTTCTGGGATATTCACATGCACCCAGGAGATGTCACTGGAATGGCAGCTCTTAGGATACCATGTAGTAGAGCATATCCATGGGCCAAATCCCTAGAGAGCCCCACTGAAGCCAGAAGAATGACCAAGCTATTGGTACTGCCCCCATTTGCACAAAGGGCAAATGCTCATTGCTGGGAAAAAAAAATGGCAGCAGGGCCAGCAGGTCAAGAGAGGTGATTCTTCCCCTCTGCTCTGCCCTGCTCTGGTGAGACCTCACCTGGAGCACTGCATCTGTCCCTGGAGGCCTTAGCAGGACAGACACTGCAGCGAGTCCAGAGGAGGACCATAAAGATAATCAGAGGGATGGAGCACCTTTCCTATGAAGACAGGCTGAGAGAGTTGGGCTTGTTCAGTCTGGAGAAGGGAACACTCCAGGGAGACATCGTTGTGGCCTTCCAGTAACAAAGGGGACCTACAAGAAAGATGGGGACAGACTTTTTAGTAGGGCCTGTGGTGATAGGACAAGGGGTATTGGTTTTAAACTAAAAAAGGGTCCATTCATACTAGATATGAGGAAAAAATATTCTTATGATGAGGGTGCTGAAACACCGGAGCTAACAGGCTGCCCAGAGAGGTGGTGAATGTCCCATTCCTGGAAATGTGCAGATCAGGCTGGATGGGACTCTGAGCACTGTGATCTAGTTGAAGTTATCCCTGTTTGTGGCAGGGGGTTTGGAACTAGAGGACCTTTAAAAATCCCTTCCAATCTAAACTATTCTATGATTCTATAAAAACATGCAGAGCCTTTTAGCAGGCATAAGCAACAGCCACACATCAGGAAAGGACAAAGAAGGACAGCTGTCACAGGCAGACCCTGGCCTGTTGGTCATGCTCTGGCCCTTTCTGGCTTCCAGCAGGGTAGCTGGAGGCTGAGCAGAGAGGACATGCAGAACAGGAGACCCAAGCCTGACCGGGAAACCTGAATGGCCTTTTCCATTACTCCTGAAACCTGTGGGTTTGACTTTTCTCTCTCAAAAGAAGAAATGTTAGACTCACAGGAAAAATATTCACAGATGTCATTTTTCAAGACACTTCTCCCTCTCCCCTCTTGAGCTCCAGTCAAGTAGTTCTCAATTCTCTGCTAGTAAAGCAGCTACATTTTTGCTTTCTTTTGCCCTCATGTTGTCAAATTGGTGGAAGGTGAAGGATGGAATAGAGGCTCTTCTCATGGGCAGAGATTGACCAGCTGCCCCTGGAGGTCCTGTCTCAGCATCTCTCCTCACTCTCCAGCCTTCTCACTTCCCCTCAAAAGGCCTGACATCAGGCACTGACAGTCACTACCAAATCATGGATGTTGCCAGCACCCTGCAAGTGCCAGCCAACAAGCCAGTTATCCTCACCCACTGCTGTGGCACAAGCTTCATGCCTGCTGGCCAACTAGTGCTATAACACTGAGCTTCTGCTGATGTCAGTGGAGGAACAGCTTTGAGCTTCTTTCTGCTTATCACACTGATGATCACACCATCACTGTCCCCTTGTAGGAATGAGGTCTTTGCTGATTTACATCATGTTCTTCTGTGGACATACTGTCTATTCTACTACTTTCACACACACCTTTGTTCATATTTCCACTCCTAGTGCAACCTTAAGAGAATGAGGAACATCCTGGTCTGTTGCACTGGCCAGTGCTCATGGACTCCACAGCCATAGGGACTTTCAGGGATGTGGTGAAGGTCTAAAGACCTCATTGCTAGAGGTTTCCTCTGAAAAGAAAAGAAAAGAACTTGCAGAGTACAGAACCTATTCCTGCTTGATTTCAAATCTTATGAAAGATTACCAGCGTCTATCTCTATGTATGTAAAAATACAACCAAATCAAACCAGGAAAAAATAAGCATTAAAAAGGACAAAACAATACTTACACTTTTGGTCCCCCAAAAAGTGAGTGTTCTTTTCAGCAGTACTAAATGCAAAAACAACAAAAAATGAGAGCTGCTTCTTGGTTTCTTGATCAAAACAGCCTTCCTTCATGAAACAACCAGTATCACTTTCCAGGTGTTTGTCAAGGAAGAGACAATGGTAGTTATGGGACATTTCTATAAAACAGAAGTGAGAAAAATTGAAAATATGTTTGGTATATGAGACACAAAACAATTGTGAAGCGATGCAGCTGTGAAATCCATTAGTGTGAACATCTTACAAGGAATACTAAAAAACTGGGGACATGTAGATGAAGCTCAGTAAGCTGCTAAGTTTTACAAACTTAAAATGTTTGCAGTGTAGAGTTACAGGACATCTCAAGAAAACAAGCCAAAATGTTTCTTCATTATACTTTTTCCTGCACCATGTAAGTACATGAAAATGTTCCAAGAAGCAGAACATTTGCTATGCTCACTTCAAAGTAGCAGAATGTATGTGCAAATTGAAGAGATTAAACAAAAGTCATAAATATTTCTGAACTGAACATGCACTTCAGAAAAATATTCTGTCCTACAGTTCTCTGTTCAAAACCTGTTACTTGGGTTGGTTTCTGAAGTCCTTACCATACTGAGAAGCTCTAGCATCTCCTTCAGGGAAAATGAAAAGAAGAAAGGAAAATTATCAGGAAGGCTGGAATACCTGTAAGCATTCACCACCTGAGCTGGTAACCAGCAGGCTTTAAGATTTAGAGGCAATTATACCTTTTTAGTAAAAAATCATCAGAATTCTGTTTACCTTTACAGTGTGGATGGTTCAGACTTGGAGTCCCTTGATTTCTCTGCCTTAAAAGCACCCTTACCTCCCTCCCTTTCCTGGCACTCTTGTGGAATATTGTGCAGGCCAATATTTGCCACTGTTTCTTTCCTCGCGTGGAGTAACAATAACCATTTACATCAATGAAACATAAATCTGGGAGCAAAATGGCATCAGATATCAATCAAAACAAACCAGCTATTAAACAAACATGAAGATTGGTAGGGGAATAAAGACAGTATCAAAGGCTACAGTTCTCACTGCAATGTCAGGTTTTCCACTGCTTCCCAGTTGTGCCATTACTGCTCAACTGAATGACAACAGACCACTGCACTTTAGAAGTACCAAAGAAATTTCCACTATAGAATAAGGTCAGATATTTCATTATTTTAGTGTTCCAGCACCCGTGTCAGGTCACATTTAGATTCACTCAGCTGAATTTCCTACATCTGAACTGTAAATTCTTAACATATTCAGTAGTTCCTCCATAACTACAGCACCCAGAAGAAAATATTCTTGCCTTGTCTTGTTTTGTCTTCTTTTCCTTCCCACAAAAACTCTCCTCCCTCTCAAAGACAGGAATTTGATGTGGTTTTGTCACCGAGTTTGGTCACTTCAGGTTTTGGAAGGTGGCTTTCCCCAGGTCCACCCTGACCTCAGCCCCCTTCAACCAGCCTGTGGTCCTGGAAAGGCAGCACAGCCCTAGCCTTCATCCAAGAACATCTAAAATGCTCACTGGGTCTGGTGTCCCTCTCAGTGACATACAGAGCTAGCTTCTAGAGTATAGTGGTCTGAGTGGATGAAATTGAATAAACTGGTATTATTTCAGGGGAAGGAAGTAGTAGGGGGTTTGGTTCACTACACGGAATACGTTAAAGGCTGAGAGTTGCCAGGAAAAGGACCATGCAAATTAAGGGATTTTTTTCCCCCCATAATATGGTGAAATTAAAGAAAACCTAAAATTAGTATTCCAACACTAGCTTCACAGGTCCCGATTCTGCCATTCCTGAATAAATGTGATGAAATGTGAGGAAAAAAAGGCTTACTTCTGTCAGGGAGCTCTGAAATGCTGTGATTATCAGGTAGTAATAAGTTCCTTGGAATTATCTAGTGATCATGTATTGGGCTGTTTCAACTCATACCTGAACATCTCATATGTACTGTGGGCATACCAGGAGAGCAGCCCTCATCTCTCCTTCTCCAGATTTTACCTGTGGCTTGGATAGTCATGATTATTCTCTCCATCTACTTGCAGCAAACATGCTCTGATTCACCCACTAATGCAACTTGTCAGCTTCTGTTGTGAGACAATGGTCACAGTTTGAAGGTACCAGTACATATGACCCACAGTGATCCTCTTACATTGCTGTACCAAAGCCACCATCAAGCATTCCTCATTTGAAAGCAACCATGGCTGATTATGTTGCTGATTTATGTCATAAGTTATTGTACTACCTAGTCATTGTTAAAAACACTTTCCTGTGGAAGTTTTGAACTAACAAGTATTTTGGATGGTAAATTCCATGAGAATATGCTACTAATTTTTACCTATCTGGTGGCTTACTTTAATCACTGCCTCTACAGTAAAGTCACTGCTGGGATGGTAGACAGCAAATATTTAGCAGTAGTCTATAATGCTATGCAAAAGTATAGGGGAAAAACTGAGGAAGAACACCATATCCAATTGAAGTGGCAGAGGAATGCAGTAAGCAGAATTTAATTACTTGTGTGAGAATTTGCCTAGGAAACTGAAGTAAATGCCTCCGCTCCTTTAAAAAATGTACTTTTTAGCATATAATGATCTAAGTCTCTTTGCTAGGTGAACATTGCATTGTTAGAGTGATGGAAGGAAAGTTATGGTAAAAAACCCCCACCAAATACAACTGAACAAATGTTTCTTGAAAGTTTATGAATTTCAAGTTGATACAAGGAAAAAATTGCCATAACTGTCTAAGAAAAAGCAAAATCAAGGGAAAATAGGGCTAGTTTTGATCGTCACACATTTCTGAACTTCTAGAAGCCAGTGCCAGAGGCAGAAAGAATCAGGGATACTTCTGACCCAGGAAATGCTAAACTTGACACAAATGTCTTTCTTTCATAGGATTTAAGACCTGAGGCTAGATTTACATTCTGAAACTGTTGAAAATGGTTTGGCAATTCATTATGGGTTTGATGACAGCACCCAAATCTTTAAAAAAATAGCCTGGGATCTTTTGGATGCCTTTAAGTCCTGGAAGGAAGGTCTGAAGTCTATACTCATTAGTAAGAGCAAAAGTCTACATCCAGAAAGCACTTCAGAGGAGGCACTGCAGGGATGTGTTTAAAAAGCCAGCACTCAGCCTAGTGATGCTGGGGCCCTACAAGGCACTGTGCAGAGGATAGCTACAGGGAACTCACTCTGTGTACTGTTGAGACTAACAGACTCCAGCTAGCACACACGGAAACCCTGAGGACAGGCACCAGTTTTTAACTGTCCTCAAGGGCCCACATGTTGTACTCTGAGTTATTGGGAGGTGCCTTCCCTTCCTCAGACCAATGTCTCAGCCTGTAGGAAAACTTCCTAAATTACAACAAAAAGCAGAGGTGTCCAGCCATGCTTTGCAAAAATGACTTCAGAACAGTCTACAATGTCCTGATTACATATGTAGTTCCATGGGAAGTGGCTGACTGCTACTCACTTTGGTCCTTCAAAGCTGGGAGAAATCCTATTTCTTCTGAAAGCTCCCAAACCAGCCAATAACAGGCATGTGCCCTCTTGCCTGCTCAGACATCCTGTGCAACAGAACAGATGGTCTCAGACAAAGTGAGAGACTGGGGAGACAAATTTCAAATATAAAATTCACTTCAATAACATATCATGTTTTGGGCCAGCCTTCTTTCACAATATTCCACAAAACCAGTCTTAATAGAGACATTTACAAGCACGGAGTATAGATTTGGAAGAAGCCAAGACTCCTTTTATTCCAGGAAATTGAGAGAAACTTTCCATGCAGACATACACAGCCATGCAATCACAAAATCTCCGCGAGTGTAACTTTAAGAGACACAGCAGCACCGCTCGTCAGATCAGCCAGAACCACTTCATTTTGATTGAAGAGAGGAAAAACAACAACAGTAAAACCGCTGGGTTCAACAATTTAGGCCAAGTCCTAAAAATAGCTTTCTTATGGAAAGAAATACAAAAAAAAAAACAACCCTCAATCCAAAACAAACAAACAAAAAAAACCTGAAAAAAACACCCTCCAGAAGATCTGAACTGTTCTCAAAACTGTCTGAATTTGGTGCCAAGCACACGGGGCAGTCTAATACTTAAGAGGGTGCCTGTGCCAGCTCTGAATCCCTCCAGTAACTAGAGACTGTATATCCAAGACTGGGAAGTGACTATGGAAAAAAACGCTGTTTTCTAGTGGGCAAGCTGTCCAGCCATTTTAACCTTTGCTTGAACACTTGCCTTGAGGCTTCGTGATGCACACTCTTTCCCCAGCATGCTGTCTCCAGCAGCCAGTGTTTGCAGCCTGGCATGGCTCCACAGTGGGACCAGCCTCCAGCACCCATGCTCCAGCAGCACCTGGGCTCAACCAGCAGCTGCTTGCAAGTAAAGGGTTCAGTCCCTCTGGTAAGACTGGCAAGTCCAGCCTTCCCCACTGCCTAGACCAGATGTCTTTGGTAGTGTGTGAGTGAGCAGTGCCCAGGCAGCCAGGAGGGCCAACCGTGTCCTGGGGGGCATCAGGCAAAGTACTGCCAGCCAGTCAAGGGAGGGGATTGTCCTGCTCTGCTCTGCACTGGCATGGCTTTACCTTGAATACAGTGTGCAGTTTTGGACGCCACAATATAAGAAAGATATTAAGTTATTAGAGAGCATCCAAAGGAGGGCAACGAAGATGGTGAACGGCCTTGAGGGGAAGCCATATGAGGAGCAGCTGAGGTCACTTGGTCTGTACAGCCTGGAGAAGAGGAGACTGAGGGGAAACCTCATTGTAGTTACAACTTCCTAGTGAGGGAAAGAGGAGGGACAGGCACTGATCTCTTCTCTGTGGTGACCAGTGACAGGACCCAAGAGAGTGGTCTGAAGTTGTGTCGGGAGATTTAGGTTAGATTAGGAAAAGGTTCTTCACCAAGATGGTGGTTGGGCACTGAAACAGGCTCCCCAGGAAAGTGGTCACAGCACCAAGCCTGACAGAGTTCAAGAAGCATTTGGATGATGCTCTCAAGCACATGGTATGACTCTTGGGGATGGTCCTCTGCAGGGCTAACAGTTGGACTCGATGATCCTTGCAGATTCCTTCCATTCAGCATATTCTGTGATTCTGTGACATGTTGGCAAGAAGAACGAGCCTCAGTTTTTGACCAGAGGGCCCTTGCACAGGGTCAGCCCTCCCTATGCCCAGTGGGCACAGAGCAACCCCACAGCTTGCTCCCACCAGAGATCAGGGCATCACTGGTTGAACACGGATCTGCTTTTGCAAAAAAAATCACTACTGTGGATGATTTGCCAGAAATTATCATCTTGGAGCAAGCTGTTGCTATGCTAGGGGCTGGACAAACTCAGAAGTGACTGTGTAGGACTGGAAAGGCACATGGGAATGCTGTTCCTGGCATGCAAAATAACTGAAGAGGAAAGGCAGTTTTCTTTTTCTCTGCCTTCACCATTCAGAATGGGCAAAATACGAAAAATAATGTTAAGAAAATAAGTCACAAAGCAGCTTATGTTTATCCCCTGCGAGACTCCCTATTATCTTACTAAGAACCAGGCAGAAATACAGCTCCTCATGATTTTGTTTTCATGCTTTGTTCAGTCTCAAAATTTACGGTACTAAAAGAATGTGTCCCCTTCAGGGACAGAATAAAGGAATAAATGCTTTCTGCACATTATAGTGGCAAGAAATACAGGTCATCTTTGATCATGAAAAAGGTAGGATTCTGGATTCTTACAAATCACCCGAGAACTCCATGCTGAAACACCTGAAATGTCACTCGTGACACCTGGCAAAAGAGTTCTCAAGTGTTACCAAACCTGCATCTCCTTCTTTCTCCCCAGACCAATGGCCTAACAGCTGTTTGTCTCTGGGAGGGCAACTCCACCACCTTCTCTGAAATCCCGCCCCCTTCCAGCTGCTCCTGTAAGCATTTCACTGGTAGTCTAAGGCAATCTCTGTATTAGTGATTTTGACTTTTGCCTATGGTATAAAAAGGTATTTTAAACAAATGTATAAAATATTTTTAGCAGTACAATTTTAGCTAATCTTCATTAGTTTAATTGTTGCTAAATAGGCTCCAGCGTAGCTCAATCAGTTTTCACATGAACTCGGGACCCAGTCCTTGCTTCAGTTTCCTGAAGACCTTTGCTAGAATGACTGGATAAGCTACTTTCTTCCATTCCACATGACTGAAATTGGTATAAGGACCAAGAGAGGCCAGTGCATTTAAGGAAGAAAGGTCGCTTTTCAGGCAAAAAACAGTTTTTAAGAAGCCAAGGTCATAGCTGAATTTTAATATACCAGCTACAAGAAATATGAGAGAAACAGGAATACTATTTTGGGTCACGTAAGTATCATATTCTGAATAATCTTTTTATTAGCAGGCTGCCCTTTTCTGCCCCACCTTTCTTGCCAGCATTTACCTCAGGCTTTTACATTTCCATCACTGCTATGAGAGGAGCGTTTGTCAGCTTCCTGTCCCTTAAAGACTATGAGCAAATCTGAACGTAACAAGAAGTACAACACAAAGCACAGAGCAGCAACTCTCACAGTTGTTTAAAAACATGTTTTCAAGGAGAAGGTCAATATTTTTTGTATGATATTTATCTTCTTTCTAAATGTCTGATCCAAATAAGTAATCAAATAGAATGAAAGCCTAAAGCAATCAGTTTGAATTTTGTCATGTGATTCTGGCCTGGTGTGTAAGAAAATACTCTTTTAACTTAACAAGCAAAGTATGCATTGGAAATATTATTCTAAGCATTTAATGAAGCTGCATAACTCATGTGTTTGCTAAAGATAGTAAAAAATAGTAAAGAAACTTTTTCAATAAAAAATGCTCTTTTTAAAAAAATAATAAGAGTTGCTTATGGTTTTTACAGATATTCAGCATCAAAGTGCATCTAATGAACATTTATCAAGGCTCTTCAGATAACGTTTCACAAAAATACTCATTAAAATATAGTTTCATTTTAGCGTGATAAAATGAGAATTGAAACTGGTTTTTTTGCAAAAATTTTTCTTTCCAAATAGCTATCTCAAATACTTTTCTTCAGAATACAGTGTGGATATATTGTTTACCCAAGAGACTGAAGCATTACTGTATTTCTTCCACACTGTCTTTTTAAGTTCAACTCTATGTATAAGTTTTAAAGCTTTCATATGATTTGGACCAATTACAGAAACCCCTTGAAACAGAAGCTATGCCTGTACTAGGCATGGCTCCGATGCCGAGGCCAACTGAGTGAGTGCAGGAGCATTTTTAATTACAGCACCACCTTATGCATTTATGACTACTTAAGTGCACTTGACCCCACCAGCTGTCTAATCCTTTCTTTTAACTTCTCCACGGTCTATTAAACATCCCCATTTACAAGACTCTCTGCTGGAATCAAACCCTTGGTGGCTGCAATGTCTGCCTTTCCTGCTTACAATGTTCTGACAGCCCTTAACATATTCCAATCCAGATCTGACCTCTCAATGGTACGTGTCTAAACTGAGTCAATCTCATTGACAAAGATCAAACCACTACTTAAAATGTCTCGTGGCTGGATTTCCTTCCCAGCAGACCCACAACTCCAAGCTGAAGCAGACATGAAAGGCTGCATGCAGCTGCAAGCAGTATTAGGTAGGAGAACAGTGCAAGCCTCACATGATCTGAGCAGCCAGTTCCTGTGGCAGCAGTACAGGGAGAAGGGAGGGGAAATGGGTAAAACAGGCTCCTGACCCTAGAGTAAATCCGTGCCTAGAAAGCGTGATGGCAACACTCACCCATGCATGACAGGGATACTCCCCACACACTACACATGCACAATGATGATACAGTCAGCACTAGATAAATTACTTCTCTGAATGGAAATGAAAGATTTTATGCTATTTCCCTTCTTTGCATTATTACTTGATTCATTTGTACTTATGGCTCACAACTTTCACAAATACCATCTGGAAAAACAACTTGCAGGTGATCCACCAGTACAACATACAGTATAAGTATTTTGTATGGAAAAAGGAATTGCTGCTCTCAAGTACATAGAGCAAGTTATGAATTCTGTCCTGAAGGTGATTGCCAGTTGACATTAAACTAGAATAGAGAATGCAATTCCTACTGTTTTCCACTGAGAAGTCACAATGTAGACAAAACCACTGCTTTTGCAGGGAGATGAAGAGGCTAAGCAAAAAGCTAAAACATCTGCAGTTTTATCTGTGATTTCATTATTTACTTACAATCACGCATTTCATTTTCCTTTTAAGTTATATCTTCTTCTTTAGGATAAGTATTCTACCAAGGAGCGAGGAGAAAGCTCTTGACTACCATTTCTTGAAAAGGCTATTTTGCCATTAATATGCTGGGAACCAGTCAACAACTACCTTACTGCAGGGCCTACAGAAACAGAACTAGTACCAAAATAAAAGTTTTTGAACTAATTCTTGCAGTACCAATGTAAAAGAAAATCATGTGCTTGCCAGATAAGTTCTTTAGATCAAGTACAGCCAGAATATGTACTTTGAGGAAGAGACTAATAATGTTCTTTGGAAAGAATTCCATACTCTGAGAAACTGATCTGTGAAATTTATTTTCTGGCTATATGGATAGAGGAACACAGATCTAGGAATACACTCATCATTCTCAGTGGATTAGAAAAGTTATTGCCTGTCTTGCACAACTCCTTCAACCTTCCTTGGTCCTCTCCTTACCTTCCTAGCAATCATTTTTCCACAAGATCCTATAGTGACTCTGATCTCACTGAATGCAAACTTGTCACTCCTGGATTTCTTTATCTATATCCCATTCTTAAAGAAATGTGTGGAGTTGTTATTCAAAATCTTCTTCTAGTGAGATCAAGCACCGATGAAAACAAAACCAGAGGGCTTAATAAGATCTCCCTGAGTGATTGTGAGGGTTTGGGACAACGAAGAAAAAATATTTTTCTTAATGTTCTGGTAATGGAAGTGAGAAATCAGTTAAACTGGAACTCTCAGAAAGTGACCCACATAGATTACTTTAGATTTTGTTCTTATGAAACCAATAAAAGAGTAAGAACCCAACTATCCCGGGGTAAATAGGTGAGTAATTGTTCTGTACTGTATCTTAGCAGATAACCTTAGAGAAAACCACTTCCTTAGAGATATCCCATTTCAAAAACTGTATCTGTAGGGAAGAGCAACTGACACCATCTACTTAGACTTTTGACACTGTCCCATACAGCATCCTTGTCTCTAAACTAGAGAGATATGAATTTGACAGATGGACCACTTGGTGGATAAAGAATTAGCTGGATGGTCACACTATGAGAGCTGTGGTCAATGGCTCAATCTCCCAGAGGAGACCAGTGATGACTGGTGTTCCCTAGGGTCGGTATTGGGACCAGCATTGTTTGACATCTTTGTCAGCAACATGGGCAGTGAGATCGAGTGCATCCTCAGCAAGTTTGCCAAGGACACCAAGCTGTGTGGTGCAGTCAACACACTGGAAGGAAGGGATGCCATCCAGAGGGACCTGAACCAGCTTGAGAGGTGAGTCCAGGCAAAGGCCTAGTGTAAGGTCTGCAGAAAGGTCAGAACAATGCCAAGCAGAAACACAGACTGGGCAGAGAATGGTTTGAGAGCAGCCCTGGGGAGAAGGACTTGGGGGTTCTGGTGGATGAGAAGCTGGACTTGAGCTGGCAATGTGTGCTCACAGCCCAGAAGGCCAACCGCACCCTGAGCTGTATTAAAAGAAGCGTGACCAGCAGGTCAGAGGAGGTGATACTTCCCCTCCACTCTGATCTTGTGAGACCTCACCTGGAGTGTCAGCTCTGGGGCCCTCAACATAAGAAGGACATGGACCTTTTGGAGTGAGTCCAGAGGAGGGCCATAAAGATGATCAGAGGGATGGAGTACGTCTCCTATGAAGACAGGCTGAGAAAGTTGAGGTTGTTCCCCCTGAGATGAGAAGGCTCCAGGGAGACCTTACAGCAGCCTTCCAGTACCAAAGGAATCCTCCAAGAGAACTGGAGAGAGACCCTGGAAGTGCTCAAGGTCAGATTGGGTGGGGCTCTGAGCAACCTGTTCTAGTGAAAGGTGTCCCTGCCCATGGCACGGGCATTGGAACTACATGATTGTTAAGGTCTCTTCCAACCCAAACCATTCTACAATTCTGTGATATGGAGGTATGTATAGTAACCACTGGTATGGTGCTTCCTCCTTCATGTATTACACAATGGACTGAAGAGTTTCAATTATCCCCTCCCAACTTTTTACTAGCTCTCCTCCCTACCAGGAGGAAAAATCCTGTGTCATTTCAATTGCACTCTGCAGCTGAGCACTCTCAGTACACATTCTATATTTCTTGTCTTTAGGTAACAAAACCAATTTGTTAATTTGGTTGTTAATTCAGGGAGAGAGAAGTACGGCTCCAGGACTTCTTTGTAATTCTCAGTTCCTTACATATGTCTGGTTTTCTTCCAAATATACTGTGGGGTGTGGAATTTGTAGTAAAGATAAGAAATTATTCCAGGATTTGCTTTTGCATTCAAAAAGTATTTAAATTGAGGTATCTAGCTAGTACTTGGGAATTATTAAAGTTCCTTGGTAAATCCTGTATTGTACCTGGTGCAATGTCCTCAGTCACTGTGCTGAAGGAAAGTGAGAGTATTCCATATTTCACAGAATCCCACAATATGATGCCATTGTCTTTCTAGCTTCCAATAAGATGACACAGGGTATAATGAGAGTTACAACTTCCCCTTCCCACACAATTAAAGGTGATGGCATCTGTCTGTTGGCACACTCAGTGAGTTCAAAACACACCATTTAAGTACAGAACATTATTTAAAATTAAGCACATGCAAGAGAGAGCTGAACTAAGTCTGCAGAAGCTTTGAAGAAGAAGCCTGCTTTATTGGAGACTGCCTCTATCTTTCCTAATTATTGCTAAGCAAATAATTGCTGCAGCTTGCAAGGGAAAAGCAGAACATTAAGTCAAAAAATGATCATATTACATTTACAAATCTCAGATACTACCTTGACTTTTTAATTTCTGGTTTCACAGTATCTTGGTGGTTTTTGATAACCCTGATATATCTATAACTGTCTTCAGAAATGGGCCTGACTGGGACAGTTTCTCACACACCTTGGCAGGAAGAATGCAAAAGCAAAACATACAAAAACAGGTTTCTCATTTCATGTGGTGTTGTTACATGAGCATTTCTTCTGGGATAGGATACAGATCTAAAGCAGTCAGGTTCTTAATATCCAGGCTAATCATGAAGGACAGTAAAACCCATGGTATTTAAATAGAGTAAACAGCAATTTTGAGTCATATTGTTGCAATTGTTGCTCTCTTCTAACATGCTGTATGCTGTGGCTGAAACCACCCAACATCTGGATTCTGAAGTGTCAAAGCAGTACTTGGTTGTTGCCAAACTCTTAAGCCCATGAGTGGCTTCACAGCTTAATATCCAGAGAGCTCAAGTATGACTCAAATTCTGAAAAATCACCAGGTCCATGGTTGCAGTATGATTCAGCAGTTTGGAGGCAAGCCTTCTTAAAGGAAAAAAAAAAAAGAAAACAGCAGCAAAAAAAAAAGCCTCAACTGACCATATATGGCATACAAGTTGTAGCAAAGAAGAAAACTCCTTGAACTCTTTCCCTTCCCAGCAGAGCTCCATAACTTGATTGGTTGATACAAAATATGGCTTACCACAAGCACATCCCTAAATTCTGCTCCCCTAACAACTGTATAAACTCAGATGAACTCCATTATTTTATAATGATACACAGCTGGTACCATTTGAAGTAACCTTGAAATCATTAACCAGGTAGAGAGCAGCATCCTTACAGAAAAAAGCCTCCAGTGGTATTCCAGGAATGTAGCTACAGAGGTGGGCTCAGTCCCTACCACACAGATACGAGATTTGTAAATGAATTAAGCCTTGTGAATTGACAAGAAACAAAACCCAGGTTCTGCACACACGCAGAATGCACTGGGAACCCCAGTCTTAGACTAATTGCTCTGTGTGCTCCAGGGTTGTTTACACACACAGAAGACAATCATAGCTTGCCAAAAGGAGGTACCTACTGGCCTGGTACATTGAAGAGTTCAGTTGCTGATTCACATTGCCAAGCATATTCCTCAAAGTTGGCTCCTTGCCTCCTAGAAGATAAAAATACTTAAACCATGATATTTTTTCCTTCATTTATTGATTTCTAAGGTGGACCAGCACTGCTCCAAGGCATGAGAGCTCTCAGCCCTCACGCTGTGCTGCTCAGTCCTGCTTGGTCAGACAGGTCAGACACCATCCATCCATCTGTACTACCCTCATTCTTCTGGTGACGATGACTGTTCTTCCCTTGCCAAGCAGGGTGGCTTAACTAATATTCTCTACTCCCTACAAAGTAGATGCTCAGTCATTTGGCAAATTAAAAAAAAAAAAAAAAGTTCAATAAATGCTGCACCAATTCAAGTTGAACAATTTGTTCAGCACTATAAAATGTTGCTTTAGGAAAACTCCCTTTTAACATAGTAAATGAGACAAATGGAGTCTCCTTTTTTCTCGTTCCTTTCTCTTTAACAGTAATTGAATGAAGGGGAGATTGCGAGGTAAAATCAAGCACATCTGGGTCAATTAGCATGGAAAGTCAATTCTTTAAAACCTGATGGATGCCTCTGGGAATCGCGCATTTCACAGCACGAATCTCAGTGCAGTGCCGCACTCTCAGCAACTCAACTCAATTAAGCCATTACGTGGTTCTTTAAATCTGGGGATTCCGGGGAATTGGTTAATTGTCTGCTTGTCATGGTTCCTCCTCAGGGAGCATGTAAATGTCTTCTGTTTCTCCAATAGATGTGCGGTGCACATAAGAACAATCCGTTTTAGCTGACTTATTCAAAGCTTATTTCTCCCATGGGAAAATTAATCGTCCTCCTCAAACACAGAACAAAGCTCTCCAGTGGAAACAAACCATGCCATCAATGTGGAATAGGTTTTCAATGACAACAGTCAAGTTTATATTTCCTTTTTGTTGCAAGGCTCAGCTATTCTTCCTGCTTTCACTTGTTCATAACTTTCACAACCAAACACTTCAGGCCTGTGATAGGGTTTCACCATTCTCTGCAGCTCTGAGCAGCTTTTACATGCTCCTGGACTTACCTAATGCACCATAAGTCACCCACTGACTTTACAATCATCAGAGTCTGAGCAAGCTGTCTAAGCATTTACGAAGTACTTTACTGCATGGACAGAGCGGAGTGTCTCCAGAGGATAACTCATCCCACATTCTGATAGGTGGGCAGGATGACACATGAGGGGATGCTAATCAGTCCCAAGAGCTGCTCTGGATCCACTGAACTGAGGGACCTGCTAAAGAGATGCTGAATAGCCAGCCTAAGGCAGACATTCCACTTTTAGACAGCAAAATTAGTGAGCTTCATCCCACGTACATTTCCTCACTGCTGTGACTGTGACAACCACTCAGGAAAGACAGACTGCTGTCCCTGTCTCACCACACCACCTCAGTGAGTTCCTCTTCGTGTGCACACAAGCAGCTGCTTTCATTCTTCTTTTGCTTCATGTTCAGACTGTTAAACACCCAAAATCTCTAGCTGGCCTTTACGGGAGACAGTTACTGGGTGCTAAGGACTGTGGAAACAAGTCACACCATTTAGCCCCTAAATATGGATTTAGAAGGCTAACTTTAGCTTCAGATTTTTTTTAAACTTGGCATGGTATTAAAATCCATCCATGGGGCGAGTTAATTTTTTACCATCAAAGAGAAGTAAAACAACTTCTCCAAGGTCATACAGCAGGATGACTAGGATTAGAATGCCACAAATTCCATGTGCTATAACCAGAAAATTATTCTGTTTCCTAAATGTAACATAATTGGGACATAGTCTGATAAATGGAGACTGAGTAAGCCACACTAAATCTACTGATGTGTTCTGCAATGTCTGGATGCATCCCCAACCCTAGCTATGAAAGGAAATGTAATTA
The DNA here is from genome assembly GCA_013396735.1 of Grallaria varia. Taxonomy (NCBI): domain Eukaryota; kingdom Metazoa; phylum Chordata; class Aves; order Passeriformes; family Formicariidae; genus Grallaria; species Grallaria varia. Next base: position 104,138 of record VWZG01010281.1, read on the forward strand.
TGGTAATGAGAAAGTGCAGTCCACCCATCATTTGGGTTACCACACACATACGTAACCGATTCCAAATATAGAACTGCAGTAATGTCTCTTACACTCTTATCTCCCACTGGATTCTTTTTCCTTAAGTCATAAGCTTCCCGTCTTTTCCTCTGACAGGAGAAACAATCTATTTTGGTATATGCATGCTAGCTAAAGGGTTATCACTTCCATCAGGCTGCTGGGAACAGCTGCAGGACGTTCAGAGAGCTGCCATTGGGGGCAGACACCTTCACTTGCCCACACAGATGTAACCAGACTGTTTGCTCAAGCGCAATGCTGGGGATGAAGGAGGGAATCTAAGTCTGAGGAATAAAGTTCAAGGAGAAGAGGAGGATCAAGAAGCCAGAAAATTTTATAAAGCACCCTTGTATTTTGGAATCTATGCCAATTTTAAAAATGAGGCATATGTCTCTTAGTGCAGTCTAAGCCATGAATGCAAGGCAGTGTAGAGATTCAAAAGCCTTATTTAAACATCCTAGTTTGGCTCCAGAGAAGTGGAATAGCATAGCACACAGTCCAGGCTAGCTTACACAGCTTCTGCCATGGCTGTTTAGATCAGTCAGTGCATTGGGTCTAAAAAAGTCTGTGTACAATGGCGTCCTCTGCATGTATCACTCAGTTTACATCATCTGGAGGATGTGTCTTCACAGGTGATGCAATACATGTGTGTAACTTAAAAATTTCAGCTGTGGCTCTGGAGTACGTGCAAGGGATCCTGACAACAAACATTCTGGCTCTCCTGCCTGTCTGCAATCCAGGGACACAATGCCAGACACTTTTCCTCCTGCGGTAGACTGGCATGCAATTATTTTTGCGCACCTCAGCTTGCCTTGGTTACAAAAAAGAGAGGAAACATTTTATTACCTTTCATCTCCTAAACCAGCGTGTGACAGATAGCTAAACTTCCCGTTTCACCAAGTTTTTGTGGTCAAAGGAGAAATGGCTCATTGCCAGGTGTCCATAAAGGCATTCAGAGGTATCTAAAGTGGAAAAAGAGTTCTGACTCTAATGTGAAAATGTTGGTATCTTTTGGCTGTCATGCCTAGATGTTTGCCATGAGTTCCAGAAGTATAATCAGTGGTAGCAGAGGCAACAGTGAGAAAAATTAGAGAACAGGGCTGTGACCTGCACAAACCCACACAAGGCTCTCTTCTTGGAAGTGCCCTGCTCCTGCGCTGAGCAACAGCATGTCACAGCAAAGTAGTCCCAGCCATGGCAGGGGCAGTCAGTCCCAGTGTGCTGGTCACAGCTCCTTCAGTACTCAGTGCTTCTGGACAGTCACACATCAGAGCTTCACATCAAAGGGTCTCTCTGTTCACCTTCAACCTACAATGAAAGCAACACTATAGCTCTGTTCTCAGTGAAAATAACACTGGTGTTCATGTACGTGTGTCTGGACCAACCATCTGGGTGTTGTAGATTCAAGGTACTTTAATTTCCTTGTTAGAAATAAATAAAAAAAAAAAAAGAGAGAAAAATAAAATCAGCAAACTACCTCTCCTGCCTTCTGCCACTCTTACTGCCTGGAACTAACCAAGATGGTGTCTGATCAGCCATGGATGGAAGAAGAAAAATAGAGAAGGACTAGAGTAATCCCAGTAAATTCCGTCCAAGTCAACAGCAACTTGAAGGTTTTCTGGATGCTTTGCAATCCACATGCAAGGAGTTCCTCCAGTCCGCTTTATGCTAAAAATGCATCTGCATTCCAAAATTTATACAGAGGCCAGTAATAAGTGAATTGCTTCCTGACATAAGGTACAGTGGCCCCTACAGTTGAATACACACCATATACAGGTTGAGGAAGGGACCGAATATTAAATGGCAACTGCATGTAGCATAGCCAGTTCCTGTCTGCCCTTCATATTCTCTGCTGTAGCCTTCTACCCTGGTTCAGAGATTATGTAAAATGCTGCTGCCATGTTTACACTAGCTTCATTTTGATGCAAGTGACTACATGAAATGACACACATACATACACACACATCCCTCCAAAGACAGGCCTTCTTCCAGAGCTCTCAGTAGCACCTTTGAAAAGTTGTACATGCACCTCAAAAAAAAAAAAAAAANTTATTTTTCTTACCTTTCTTCAGAAACAGCTCTAGCACCCTCTAACCCCCAGGGCAGCACAAAACCTGCTATGTTCACCTTGTTCTTTCAAACACATACACACATATGAACATATATACACATATTTACACAGACACAAAACTCTCTCCCCAGAAACATGGCCTTCCCTTTTCAGGTACATACCAGCAGGAACACACAGACTGAAGAAACAGAGGCAGAAAACAGTTATGTTTTTCACACAGCTGTTTTATTCTGCTTGCAGGAGTTCCTTTTCCAGCCACAGACAAGGGTTGAATCCAGAGAAGCCAAAGGCAGTTGAGGCGGGATGTAAATGAGACCACACCTTTGAAACACACTCCAATCATAAGGGAAGGGCATAAATGTAAATAAAACCACACCTTTGCTGGACCAGCCTCCTTTTCATAGGTAAACAGTCTCCATGTAAATAAGGCCCTCGTTCAGATGGGCTGCCTATTTCCATTTGTCATGAGAGGTATGTAGGCAAGGCCGATCCCTTTCATAAACTCTTAACTAAAACTTTGAGATGAGTGTAAGTTTTACCCTTCTCTGGCTCAGCGAAAAGCTAATTCTTTTTTTGGAAAGCACTTTATTGCTCTGCATGGGATCCCATGAGCCAGCACAAATCTTTCCTTAGTCTTCCTGTCAGGCATTGAAGACTGCTCTATGAACAAACTGCCTATAGAACACAGATGCACATTTTAACATGCAACTTTTGCCTTGCACTGACAAGCCCTTACACTGACATTAGATGGGTGCCTTCCTTACAACTGGGCAGAATTCAAAAAATACAACTATAGAAACAGTGAAATCCTTCTACATTTTCTCTTATATCCTTCTATCCACACGCACATCCAAAGCTGATTTTGAGATTTCCAACCCAGATCAAATGCAAGAGGCTTTTCCCAAAAGGTGAAGAACTAAACTGCATCCAGGGTTCAGTATAACTTTTTCCAGATGTCAGAGCTCACTATAATCATCTTCGATTCTGGTTTGGGTCAGCGTGCAACATAATACCAGTAAAACATTGCTATCACTGACAGTCATTTAACTATTGGAAACACTTATAATGCCTAGGTTAGGAAGGCAACCAATTTGAAGGCATTCTGAGAGGAAAACCACAGTTCTCATCTATACTCCACACATGAAGAAAGTCCTAGAGAAATGAAATAGACTCCAGCTTCCTAGAACAAGATACATGAGACAAAGTGAAAGTGCTTGCAATGGCACATGCCTTAGCCAAAACAGTGGTTTTCAATAAAACTGGGAAACAGTGTACTGGATTCCCACAGAAATGGTGGAAACACAGATGCTCTCCAAGGTTAGGAAAACAAAATTGTCCACATTTTTGATGTTTGCCCTAAAGGGAAAACTACTGCTTTGAACATTTGATGGAAGACTATTAAAGGAAATCATTATTATCATGGCTCCCACCTGAGATACAAGAGGCCAGGATTTGCCAACATTTTCCTTAAAAATCCATCTTTCAGTAGAGTCTAAATGGGCCTGAAATAACTAATTGGGACCAAAATCTGGATTGTGAGATCCCTGGAAACAAATCTGCATCTGGCTATTTACAAAATTCTAGTCTAGAGAGACCATGAGAGCAGAAGATGGATCATTTTTAGTGGTTAAAGCTATCTATCTTGTTTGTGATGCTTTACAGTGCTAATCAGTGATCAGAAACAGAACAGGAAGTTTGCAATTGGTGCCGATGAACATCCAGAAGTCCAGATGCACATTTAGCCATGTCCTACAGCATTTTCTTCTGAAACATGCAGCTGCCACATAACACAGGCTGTCTCGTGAGATATCTGGAGCTCATATTTCCAAGGACATCCTGGACAAAACCCATCAAGGACCAAGCAGGAAAAGAAAGATTCACAAACAATCTTGGCTTTTAGAAAATTTAGAATTTAGAATTATTTCTATGCCCAGGCTTAAAACTAGGCTATTTCTAAAGCACAATTACTATACTAATTTAATGAACCAGTTCAGTAGGCTTAGGCTTAAAGTGTAGCACTCAAACCAAACCATAGATCCAGTTTTATTCTTAAGCCAGTCCCCCAAAAGTGCCTACCCAAAAGCTGTACCCTTTAATGGAAGAAAGAAAGGAAGTAAAATGAGAAATGCAGTCATAGGACGGGTCTGATTTGGCAGATATTTCATTTAATGGACTGAATATACTGGTTGCCATCCACTGCTCCTGACTCATTGCACTGTTCAGTGGCCCTGGCCATTCTCATGCACATGTAGCACATTCCAGCCTTCCATTTGCTTCTACAGCTTCCTTCCACACTTCAACTGAAATAGACATAAAAATGAAAAAAAGTCAATTGTGAAGGCCATTAATGTTTCCTTGTACCAGGCTAATTAGGTGTTGGGCAGAACAGCAATGGGTCCTGATAAAAAATCCTCCACAGTGTAATCTTTCAGTCATTCCTCCTTATGTTTTTCTGCTTTACAGTTTGTTGAACTTCCCCCTCAGCATTTTTCTTTCTTGCTATTTCTGCTCCAGTTTATACCACACACCTCTTCTTCCTCACTCTTCCTTTCAACTGCAACACCCCTAAAGTCAAACCACCTTCCCTGCACTCTGAGGAAATACCCATTCCGGGTTATTGGTTCTCCCCTATATTACCAGATTTTACAAGCTCTTTTATACAAACCTGCTCTTAATCTGTGCAGCACAATTGGCAAAATCTGGACATGAGCATGGTCTCTTCAACACAGAAGCTGTGTTTTACTGTGCATTCCTGCAACACTGCACACAACTGGTATCCTCTGCACACTAGTTAACTATTAAAAATGTATTCCTCTATCCGTTACATCTTAAATCTACTAGTTCAACAGATTATGTAAAACACGTTTTAATTAGCTAATTAGCTAGATCCTTTAGGAAGACAGCCACTTAAAGTCCTAGGCTTACAAAAGAATTATTTTGTGAAGAAAATCTATATAACAGCATCTGAGAGAAACTTTGAAACTAAATATTACAAGAGAAAAACTGCAGTTGGTGTGAGACGAATAAACACACTGTAAATTCTGAGTTTGCTCAAGAAACACGGAGTCGTGAATGACTATTCCAGAAATGGAAAAATAGAGGCTCTTGACATCCGAATAGGGTGAGCAGGCAGTGCTCCAACAAACAAATCAGAAGTGGAAAGAAAAAAATGCCTTCTTGTATCCAAATAGTTTCAAAAAAGAAAACAGGATTAAAAAAGAAGAATTAAAACATGGGAAGCTGAAGTCTATTCTTGTATTTTATTGTGCCACTTGAAAGAAAGCTAAATGCAGGCTCTGTTGTGATGAGAAGCAATATCCTCTGTTTTTCTGCTAGCATTAGATAAGACTGTCAAAGATGGCGTTTAAAATAGGATGGGATTTAAATCAGTACACAAGAAAGAGAGATCATGCTGCTTCCCCTTCTTTTTTTAAATGCAAGAGTGACTTTTCTAACCTGTATACTCTAGAGGGGGTAGCCCAGCTCTTGCCCATGGTCACTGCAAAACAGAGTCTGAAAGGGCAGCTGCTGGTAAAACTGACAAGTGCTGAACACTACTGCCCTTGGCTACAAAATGCAGGGGACCCCTGAAGGAATAACCTGCACCAGCCTTCTGCTCTGCAGGCACTGGCAACGCAGCCCACACTTGAGCCCTCTGAAAACGTCTCTGGCACATCACCCTTCTGGGATATGCTTGAGGGGTTATGCTGGAAACCCAACTACTCTATTTTGGAGAGCTGTTCAGTATTAGAACACTGAAATGAAACTCAATAAACACAAAATGGTCCTGAAGCAGCTGTGAGGGCAGGTAAGGCCCTTGTGTGCAAGTGCCACATCAGAGAATAGCTTAGTACCCTTGGGTCTCCAAAGAAGCTCTCACTAGACTCAATCCCTACTGCCATGTCTCAGAACCCTCCCCTGCAATCCCAGCAATGAAAAAGCATGAGAAACAACTATTGTTTCTTTACAGGTAGAGAAGCTTTAGCCCATATTCCCAACTATAATGCGCACTCAAGCACAGGACTCAAGTAAAAGCACAGAATATGCAGAGTGATGGCTGAAGGTTTCCAAAGAAGTCATCAGTTATCGATCCCTACCTGTTGGACTCAGTGGCCGGTCCCCAACACTGATGCTTTGAACTACCCAGCCCAAGGCTCTGTACTGCAGACATTCACAACAATGGGATTTGGTTTAGGAGCAACTACAGCAACAGAAAACAGTAAAACTGTGTTACCAGGTTTGCTTTTACACAATAGGCTTTAATGACTCTAAACAAATCATAGAATATTTTTAAGTGGTCCCTGATGTGGGCCAGAAAACAGATTTTCTGCTCCTTGAAGAACACTGGGTTTGCAAGCATCTCTTAGCACTACTTACAGTGACAGACATTAAAAATTGTCAAAGTGAAAATTTTAAGTGTTTTTCAGACCAATCAAGACCAGTAGGTCATTGACACAAAGTGGATTTGAAATACTCCCCCAACATTTCTCCCTTCCAAAATCAAACCAAAACATTGACATGTTTAAGAACAAAAGAATTCCAAGTTTTCCTCAGCTTCATTTTGCTGAAAATTACCACAAGCAATACACAGGGCCTATTTCATCAGGATTCCTCTTTCTAATAAAAACAAACTTAGATCAAAGCTCCTCAGTTGCCCTAGAAATTTAAGGAGAAAGAACTACAAATGTTCCAGTGTCTTCTTCTGTTGTGAAAATGACAGGCTCTATAAACTGCATAAGACAGATGAACAGATAGGCAGGCAAATGCTCCCAATTTTGAACACACACACCAAAAAAATAGTCCTGGAGTTCAGAAAAAGATTTTCATAGCCTGTCTGTAGTTCTGACTGGTTCCCTAAGTGGAAAACAAATATCTAACTGCTTCATATACTCCTGAAAAGAAAAAAATCCTGCCATAATTTTAAAGTGTGTTGGTCATAGTTTATTTTTAGATCTGACAAACCACAGAAACATCTCCAAAAATATTCTAAAGAAACACTGTCACCATTCCAGCTTGGAAAGCAGAAACGTTTTAACATCCTCCAAGCTATGCTACAAGATAAACAAATCTGTAAGACCCTTCGATGGCCTTCCAAAAAGCCTCCACATTCACCTATACAGTTTCATAAAAACCTTCTCACCTAGGCTAGCAAAGATAATCTTAACTAGAAGCTCATAGTCAGAAGCAGCTCATGAAATCACTTATTGAAGAAGGGAGCATCAATCTGAAGACAGAAAAGGAAGTCAGAGGGAACCCAGGCTAAACATGGTGAGGAGCAACATCTCTTCACTCGAGAGGAGGCAGTCCACTCAAGACACAAGTGAAATGAGGAAAGGTGGTGAAAAGGCACTGAGACCCAGCGTGGGAAAATGATGTTCAGGAAAAGGAGAAAGCTTCCAAAATGAGCAGGGATTTGATGCATAAATGATGCAAAAGTAAGTGAAAACTTTGCAAGATGCAAAGGGCAGAGGCAGGCAGGGAAGAAAGTTTTACCCCTTATGCTTTGGTGATGACATGTTACAGCTGGTCAGGCAGAGTGTCACACTGTCTCATGGTCAACCTGAAGCTATCTACAGCTGGGTATTGTAATATGTCTAACAATTATCTCATCCCTCACACCAGTTCAAAACTTCCCTCCAAGGAAGAGCAGTCATTAGGCAAGAGGATCACAAACTCTGGGTCTATTTTCACCAGAAGCCTCCCAGCATCAATTCTGTGGGCCCATATCACACAAATTATGGGTGCTCTACTCTCTTAACCTTTGGAGGTTTTTATCTCTCCACCTTCCCTGTTGTTCCCATCTTAGTTCTTCCCAAAACATTAATGCACTGATTTGCTTAGTCCAGGATTATCAAATACGCTGTAAGTCCTGCAACGACATTCCTGCTTAGCTTTCTTGCTAAATGTCTGTGGATAGAACTTCTTTTTACCTTAGTGGGTTTTTGTTTTGTTTTGTTTTGTTTTGTTTCATATTATTATTGGTTTTATGGTTAAATGATGAGAATGTACTGCTCTGTGTTGGCCTGAAGCAAAAGCAGGAAAAATGAAGGAATTTTGAGTAAAAACATAACTTTGACAAGATTTGCTCTGATGGCCTTCAAGAAACAAAAATTAGATGCCTCATCTATTCATCAGCTAATTTGACTTGAAATACAGAATGTGTGGTTTTCTTGCTGTAAATATATCATAATATAAATGTCAAAAATGCACAAGGATTCTGCTCTGGATATAATGTAAAATTTAATCTCTACATGAACAAACCTGTGACCTCTAGCACCAGAAATATGCATCTATACCTTTTCAACTAGAAGAATAATTCAATTACACTACAGCAACTATGTAGTCCATTCATCCTAAACCATGACAAAGAGTAGAAACAGAAGGGCTAACACATCTAGTCAAAGTGTTGGATGTCTTAAACACTCAAAAAGTATGCATATTTTCTCTCAAACTTACTTTTTTCCTGAAAAGAGTAAAGTGATAAAAATAGAAAACTCATAGAAAGTGGAATTACAAATCATATAATGCTGGTTTTGCTCTTGGTTTTGTCTTTGTTCACGTATTGATTCTTCAAATGTTACAAAACACATACCATGTCCAGAATTAGTATCTTGACACTGTACTTTGTAAAACACTTTAGTAAGGCTCTGGGTTTTTATATTGTTATGTGCCAGCCTTTTCATTCTCTTCTTTTACATGCTCACATTTCTTTGCATATTTCCTCAGCAAATGTTCTAGGAAAAAACCCAACTTTTACAAACCAAGCTGAAAGTGCTTTAGAAAAAGTGGGACAGAAGTGTAGGTATCTTTAAAATGGATTTATGTGACATTGTGACACTAGCTCAGGTCAGTGTTCTCCAGGGTTTTATTACCGCAAGAGTCCAAGTGAGTGCAGTAAACTGTGGTACAACCTCCAGTATGCTTCTGACTTTAATCCCTTCTATAATTCATGCATCATTGGAATAAAGGCAAAAATTAAAAGCTTCTCAAAATCTACTTATCTTCTTCTGTTTGCATTTTTATGTCTGGTTAACTTCCTGAATTTGCAACGATTATCCTAATTAAAAACAAGAAACATGAGGTTTAGGCGCAAGTTTCGAAAAGGTATATATATTCTTGTTATCTTAGATGTTTATTCTTGAGCAAAACCAGCCTTGCATTCCTTTAGAACTTCATTATACTTAACAAAGTGTCACTCAAACCTCATTACCTCCCAAAAGCATACACAAATTCCTTATGTCTTATTTGGAAACTGGACTATTAATGCTCTTTTTCTGTGTGTATGTATGTTAGGCACAAGGTTGTAGAGCAGGCATTGAATTTATAAATATACTAAACACAAAGACTGTGGATTTCTCCCAAGCTCCTTTTGATGATAGTTCAAAAGACCAGGAATCACAGACACACAAAATGCGCACACACACACACACAAACCAAAACCAACCAAATAAACAAACAAACAAAAAAACCCCACAAAAAATCTTACCCAAAGAATTGTTTCCCTTCCCATCCTATTTTCATCATTAAAACCAAAAGCAAAGACCTGTTTGCCATATTTCTCTCTGCATTCTAAAATAACACATTTAGGAAGTAATACACAGCATTGTATTCTCATGTTAGGTTACAGAAACACAAATGCATTTCTCCTTTAATTCTTCCATTTTCCTTCCTTACTCTATCTCATTACAGGTCTTGCACACTCAGATCTGGAGCATTTTATAAAAGAAAATTTCCCTGATTCATTCCTTTCAGTTGCTTTTCTGATCATTAACTAGTTCCTGAAAATTACTTCGTTCTTTCCCCAGAATTGTTGACCAGGTTGTCCAGGGATAAAATTCCCTAACACAGACACAAAAAGGAACAAACATCTCACTGTGCCCTCAATGCAGGTTGTTCCTGAGGGCAGTGGGGCAAGAGAAAACAGAGACTGACATCCCAAGGAGCACGAGCACCCAGACTTCGCTGCAGACACATCTCTCTTCTTCCGGCAAATGAGTTTGCTCCTGGTTGAACTGACCTAAACACGGTTTCCTGATGGTAAAATACTGTGAAGGCAGTGGGAAGGAAGCTGCCAAGCCCACCTCATCCTTGGCTGGTTCCTTTTCAGCACTCTCCTCACACACAATTTTCTCCACTCCCTCCTGTCCACTCCCTTCCCCCACAAGCACAGATGTGCACCTCCCTCTACAGCCCTTTGTAGCCTTTCCCACTCAGCACCACCACTGCTGGTCTCTGGGTATATGCTCAAGTTCAGCGCACGGGTGGGAAGCTAACAGGAGGGATAAGCCGCTTTCCACCCTCCTGTTGTACTGTACGACTCCAAAATCCCAGCCCACTCCTTCAACTCACACTCTTACATCCCCATCACTGCCCACATCCCTCCTCCACAAAACTGCACCAAACCCCCAGGTGACAGCCGCACTGCTACCGCGGACTACACATTGCAAGAGTATCTGTGGCCACACGCGGGACAAGAGAGCAACCCCGTAGCCATGGCCCAGGCATGAGGAATGCATCCCCTGTCCCCACCCTGGCCGCAGAGGACCCAGAGAGTCCAGTTACTCATACGTTAAGCAGACGGGATGGATTTCAGCAACACTAACAGTCCCACAAGAACAACCCCTTCCTATCAAGGGGGCAAAACTTTCCTCCCAGTGTCCTCTGCCTTGCCTCTGCCTCACATTTTTTCTTCCTTAGTCAATAGCCGTAACGTGGGAAAAGCCTTTTGTCAGAACGACAGGGAATTTGCAAGTACTTTAAAACTCCCACGTGTCAACCTCCCTCCTGAGGCAGGAAAACAATTCAGTCACATTCCCCTTACATCTGGAGAGAAAAGCTGGTAGGAATGAATAAGAAAAACAGCGTGGTTTTGCGATGCAGTGAACCATTCAGCTTGTCCCAGCTGCAGAAACCCTCCAGCTCCTTTCTCCAACCAACCCTTACATTCCTAGCACATCTACTCTTTTTCTCCTGCTCTTCTCCCCGTGAGGGACTGGCCAGGGTACACACGAGGAATACAACGCTTGCCTCGGTTCCTTACTAGGCAGCACAGTCCTTTCCAAACTTCTACTCCCCCCTGTGGCAGCTTGAGGGCAAAAAAAAATAAATAAAAAGCACGTTTCCCAAGTCATGCACCCCACCGTCACTCTTTGCAAGCCATTTATCAAGAAAAAAAAAAAAGGGTATGTGAAGGCCTAGACAAGGTCTCACTGAATTTAAGATGGTAAGGTAAGAAAGCTGTTCCCAGGGAATTTGAAACTCTAGCCTGTGACATAAGAAGAAAGAAAAACATGTTGCTAGTTTTATATGTTCTTAAAACTCACCTGAAATTTTTGTATTGCAAAGTTCATAACTCACAGAGGAACACTGCTTAGCACAGTTCTAAGATTTTCAAACACCTTGCAAATCTTAAAAGGCAATTGCTGAACTGCCTTTTCATCCCATGTCATAATTGAATCTTAAATAATCACACAGATCTACCATGCTATTAAGGTTAGACTTCTCCACAAGATCCATCATGGGTAACTTTTTCACAAGAAATGCACCACAAATAACTTCTTAGGCTCAATCTTCATAAAGACTCCATTGCCCAAAATGGTCAAAACAAACACCTAGGTACAGTTAAAACCTAACCTTGATTTCTATTTAAAACCTTTTAATAAAATGGTTATAAATGGAGTAATATGCTCAGAAACATTTGCTGTTAGTGAGAGTCCTACCACTTCTACAACATCATGCTTATTACTTAAAAGCCACTCATCACTAAGACATCTGTAGCAACATCGTTGTAAACTCTAGACCTGAGACCACTGCCATTTAAAACAACTAGGTTTCCTCAATTAGTTCCCACAGGAAATCAAAATATCTTAGACATGTTCCCACTCCTCTAAATATGCACATTTCTTGGGGTATCTGCTTTTCTAGTCTCCACGTGAATAATGGTCTGACAGAGAATTTCCCACCAACACCAGAGGGTTTAGCATCGTAAGATGGTTTTCAGACCTGGCCCGGTAGTTGCTAAATTTCATACACATCTGTGGGTCAATAAGGAAGCCACCTTGGCTGTTGTAGGTTACATCCTAGTTTCCCTGTCTGCGTCACTAGTACAGATGTATTTACACAGGTCACATACCACATATTACTTACTGAGAAAACAGCCAGCCAAGCTGGCAGCTGAACCATGGGGAGCCATTTTCCGGAAAAGTCATACGATCTCTAAAATTCGATGTTAATACGTCGAGGGCATTACATTCCTTTGCAGGTCAGGCAATGCAGTGTGCTTATCAAGTCCTCCAGAGGCCTTACAGACCTATACAATAAGCCAACTCTTCCACTTTCTCAGAAAGGACTGTGTAAACAGAAAAGCCCACTATACCAAGGTCAGTCTTATCAGACAACATGGATAATTGTATGTCACAGGATTCTCCACAGCAGCTACAATATAAATTAAGATATGCCATCATTTACAGCAGAGCAAACTGCATTTGTTAAGTGAAGTCCCTAATCTGGTCAAATCTTATTAATTAAAAATTGATGTCTCTCAGCTTGGGGGGAGAAAAAAGCCACAAACCCTCAAAACTGACATTGACAGCTCCTGAGAGAAGCAGGTTGAATGACTGAAAACAAAATCACATGCACTGTAGACTAAGCAGATCTGATTCATTCCTGCCCACATAATCCATGGCAGTGGGAGGAAGTGTTCCTCCAGCTGTTTTCCACGTGCTTCCTCTGAGAATCTCAAAAGGATTTATGGTGAATGTTCTGAGTCAGTCCCTGGCCACATTTCCTCTCCAGCCAGCCACATTAACTTTTATGAATTGTTAACCATTTATGGGACAATAGTCAAAGGAATGGTTAGTGACTTACTGCACTCCTACACTAGTTGACTTACTATGGCAAGAGGTTGCAAACCTCAGTTAAAACCGAGAAATAAACAACTGAAAGCCTTTTCCCTTCTTACTCACCTTTGTTAGCTGCGGAAGAGCCCTACACTTTCCCACAAAAACCCAAGACACAGCCAGACTCCTCACAGATGTAGTGAATGCTTCTCATAAGATCTATGGCAAATTTTTCAGAATAAAATCAGATAAACTAAATCTGAGGCTCAGTAGGTAAAAGACATTTAGCTTCAGGCTACTTACAATCTCACTTTTGTACAAATAGTTTTACATGTGTTTTGAATGCTCATTTAGATTATTCTACTTCCAATAGTCACCTTGCTGGTTTAAGATCACACACATTCACATAAACTCCTGTTATTTTTTAAAAATAAAGCCAAGCGCTCCAAGCAGCAACTCTCAGTGACTCTAGAAGTAACAAAATATGGCACGTTAAAACATTAAGAATGTTAAGTTTAATTAATGATGACTACAGAAAACAACAAAACTCAGGTCTGCTAATGGGAGTTGCATCTAATGGTTTTGCATTGATCATACGGCTGAACAGCTTTATGTCTCAAGTCCAAGTATTTTGATGGCCAACAGTGCATTTAGTGACCCACCCAACTGATGCTAGCAGACAATCTGAACCCGTATCTCAAGGAACTGGGACTAGGTCCGTAAGTCTGGCAGTAAACATTTACCTAGACCTTATGTCCACTGCCCCTCCCGGCCTTCTTACTCTGGTTCACTTTGGAGAAGAGCTAATGTGTCTCATTGGTAAGATTAGTTGATGTGAACTGTCGCGGCTCCAAAGTGAAAGGCTTTGTATCACTCTAACAAAGCAATACAAATGACATAACATGGATAACTTTCTTGACAAATCCTGGGAAATGTAGTTTTTGCTTTGCCTTTATTGATTCATGAGAATCAGAAAAGGATTCCAGAAAAGGATGAGTAAAGGTGCAGCAAGTAATCTGCTTCAGAGCCCTTTCTATGCCTACAGATACGTAGAATAAGCTACCAGATGACTTCTAAGAAAGAGAAATACCAGGCAACCACATTCACGATGGAATAAATCTCTTTATTTTTATTCTGTATCTATTTCTGAGCTAGCAGAGTAAGTCTTGCTTGGAATCTGCATTTGAAGCAAAAGCCTACTAACATAACTTTAACCAGACCTCTCAGACTTTTAAGATATATTTATTACAATTTTAAAGAAATATCCTAGTGAGCATTTTGGGAAAGGAACTAATTGGCATGCTAAACGTGAGGCAAGCCAGAAACATCTGAAGCCAGCTACAAGCGTACGGTGATGATAAACAGCTCAGGGTCCAGATGTCCATATATGGCAAGACTTCCTATAAGACTGACAGTACTGTATGTTCATTGCGTATGGTTGTTGGATCAGATTCACATTCCTCGGGTATGTTTCTCTGGGAGCTTTTGATTTCCGCTTTGAGGGCTGGCTCAGACCTCCAATTGCTCTTATAAAAAAAATATCTGTGACTGAAAGTTGAAAATGTGCAAGATTCTTTCTTTAAGTACACAAACACTCCAAGTCTAGCCACTTTCCTGTAGTCGTGCCAGGTTTTCACTATGTCTGATACCTGATCAAGTGATTTTTTGGGGGGAAGCAGGGGGGGAAAAAAGGAAGGAAAAACACAAGAGATGAATGTAGCAATCCACACCTGTACATTTTACAAGACTTCATCAACTGAAGCTGATGTAGACACACACATACCGTATATAGCTGTGTAAACAAGTCTGCAGGACCAGCGTAGTGAATTCCTAGTTTCAGCAGAAAAAATATACTATCTTAAAAGCATGCGCTGTATAAACACCTGCATGGAAGTCAAAATTAGTGCATTTTAACCATTTTATGCATCGGTGCCAAGATGTACTTCTCCAACTCAAGGCATGTTCAAGAGGCACCTGGATGTGGCATTTGGGTATCTGGTTTAGGGGCGATTATGATGGTGTCAGGTTGCTGGTTGGACTAAAAGATCTTGAAGGTCTCTTCTAGCCTCAATGATTCTGTGATATTGCCATCAGAAGGAATAAGCTGAAGACTGATTGGACTCCAAAAGAACTGCCTTTGCTCCCAGGTCCCCTGTGCACACACATACAAGCACAAACGAGGGACCCATTGTGAGACATCTAGCAGCACAGAAACCAAAATGCCAAAAAGGCACCCCTAGGGACTCTGATTTTTACCCACCCTCACGGGCTGGTACAACTTGTGATTTAGTGGGCTAATGCCCAATACACAGTGGTGCAAGACCAGAATTAGTTCTGAAGTCCAAATACCTATTTAAGTAGTTTTTCTCAGGGCAGCAAGTGTATGGGGCTTGCTGTACTTGGCCTGCAGTGAGAAGCCTTAGGACAGATTTATCCTTTAATTTTGGATTTCCTGGCTTTCTGGTGGTTTGTTACTTTTAAACACACTTTTTCTGTCAGTGAGATTCTTAGGTTTTGTTTAATAAAATTGCATCTCTGAAAAAACCTCTTACATGAAAAGTTATAAAACATGTCTAGAGCCTCTCTCTCAGATATTCTTCTACCATATTTAGGCATTTAAAAAAGGCATTCTGTTTACCTGGTTACATTTGCATTTTGGTATGCATGTCATACATAGTTTGGTACACATAGTATTTACCCAGCACTGAGGCCACTGGAGTCCTTCAAGTAAATACAGATTTTAGGAGGCCTCATGAGTTTGGGAACATATATTATTTACTGTAACAGTTCCTCTGGGATTTATTTTTTTCTTTCAGAGCCAATCTCATTTCTTTTAATTGAGAATTTTAAGTAGAAGAAATGACATCCAAATGACTTTACCAGAGTACAATGCTGGCAGAACACAAATAACAGTTTTATGGTATGGTAGTCCTACTGGGGCATTACATGAAGAACTTTTTTTCCTCTCACAAATTCTATGCATACATATTGCTCCATCATAGTATGGAAGTATGCCTACATAGGGAGGGATGGAAAGAAACAGGGGAGGGAGGTGATATGACAGCAGGAGAAAGCCTGCATACAAAAGATGGTATCTTTTAAGATAACTATCAGATTTCAATTTGCTTAACATGATGCATTAAGCCAGTCTCTCTTACTAAACACTAACAAACTTTTGCAGGTCAAAAGCCAAAATGTTGGCATTCCTTGTGTTTAAGTGGAGGTCAAGTAACATGACATCACTGAATATTCAAATGATCCACAGGAGGTGGGGGAAGAACATCCTTCTAGTTAAAACAAAACAAAACAGTTATCTGCAATGACTTAATACAAGCCACAAGGCTTATGTCTTGGGTTCAGTCAAATACAAACCACAGTGTTAAGGTTTTGGGTGAGTGTGTTGGCATGCCAGTCCCTTCTTCTTGTCATCCTGGGGTGGACCATTAGCACGGCTGGAAGGCAGGGCTGCGCGAGGAACGTGTTGCTCAGAAATGACAGCTGCACACAGGCAGTGGGAAAATAATAGCCACTTCTTCCATGCTTCAAGCTCCATTCGCTGTGCCAAGTATTTCAGAGTAAATAGGCACTCTCTCTCTATTCATAGAGAGCATGTATTAGGGAAGGAACACATTACAAACATCCAGTATGATTCAGGGGTACACAGAGTCAATTTATACCCGGTAGTGTAATTATACCTTTTTTTTCGGTGGTACCAAAGGGCCGGGACCGTTCGCCGCCGGGCACCGGGTACCCCGCGTCACCCCCGATCCCCCCGCCTCCCGTTCTCCCTGCCGGGGGAGGGCCGGGGGGCGCAGGTTAAGGGAAACAGCGGATTCCCCCGGCCGGCCCTGGCAACCGCCCCGCCGCCCCCCTCGCCCCTTCCCGCNATTCAGCCCATTGGCGAGGCCGCGCCGCCGCCGCCTATAAAGCGGCGCTCGTCCGGGCTCTCGGCAGTCACACAGCCACTCTCTCGCCACACTCGGACGCAGCGGAGCGGAGGGGAGCACAGCGGACCCGCGCAGCACTCAGCAGCCTCCCGCCGGCACAGCGCCCGCCGCAGCCCCGTCCGCGCCGCCGAGCAGAAGCGCCCGGCGGGAAGCGCCCGGCTCACCTCGGCTCACCTCCACCCCACAGCCGGACGCCGCCGCCTGCCCGCAGCCGCCCACAAGCCGCCGACCGCTGCAGGATGGCCCCCGCCACCTTCGCCCCCTTCGCCGCAGTCCTGCTGCTCGCCTTCCTCAGCCCGGTAAGTGCTGCCACCCGCGGCGCCGCCGCCCCTGCCCCGTCCGGGCGGTCCCGGCGGCAGGTCTGACTCCCCCCCTTTCTCTCTCTCCCCCCTCTCCCCGGGCACTTGCAGGCGGCGCAGGGCCAGGAGTGCAGCGGGCAGTGCCAGTGCGACACGGGTCCCGGCCCCACCTGCCCCGCCGGCGTCTCCCTGGTGCTCGACGGCTGCGGCTGCTGCCGCGTCTGCGCCAAGCAGCTGGGCGAGCTGTGCACCGAGCGCGACCCCTGCGACCACCACAAGGGGCTTTTCTGCGACTTCGGCTCCCCCGCCAACCGCAGGATCGGCGTCTGCACCGGTGAGTGGGAGCCGAGGCTGCCGCCGGACGGGGATGGGGAGGGGGTCCCGCCGGGCGAGGGAGCGAGGGAAGAGGGAGCCTGCGACCAGCCCGCCTCACCCCCTGCCTCCTGCCCCTCGCAGCTCGGGACGGTGCCCCGTGCGTCTTCAGCGGCATGGTGTACCGCAGCGGCGAGTCCTTCCAGAGCAGCTGCAAGTACCAGTGCACCTGCCTGGACGGCGCGGTGGGCTGCGTGCCCCTCTGCAGCATGGACGTCCTCCTGCCCAGCCCCGACTGCCCCTACCCGCGCCGGGTGAAGCTCCCTGGAAAGTGCTGCGAGGAGTGGGTCTGCGATGAGGCCAAAGAGCAGACTGCCGTGGGACCTGCTCTCGCTGGTGAGTGGGGGTCTCCCTGCGGATGGCAGCTCGGGGAAAGGGGCATGGAGGGTTAAGGCCGTGGGGTGGGCTGACACGGGGCACCCCGGCAGCTGGATGCTGCAGTGAGTGGAGTCACCCCACAGATAAGTGTGGCTTTCTCAGAAAATTTTTCAGAGAAAGAAAGAAGCCTTTAGGAAGGCATATGAAGTTAGACAGTGGTCTCATTTTGGTTTTCTGTCTCCTGCAGCTTACAGGCTGGAAGACACTTATGGTCCAGATCCAACAATGATGCGTGCCAACTGCCTCGTGCAGACCACAGAATGGAGTGCTTGCTCCAAGACCTGTGGCATGGGCATCTCTACCAGGGTCACCAATGATAATGCCTTCTGCAGACTGGAGAAACAGAGCAGACTCTGCATGGTCAGACCTTGTGAAGCAGACCTGGAGGAGAACATCAAGGTAAATATGATTATCTTTATGTATGAACTTCTAGGATGCTTCCATCCACTAGTAAAAGGACAGTGACCAAAGGTGTGGTTCTTACAGGTAGTCAGTTTCAAGTGCTTTGCCTTGAAATTTGAGTTTTAACCTAGTGGTGAACAGTTTACAATTAAATGTCCTTAGTTTTCTCTCATACTGTAGTGTGGCACAGTGTAAGACAGTCTTGCCTAATGATAATATAGTAAGGATCAGCATGTCTGCTTGCCCTTAACTTGCAATATTAAGTATTGTGTGTGAAACCCTGCCTTCTAAACATATTTTATTCACTTACATCCTAACAGAAAGGCAAAAAGTGCATTCGCACCCCCAAAATCTCCAAGCCTGTCAAGTTCGAGCTGTCTGGCTGCACCAGCGTGAAGACCTACAGAGCCAAGTTCTGTGGTGTCTGCACTGACGGACGCTGCTGCACGCCCCACAGAACCGCCACCCTCCCCGTGGAGTTCAAGTGCCCTGATGGGGAGATCATGAAAAGGAAAATGATGTTCATCAAGACCTGCGCGTGCCACTACAACTGCCCTGGAGACAATGACATCTTTGAGTCTCTGTACTACAGGAAGATGTATGGAGACATGGCATAAAGCCAGAAGGAGACGCTGACTAGATTCTCAACTTGAACTGATTTGCATCTCATTTTGTAAACATGATTCAATAGCACAAGGTATTTAAATCAGTTTTTGTTTTTTTCAATTTCAACAAACTGCTCCATGTGATTTAAGACAATTTTTCTACTGACCCCAAATGGCGGTTTGAAGAAGAAGGTAAAATGGACAGTGGGACCACAGCAAGACACAGCTTCAGAACATGTTGTTCCTGAGGTGGTGTGATGAGGTTAAGGGAAATAGGCAGCAAAAGCAGATTCAAGCAAACGTTCCCTTAATGTGGTACAGCATGCTTCACCTAGTAGTGCAATTGAGAAGCAAACCGTTAGCATGTTTGCTGGCACTGGTTTAGTGAAAGAAACAGCTGGAATGCAAACATTCACCCAGCAAAGTGATAAGCAGAAGGTGTTCTGTTAGGACAGTAACGTTTCAGCTCTGACACTCTGATTCAGATAGCTTGGTCAACAAGAATCAGAATCATGTCTATTAGACTGGACAGCTTGTGGCAGTTAATTTACCTGTAACAAGCTACTTTTTATTAATATTGTAAATACTGTGTGTATATATCTTTGTACAGTTATCTAAATTAATTTAAAGTTTTGTGCTTTTGTTTATTGCTTTGAAAGTTCAATGATAGCCTTCTTTTTTGGAACAAGATAGGTAAGATTTAAAGCTTGTTTGACAATGCATTCAAAGCATGAAATAGATACTCCAGTGGAAATTGTTCAGATAGGGGCAGAGTTGAGGTCAAGATGAAGTTGTGGCTCCTGTAGTGTTACAAAGCATTCATCTGGAAAAATATGTTTACTCACACTTTCTAGGACAAGTGGCTTTAAGAAAAATGGTTCTTCTGTAACTCATCACTCTTTCCACTCGAGCATTTGTTTCTTTCTTTGACTATGGCTCTTTTTGAACAGTTTATTTGTTGAGAAGTGTGACCAAAAGTTACATGTTTGCACCTTTTTAGTTGGAAATAAAGTATTTATATTTTTTATATAAATGGCTTGGTATTTCATTTACCTTTAGTCTTCACTATTCCTTTACATAGTCCTAAAAGGGCTTGGCTTTGCACTAGGTGAAAATCAAGTAATGTGTGGTGTGTTCTTCGTCCAGAAGTACATACATTTAGAAATAACTGCTGCTTCCTTTGAGAATGCACACAGAATCAGTCTCGAGGAGAAAAGACAACGCAGAAAGAACCGTGCCTCACCAACACCGCCTATGGAGACTTTCTGCTGTGCCTTTTGCAACCGGACTTGCCTATCTCGCATTGGCCTTTTTAGCCATCAGCGCGCTTGCAGCAAGTGTGGGTAGAGCCCTTCCCAAATCTTTGTTCGTGAAGCCTAGCCATGATGGTGATGAATGATTTACAGTTACTTATTCTGTTACTAGAGAACCAACTGTAGTTTGTTACTCTTCTGAATGTGGAGTGGAGGGAAGGGACAGGCTTGCTTTGCCAAGCCCAGTGTGGCTTTAGAAAGTGCAGCAGGTCTGTCATGCATCACATGTGGCTTTGAAGGGAGTTAGCTTGTCACCATGGTATTGAACTGCTACTGTGATACACCATGCAATGCACTTAATTTCATTGAAGTGTTCCACTGGTTAAGATCTGTTTTCAACTAAGGTAAGGAAAATATTTTTAATTATTGAAAGCACTGACATGGATCTTGACTTGAGTCAAATCCAGAAATGTGAAATTTGGTACAATTCTCAGGGAAGAGCTAATGAGTTGTACACAAAAGTCAAAGAATAACACAGATTTGAAGGGGCATCTGAAAATCTTCCAATTAAATCTTCGTGCAGACTAGGGCTAATTTTGATGTACTTTTACTTCAATTAACACGTAAGAACGGTATGGTAGACAGAGCACTGAACTCAGATGGCAATTACCTGAGTTATCTTCCTACTTGGTGACCGGGGCAAATCATTTTACATGACAGTTTTGTGTAAAATGTCTATTCATTCAAACTCTTGCAGGCCCACAGGTGACAAGCATTGTAAGAGCTACACATTTTGATAATGGTCCAAATATTCTTCTTAGATAAGCAAAAAATAGTATAAGGACAGTTGTGAGTCACCTGCCTCATCCCCCCTAAAGCTAAAGAAAAGCTTCAGTCCTGTGCTAGGTCCTACATTAATAACCGAGTTTTTTGTCCCTTTATTGAGTCAAGTTGATTCTTTGAATTCAAAATTAACCTTTGCACTAGAAGCATTAGTTGTTTTTTCAGAAAAAAACACATGCTCTCCAACAAGAATCCTTTTCAGGCAAACAAGTTCAATCTGGAATTTCCTGGTGCTGAAAGAGTGTTAGCTTACAAAAATGTCCATCCTTCCAATCCCACTGATTTCAGCTAGCATTAGCAGCAAATCAGTGTAACACCAGCTTTGTCTAATGATGGACAACAGAGCCCTAAACTAATGGGAAGTCAATGGGAGTCTTGCCAGTGGCCTCACCAAGCTTTGCTCAAGGCCATAGAAGCATTTTCCCTTCCTCTGAAAAATACGAGGAATTCTCCTGGCATGAGGAAGTGGCTTTCTGTGTTCCATATGAAATAGTTTTGGGTAGCCTCTGGCTCTTAAACTCCCCGAGACTCTCCAGCATTTTTTTTTTTTTTTAAGGTTATGAATATGATGCAGCCATTCAGTTCACCCTGGAAACACTTCAAACACTCACAGAACGCCAAGGACTCATTGCCCTATTGCTACTGTGACTCTGCCCCCAAATAACAAGAAAACTTTAATTTCCAGTTCCAGCAAGGATAAGATGGATGTGGACTCTGTTCATAGCCACCACTGTAGAACCTCTCATGATCACAAGAACAGAAAGAAGAACAATGTGCCTGACTGGCTAGGATTAATGCCTGTAAGAGATTGGGGGTTTATGACACCCCTTAAGCCTGTTGATGAACAACTCTACCCTGCAGTCTTTTACAGATTGGTATCAGATATTACAATGAATACCCTTTCCTTGTAACATCAGCCTCATGACCAGCTCATGGGATACACTCAGGTTCGGCTCCCAGTCCTCTGCAGTGTGGGCTCTGTCTCCAATATGTAAGCCACGCAGCACTGTGGCCTTCCTGGCACTGCCTGCCAGCTGTGCCTGCCATACAAGCCTGGAGGGTCAGCAAGTGGTGGCAGGGCTCTAGTTTAGGAAGGGCTATCTGTAGTTAGACACAATGAGGGTCCCTCAAAACAGCTCAGGATCACTACTTATCCGCTCTCTGGAAACTCAGATGATGAAACTGCCTTGCCTGCCATCTGACAAATTATTGCACTGTTTCACAGACCAGTGGAGGACAGAAGAGGCCTGTCAGAATATTTTAATAGTGGTTTGCTGTTTGCCACTGTGAATCAAAATATGGAAGTGTGCTGCATGTGCAAATCTCTTTAGCAAGTTGTTGCTCTCCTGTGAGCTTATCATAGATCATAAAGCTCGGGTATCGTTGCATTGTGATGAATTGCACTCTGTTTTTTCCAGAAATTTGTGTACTCTTCTGACCGAAGCATACATTTTACACCATTTCACAGGTGTTAGACCTCTGAAGGTTTTATCTCTGAAGGGAAAGAAATTTAAATATTTTATTCTATGGTCTCTTAGAAGTGTAGGTAGGCATCATACTGTTTCCAAGACTTTCTTTCAAAGGTATCCTGGGAAAAAGGAGCCTGCGTATGGAATTTATGGCATCTTAAATGATGGTTACAGTGTGGGCCTCTCAACCATAAAGAAGTTTCCTGATTTCATTCTTTGTGCTTAAGATGCATAGATGGAAGAATAAAAACTTGAGCTCAAAAGTCCGAAGTCAATTATATGCAAGGGAACATTGGTTCATATTCCTCCCAAAATACCTTGGTTTGAAAGTTTGCTTTTGGTTGTTTGAATCCTCAGAAAATTCTATTGTGGAGGTTGGTACTGTACTTTTAAAATACTTTATTCCTATATGAAAGTATATTCATTCAGATGACTAGCTGCTTAAAATGGATCTCCAGCTATAATAATGATATAGTTGGTAAAGGAGCACTGCAAAGTCAATACTCATTTAATAAAAGATATTCAATTAAAAATGAAACAGGAATTCAAGGTGGCTGGAAACCAGAGTATCAAATACTTTGAAATAACTCTAAGACATTGTATTCCAGATTTTTGTACCATAACACTTTTGCATGGATTTGTAGCCTAGCTTTCTAACGCAATACAGATGTGAACAACAGACACAGATTATAGCCCTTTCATATGAAATAGGCTCTACTGTCCAGATGGAAATTTGTCAGATTCCTCAGAGCTAAGAAACATCCAAAAGACACTAGTTAAGAAACTCTTCAAGAATGAGCCACTTTTAATGATCCATAACCACACAGGAACAAATAAGTCTTTGAACAGTATCCAGTTGTTTATCTCACAAAGACAGGGACTCAGCTGAGAAAACTGGCTTTTGGACACAGCTAGAAATCTCTTAACTATACTATTTGTATTTTTTTCATGTAGCATAGCTTTTTCAGACATCACACTTGAAGAAAACCCTTGTACCATTACACTGAAAAGGACATGAAATGTAAGAAGGAACAGTAATATTCTTACCTAAATATATAATAATTCAACCATTCTGACTTTGCATTCTACCACCAAAAACCTAAGTTCTTTAAAAACAGTGCTTAAATGTGGCTTTAACTGATGTTATACTATGCCTACATATGGAAGTAGTTAGCAAGGAGAAGTTGGGATGAAATACTAGTGTAAGGCTTTGCCCAAACCCCAAGAAGAATCCGAGAGAGGAAGTAGTTCAGTTGACTTATTTTTCCTCTCATTTTCCACTTTTTTTCCTCCCTGCAGTTCCTTTGATTCATGTCCATAAATGGACATACCAAAAGCCACTACATTCTCACAGTGTTTTTCAGCCTGCCTGGAACCAGGAAATACCAGGAATTTCTTCAAGGAACCTGCTCCCAAACTGTACTAAAGCCTTCAACACATTTAGCGTTTGAACAGAGGTTAGAAGCATGACTAAGGTCTCATCTCCACTGTACGATCCAGCACTTGCTCCTGCATCAGAGAACAACAGCTTGCAGACATTAGTGCTAGCCCTAGCTTTTTCAGCTTTTCTTTGCACTGATCCAAGTCCCCATCCCCAGAGTAGTGAATTTTGGGCTCATTCTGAAATGTCCCACCCACTCCCCGAAACATCTGGCTGCATATTGTGGCAGCATTCCTGAGCTCCTGTCAGTTATTTGGGCAGTGCCAAATGCAGGACTATTTACATTTGTTTAATGGTAAGTAAATTCAGCCCTGATAGTAGTATAATAGTGTTTATGTTGTGAGGAACAAAGCATTTTACAGTCTCCTGAGCAGGACCAAAAGGTTGCTAACGTGGTACTGCAATGTTAATACAATCCAGTGGTGCCTCCATTCACTATTCAGACCCATTAACTGAGCCACTGAAAGAAATGCACAATCCAAATACATGTTTGTTGGTTTAAATTAGTCCTATTAAAAGCAGGTATTTAACAGCTTTCAGCAGCTATGAAATATGTTTTCCTGCTCCTGAACTAAGTGCTAAGGACCAGCTTTTCAGCCAGTTTTCAGGGCTTAGGTCAGCATAGCTCACTGCAGACTGGTTTAGACCACCTGTGACCCAAAATCCTGAGGCTGTACGATTTTAGGGGAACTGCACGGGGCTGTGTGCATGGGAGGGCTCCTGAGAGGACACAGGCTAGTTCCTGTGGCATTTGCTGGGCAGTAAGCACTGGCAGGAGCACAAATTGCACAAGAAAGTATTCTGTAAACAGCTCAAAGGTACAAGAAAGTACAACCTACTAGGGAAGTTATAAGCTAGTGTATCTGGTAAATGAAAGTGATGTGCAAGGATTCAGAATACAGCTGAAATATTATTCAAACTGTAGACTCTAACATCTGGGAAGGTATTAGATATAATCGTAATACACTGTGATATGGTGTTAAGTAGGTTTTCTTAATTACATTTTTTAAAATCATGCAATTAAAAAATACCCAAAACTTTACTCTTAACAAAACAAGAGGTTCATCTCATCATGAACTTTCTAATTCGGCATCTGAAGGATTTTCCTCTGCTCTAACTCTCAGACTTTGGTTACATCACATGCACGGAGCCATTCACTGATCCAAGGACAGGTATGGCCCAGCCAACATCTGCTATCACAAAGCTCCATTCTGAGGTGGAGAGCCTGGCAGGAGAAGAGGAATACTAAAATGACAGAAAACAGATCAGCTAAACAGATAACTGTCCCTCTGGGGTCCAGCTTCACTGCCAACAAGAGCAAAACAGAAAGATATTACTGTGTAAAATTTGCATCTTCTTATCCATGGATCAAGAGCAAGAGAGAAATGTGTATTTGATGAAAAGCATGAGAAAAGTTGAGGATCACTGCACACTGTAAAACCAGAGAGTAAAAGCACACAGTCTTGCTGAGACAATACTTATTTTCACAACTTCCCAAATTCTGCCACCATAAAGAAGCTCTGTGTTAAAGTTTATTGATCTCAGTGGAAAAGAGCAAGCATGCAAAGCAATGGAAATAAGTAAAAAAGTTATAATTGGCCTTTTCCATTTATACATATTTTCCTAATGATAGGCTTGTTATGAGGTCAAAAAGTCCAACTTCAATAAGTTGATCAAGCTTCTGAAATCTAACATGGTAGGAGTTAATGAAGAAGGCCAGCTCATCTTATCTTGGGAACTGTCACAAGTGTCTCTCAATGGGGTTTCCCACCAGCATCATAGCTGTAGTTGGGCAACCTGCTCAACTGATGTTTTTCTTCACCTGTGACTCCAAAGATTGTTGTAAGATGGCACAGAATTGAAATGTTTCTTTACTTCCATTGATTCTTAAAGCCATAACTCCATAACTAATAAGAAGTCACTTTGGAAAGAACTACATAGATTAGGATATGCCCCAGCCAGTGATCTCAAATGGGTGCCAGCATGGCTAATGCCTGTGGGAAGTCACTCAGGATCAGCATTTCAAGGGAAGGCAACGTTTGGCTTTGCTTGCAGTGTTCCAGGTTCAACATTGCTGCTCATCCTTATGATCCATAGAAGTGCTAAAGAGCACTCTAGAAGTGCCATTTTATTTTACAGTTATTTGATTACATGCACCAGGAAATGCTGTTAGAGAAGAATTGGCAATGCTATCCCACCTCACTCAGCAGTCAGAGTGCCTGACAGAGCTAGTTAGCATGGGATAAATCTAGTATAAGGATATCCTGTGAAGTCTAACCTTACATATACACACGCACATCCCCACTGCAGCTTTCTGTGTTATGTAGTTATTCTTGTGAGGATGCAGTTATAATATCAATATGTCATCTTATACAATATTTCACTTTCCAAATTTTAGTATGCTCATCTTACCCTTTGGATAACTACATGCAACTGGGATTTTTAGTTCTGACTCTCCTGACTTTTGCAAGAATATAATGAGCATGGCAAATCATGGAAGTACAGCCAGCCTTAGGAGTGCAAGGACTATGTGGGTTAAAACTTGCTTTCTCTATGAAGAAATAGTAGACCTTCTACATGCAGAAATAAAGCACTACTCTTCTGTTCTGAAGAGTGCTTTAATTTCATACTGTTGAAAAGGAAATTAGAGGCTATTTTTGTAGTGTTTTCTTTGGCTCCTGCTATAGACCTTATCACAAAATTATTTAAAAACAACATGTATATTCACCAGCAACCACATACAGATATATATGATGGCCCTCTCAACACAAATCAGACCCAAGCTGGAATAGAACTGGGATGTTGGCTGATTAAACCACTCTGTGCTGTATGGTGACTGCTGATTGTGAGAGGCAGTAGATTCTTCTTCCAAATAGTTAACAGTTTGGTCTAAGATCTCTCTAAGACTATTTATTAGATGTCATTAAACCAGTCTTTGAATATTTTTTTGCTTTGTGTATCCATACAAGAACAACTTGTGGGCTATTAGGATTGAACAGAAATATCCTGTCCTTTAGACAGAAAATAAAGAAACATGCCCTGACACCTGTGTTTTGTCTGTCTGCTTTTCCAAAATAAGGAGGAAGAAAAAGTCATTCTGTCATTTTATTTTAAGCATCCATTTAGATAAAAATGGCTTTATTGATGAAGGAGTTTTGGAGCATATAAATTCTGTTAGATGATTCTGTTAATAGATGGTGTAGGAAGTACAACAATATATTCTCATATTTAATCTAGCTAGCACTTAATACACCACCTGAACCAGTATCAGACTACCGACTCCTGAAACTGCAAATGCAGCCTAGCTGGGTACTACAAAGCCCCTGTCGGGTCCCAGTTGTCACAGGGCTCTGCCAGATTTAAAGGCGGACCACAGGAATTAGAGCGGACTCTTTCTCTGCATCACACTGACCCCGTGTGGCTGCACCGCGGCGGTGGCAGCCGCAGAGCCTTTTGATCGGGTTACAAACTTTGTCTCCGTATGAATGAAGCTGAAGCTCATTATGCTCCTTTTGGTGGTAGGTGTTTAATTTCTCACTTGAAACAATTAGTGCTATTTTGTTACGAGGGATGGTGTAAGCTAAGCATAGGCTTGTTTGGAATCTAGGGATTCTTTCTTATTTTCTCAAAGTGTATTAAAGTAACAGCTACTCAGCTCTGCCTGAGCACCATCCATGACTTAGATATATGCTAATACACTTTGTGCATCATTGTTGCCTGTATTAAAAATGCAGAAAATAAACCCGAACAATATGGTTAAAATTGCTCTGGAACCAGCTTGCAAGTCACAGGATGAGGCCTCACTGATCACCTTTCCCTTCTCCTTTGGTCTGTTGCCATGCTTTGAACTAGCAGCAGGCAGAAGAACAGGAGCCATTGCAGACCCTTCCTGGGCATCCTCTGACTGCCCAATGGCACCCATCCTGGAGAAACAGGTCACTAAAATATGTCACAATATATCACAGTAATTGATACAAGCAGGTAGCTGGAAAAATAATCCATAAGAGGGCTTTATTTATTAAATACATTAATAAAGAAGATTATATTTTAGTTGTCCTGCTTTTTATCTTGCATGCTTCTTAAAAACTAATCAACACTCCAAGGTTTCAGTTTTAGGACGAGCAGAACTTGCTTCTGCTCCTTAGGCCGGTACAGATTCTCACACAGGCATTTGGGATCTGTCAGAAATCCATGAAATTATCTTACATAATTGCATCTCTTTTTTTCCCATTTGAATAATTATGTTACAGTAAGCTTTTAAGTTTAATTGTTGAAAGGGACAATTTCCTTCCTGACTTCTTCAACATGCACAGACAACAAGTCATGTCCATTTTGTGTAGGTTTGGTCTCTGTATAGGTCTTTGAGTCTGATGCTTTGGATCTAACCCAAACCTACCATAAAAAACCTCTGATACAGCTTCTTGCTTGAGACTCATTATTGTATAATGGATTGGGGCATACAAATGAGCCAGAAGGCTGCTATGCCTTGTTCTCTGGATGCTTTCTGCTGCAGCAGACCCCTCAGCCAAATTGTAGATCATGGTCTGGTACAAGGACAGCTACACTTCTTAGACTCAAAAATGTGGTAAGAAATGTCATATGTTTGTTAGGTGTATCCACTTCCTTCATAAATATGTTTTTGACAACTCATTTGAATAACACCTTTATTCAATAGTAGCAATGATGGACTGGCCATTCTTAGTTGCTCAGAACCAGAGATTCACCTGAGATTTGCTTTCCTTACTCTGCTCCTTAACAGCTCTGCGTACCTCATCTGCATGAGCAAAGAACAGAGGCTTTTCAGAGATACCTTTCCTTGGATCACCTTTCCTAGGTGAATGACTTTTAACAAGGGGTCTTCACAGAACTTCAGGCCTTTGCCAATATCTTCTTAACTAACCTGGCTGAAAATGCTCAGTAAGTAAGTCTCAGACCTCGTACAGGACCCAGAGGCCTTGAGATATCAGTACCATTTGGTCAGGCAGGTGTCAGAAAAATCTCTTCACTCTCCTAGTGCCAACGCCCTTCTTGGAAAGGAGGCTGTCTTGTGGATAGCCCAGCTTTGTGCTCATCATCAGCCTGGTCCTAACTGACCTATTTCTTCAGATTCCAAATCCCTACCAAGAGTTACATCCCGTAACTACCTGTGTACAAGTACTTCTCTCATGATGCTGGTTTGAGAATTCAGGTTAAACAAACATTCCTTTACCTAATTTGCTTTACAGAGAAATCCTTCTGCTCCCTTTTTTCATGTTAAGGGTGGTGGCTCAGCCAAGCAGGTCTAAAAACATATTCAGGTTAACTTCTCTCCTGAGCACTGTGTTCCCCATATAAGTATTTTGCATTGTGATTCAGCCCTAACATTGATGTTCTAGTTGTTTTCAAGATGGCTTTGAAATTCTTCTCATATGCATACCCTAACTATACCATTATCTACATAGTGTCACCTCTCATACCATCAAAATCTGCTACATATTACATGTCTGAGAAAACCATCTTCCAATGAAAGGGCTAAAATTAATGCATGTTTGGTCCTCAAAATTTCTCTAACAGTGGGAATTATTTCTTTTTTACATGTTTATCCAAGTCCTTTGGGCCAAAACAGCCTTTAGGTTATTGGCTTTTTCTCTTTTAAGAAGCCATGTGATTTTTCTCAGCCAATAGATCTATTCCCTCCAATTCCCAAAGCACTCCCCACTTTTTGACACCCTTTCAGTAGTGGAACATTTGCGGAAATATGTACAGCTCTGTAATTTCTGTGGACTCTGATATTAAGCTCCACATGACTTTTGCTTGTAAGTAGGGCTTTTTGTTGTAATACTTTGGGTTCAACATCATGTTTTTGATAAGAAAAATGTTCATCTTTCAAAAGCTTTATTTTGGCATGGGTGATGCTTTAGCAAATTGTCATTGCGAAGGATTACTCATGAATGTTGAGGGAACCTCCACACTCTCTGTATTCAAGGAGCCACAGTTCAAGAAGCTACATGAACTCAAGTGCTGAATCTGAACAGATGCCACCAACTGTTTTCCCAGAGCTACAGCTAGCTATGCTCTCAGATGACAAACCTATGGAGTACACAAGTCATTCTAACTGCAGACAAAGATGTAGGGACAGCTAGTGGGTGTGTCTAAAATTATGTGCCTTTTTCCTCAAGGTGGTTTCTGATCTTCCCAAGTTTGTTTGCAGTGCCCTTTATGCATAGTTAGACATGTCCAATCAAATGAAAACTCCCCTCTCCTCCATATGAACAGCATGTCAAAGTCCTGTTTTCTGGAAACTGAGATCTGCAGCCAAATTTGTTGACTTAATGAAAAGTCTTTACCATCCTCTGAAGTCATAAGCATTCATCGTCATAACACCAATCCACCTCTCCCATTTGTATCAAGCTATTTTGGCCCCAATATGTTCTGATCTTGCAGCATATCAGGGCAAGGAGTCTGGGGTCATGCTTTTGTTATTTTTGATTTTCCTTTTTTTCTGCAGAAAACTATGGTTTATATTATGTAATCTCCAAGATGGTATCCATTTCTGCAAGACATCCCAAGAACAATTATTTCCCCCAGCGATCAAGTGGTTGATACAGAGTCATTCTGCATTTCTGCACTGTTGAAGCCAGCAGTGAAGTTCACAACGTGCATCTTACGTGGTTTTAGTTCACTTGTACAAGAAAGTGTTAACATCTCCAGTGTAATTAGTTCCACGGGCATGTTTGATACACAGGATATATAGTAATTTATATGAAAAACTTCCTCAGTGATAGAAAGTCATGGCATAACCTTCTGCAGCATTTTGATTCATTACACCTCACTAATTCAGGCTTCCCCATGCTCTCATCTCTAAAAGCCAATTGCAAGAATAGTACATACTTCATAAGAAGCCTGGAAAGCCCATTATTTTTCATGTGGTTTGCCTGGATTTCTACTGTCCTGGGGTTGTATTTTATCTGAAAATGTGCACTGAGCAAGCAGACTGTTAACCAGTTATACCAGTTCAGGCCAGAAGAGGGCCAGATATCACCAACAAATGCAGCTGCATTCACTAATTTTTCAAATAAAATGTATCCATACATGATGATCAAACTTTGCATTTCCACAAGCAATTTATTTTGAATAGCAGAACCAACTGTACATAATTTCTTTCTCCGGTGTAAAAAGGCTAAGTACAATTTGAGACCTAGCTACAGCAGTGTAACAAAGAGCACTGTTAATTTTTTTATAGTGGACAGTGCCATCTTCTGCAGCCAACAGGTACAAGATTTAAAAATGAATTAGTCCTCAAGAAGCACACTTTTTGCCACACAGAAATTCAAAGCTCTGGCACAGATGCAGGATGGCAAAATTAAGGCATTCAGCACAGAGATTTGAAAAGACATAAAATCTCTGTCAAGCCCCAGACAGAGGCTGGTGCTGAAGTGCAGTTTTGCTATGGTGCCATGAATGCAGAGTCCTACCAACTATCCTGGAAGTTAGCAAATGTGACACAGACCTACAAGAAGGGCTGGAAGGAGGATCTGGAGAACTACATGCCTGTCAGCCTGATCCTGGTGCCAGGGAAGGTCATGGAGAATATCATCTTTGAGTGCTCTCACATGATACACACAGGACAACAAGGGGATCAGACCCAGTTAGCACAAGTTTATGAAAGACAGATCCTGCTTGACCAACCCGACCTCCTTTTATGACAAGGAGACCCTCTCAGTGGATGAGGGAAAGGCTGTGGATGTTGTCTACCTAAACTTCAGTAAAGCCTTTGACGTCATTTTCCACAGCATTCTACTGGAGAAACTGGATGCTCATGACTTGGACAGGCACACAGTTTGATGGATTAAAAAATGGCTCAACTGCTGGGCCCAGAGAGTTACCGTGAATGGAGTCACATCCAGCTGGCGGTTGGTCATTAATGGTGTTCCCCAAGGCTCAGTATTGAAGCCATTCCTGTTTAACATCTTCACTGATGACTTGCACAAGGGGATCGAAGGACCCTCAGGACCCCAGGCTAGGCAGAAGTGTTGATCTGCTGGAGGATAGAAAGACTTCGCAGAGGGGTTTGGACAGGCTGGATTGATGGGCCAAGGCCAATTGTATGAGGTTCAGTAAGACCAAGTCCTCTGTCCTGCACTTGGGTCACAACAACCTCCTGTAATGCTCCAGTCTTAGGGCAGAGTGGCTAGAAAGCTGCCTGATGGGGTGCTGATCAACAGCAGCTGAACATGATCCAGCAGTGTGCCCAGGTGGCCAAGAAGGCCAATGGCATCCTGGCTTGTATCAGCAACAGTGTGGCCAGCAGGACATGGGCAGGAATTGTCCCCCTGTACTCAGCACTTGTGAGGCCACACCTCAAATCCTGTGTTCAGTTCAGGACTTCTCACTACAAAACAGACACTGAGGTGCTAGAGCATGTCCAGACAAGGGCAACAGAGCTGATGAAGGGTCTGGAGCACAGGTCTCATGAGGAGCATCTGAGGGAGCTGAAGTTTTTTAGCTTGGAGAAGAGCAGTCTCAGGGGTGATCTTATTGCTCTCTACAACTACCTGAAAGGAGGTTGTAGCTGGGCAGGTGTCTGTCTCCTGTCCCAAGTAACAAGTGACAGGATGAGAGGAAAACAGCCTCAAGTCGCACGAGGGGAAGTTTAGTTTGAGTATTAGAAAAAATTCTTCACAAAAAGGATTGTGAAGCCCTGGGAAGTGCCACGTGGAATCATCATCGTTGGAGTTAGATGATGTGTGGATGTAGCACTTAGTGACATGGTTTGATGGTGGACTTGGCAGTGTTGGGTTAATGGTTGGACTCAATGATCTTAGAGATCTTTTGCAACCTGAACAATTCTATGACTTCCAGTCATGCATATGTGTCTTATTAACATGACCAAAAGGCAATTCTGCTGTCTTCTGATCAAGGGGACATCAGTCCAGAGCTTTAGGGTGACTCAAAATACTTCCATCCTCCTGTAATTGTTTTAGTTCAGTAAACTAAAAATATGAAGGACTAAACCTGCAATAAATGGCAACAGAAATGTAACACATGTTGTGGCTGAGGAGAAATACGATAATTTACAAGGGTATCCTCCAAAATCTGTTGCCACGCTTCCATAATTATCCAAGTTTGCCCTTGGTCTCCATGGCAGCCTTTCCTGAGGCTTGAGGCCGTTGTGGTGACTCACAGTGGTTCAGTGAAGGACTCCACTCATTTCCAAGGGAGTCTGAGTCACAGGATGCCAAACAGGATGGTTTCCTGTAATATAAAGGTTCCTGAGCTATGGTAGACATACCACGCATGGTACACAAGCCACCTCAACATGGCGCTCCAACACCTCCCAGACATTGCCCCAGGGTATAGGAGGGTAAGCAGGAGATGTTGCTGTTGCTGGCAAACAAACAAAATGCTTTGGAAATTTCTGCTTTAGTAAGTTGCTGGACTCATACCCTGTCCCTCTACTCCTCAGAAGGGAAAAAACAGTTTACCACAGCACAGTAGTAAAAGCACTGAATACAGACCTTGCCCTGAGCCCTGGGATGGTTTCCTGAACTCATTAGTGGTGCCACTGTGGGCACAGTGTTACAGCAGCTGCCCCACGACCTGCAGCAGCAGTTCTTCATAGTGGTCTTACTCCTGAGCATCCACTCTGGAGTGCTACAATAGGCAACTCGTCCTGACATATGTGCCTCCTCAATAACAGGCTTGAACTTTGCAGCAGATTTTGAAAGAAGTGAGACCAGAAATGCAATGTTTCCTCCTAGATGAGCATCCTAACCAGTCATAGATTTAGGCTTTCCTTTGTAGTCCTTTTTGTCTTCTGGTCCTCATGAATCTCATTTTCCTGAAAAAGTGGGTTCCTGCCTGTGCAGCAGAGGGGTAGCTCCTCCCAGCTTGCCAAGTATGGTTTATAACCTTGTTTTTAAACGGATAATTTTGTGCTTTGAATCTCCTCAGACTAAGGAAAGGCAGAAGCTCAGGCCACCCACTCACCAGATGACGCAGAGCAGTCTCTGGTAGGTGCTGTTAGCGGATGTCTGTTGTGTGCTGGGCTGGACACTGTGGTTTACTGGATGCTGGCTGTGTTGAGAAGAGATTTACCAGAAGAGGCCTATCTGAAATACAGGCAGTTAGATACTGCTTCATTTCTTAAAACACAGTGGATCCTGAGGTAAATATCAGCAAGCAACCTATAACACATTAGTCAAACAAATTACCTCACAGTTACTGATGGCAGCAACCAGTGATATACATCTGTACCACCTGAGTACCTCTGAAGGCACAACTCCACATGCACTTTTTTTCAGCAGCATAACCATCCCAAAGGTGTCCTCTTCCCCATTGCTCATTCCTACTTCACCATCCTAGAGCCATCAGCTTTCTCAGGTACACTAAGGCTAGCTTGCCTGCATTTCATGACCAATTTCATTCCTTAAGTAAGCAGTCTGCCACACTGCTTAACTCCTCCCACAGTTAGACAGCCCACACCTGTATTCTGCCCCTCCACTGTCTTTTTCACCTGAAAGAAGGCCAGGCTACACAGCAAAGAATCAGTTACATTGAATAATACCGACAGTCAAGTCACAACATTCTTGCTTCTTCAGCTTGCACTCTTCCAGCTTCACCTACTGAGAAGGCTTAGTGGAGCTCTGATAGCACACATCAGCTGAAACAGCAAACATGTTATATCCTGACAAATAAAGCTGTGTTGTTTTTTTTTTTTTTTCAGAAGTGAGTTTGATGATGGCTGTAGCATGCTCCTTGGGGCCCATCAGGCTTCAAAAATGCAACCTAGTATCTGCCATCCTGGGGTATTGCCAGCCTAGATACCAGAACTAGCACCAGCATTTCAGTGCTCTGAAACCACCATTACAAATGTTTTTTAAAATCAAATATGAAAAAATTAAATTAGCAAAACTATTTACACTATGATTAAATGAGGGTAACTCTCTTCCTTGTCAAGTTGACTTGTCAATTTCTGGCAATGCCACATTCCAAACATCTCTTAGCTACTACCCTCTCTTGATGACCGTAGTAGTTTTCACAACTGCTCTTCATTTCAAAATCCTCCCTAGGTCAAACTAGCAGTCATCTGCTTGAAGCCTATCCTATTCTGTTTTTATCTGGGAGCTAGGCTAGCCCTGCTGGCATTACTTCACTTTTTTAAGATGCCAACATCTCTTCTATCTGCATTCAGGAAACAGTACCAGTTCAAAAGAAAAAAAAAAAATCTTTAACAATCTTTCTTCCTACTTTCCCCTTCCAATAATGAAGGTAACTTCTCCACTGAAATGTTAGTTATCTCCAAATCACAGAACAAGGATTGAAGCAAACCCCTCCTCATCCCCCAAAAATAATGTGAAATAGGGCTCTATATCTGCACCAGTAGCATTTTGTGAAAAAAGAGTCATGAATAGCATACTACTTCCGATGGCTTTAATGGTCACAGGCAATGTTACAAAGCAGTTACACTGAATAATGCTGTCACAGTCCTATCATAATGTGAGGTTGCTACAACACATGTAGATTTCACACAGTGAAACAATTTTAGGAAAAAGAAAATCATGCTCGTAACATAAGATCAAGAAAATACATTTTGTTACAAGAAACATGGTCCCAGAATTTCAGCCTGCTCAAACAGAAGCTAACGGAAAAAGCTTCCTCTGATTTCAGCAGGCTCTGAATCCAGCCTTCAACATGCCCTGATCAAGCTGTATGGTAAAATATCTCTGCTCAGTCACAGGCTCTTCATTCTTCTGACATACTTGTGCGTTATGTATTTTCTTCTTTTAAAGTGAGAAGAACATAAATGGGTAATTGACTATGCCAAATTTCATATATAACAGAGCCAATGTTGGGTCATCAGCTTTAGATAGTGGGAGAATTACAAAGGTAATAGCATGTGTACTGGAAAAGGAGGGAGTTCCTACACTCCTGAGTGCCTGTAGCAGCTGTTTGCGTAGCCTGAAAGTTTCCAAGAAAGCTCATTATGCATTTTTTCAGAATTTGCATCTCTGACAGCACCTGCATTCAAAAATGGGATTTCAAAACCACAGTTGACAAAATCATGTCTCAAACTGAGAAACACATCTTAACTTCAATAAAGTGAAATCCTTTAATCAAAGCTAAGTTTAGTTTGAAGTAAGAGAATTATTTCTAGGAGCTTAGGGATATCCCTGAATTAATTTCTTTTCATTTACAGGTGACACGATGCACCCTAAACCACTTTTTCTAGGAGCTTAGGGATATCGCTGAATTAATTTCCTTTTGTTTACAGGTGACACGATGCACCCTAAACCACTTTTTCTAGGAGCTTAGGGATATCGCTGAATTAATTTCCTTTTGTTTACAGGTGACACGATGCACCCTAAACCACTCGTTCAGAGGACGCATGTACAACATCCAAGTTGCGGATGACGTTCTCTGTCAGTGTGGGAGCCACGAGAGGGCAGCAACATACCAAGGCTACCCAGCCCATGGAATTCCTGTAGCCAAGTATCTTGTCTGCTGGGGAAGTTTTAGTTACTGGTCTTACTAACCTAACTACAGCTTCTTGCGCCATAATGCTACATTATTTTATGACACCCAAAGCTCAGAATGTAATTCACACCTCAAGGAAAATTGGAGTGACAAGTGCTGTTGTTTAGATTTCAATGGTCACAAAGAATTCAGTTCCTTACCAGAACAATATTTGCTAACTATTTGTATTTTTAAAGCAAAATATTGATCATAACCCATGTTTTATAAACTTCTCCCTCTCCAGTGCATATCAAAGATAACATTTGTGTTCGTGTCTCAGACTATGATGACCAAATGCTGTTAGCGTAATAATGGACAAGGCTCTGCCACATTCAAGTGGGAATGACAGGAGCTGCCATCCTGTGTCACAAGCATAGTCCATCAGGAGTCCCTGAGAAACAAATATGGCACCCACTTTTCTTCTTACTGGCATTTCGGTCAAGAGTTCTCAATAAGTGTTCCAGCTTATTTTTTAAAAAAAAAAAAATTTCATTAATTAAAAACAGTCTATTTACAAATGCAAAATGGGTAACAACATTCCATAGGAAAAAATTAGACTGATTCAAAAGTTGGTAAATATGTTTTTAACTGTAAAATTTCAGATATTGGCTGTTTTCTGTCTTGATAGAAGCTGAGTCCAGTAAGTAATTCTACATCTCTGATCCGAGCTGTGTGAAACTTCATTCTCTCTTCAACCCACATGGACTCAGATTTGCCATCCTAATGGGACAGAGGGAAGGGGGGGGGGAAGGGAGGAGTTGTAAAATTTTTTTCCTGACATAGATTTAAACTATTAATAAAAGAAATTATGATGTTTTATAAAGATAGAAAACAGTAACTTATTGGCAAACATCTAGCAGAGTGTGCAGAATTTTAAATATTCAGAAGTTTGTCTGAGTATTTGCTGTTACTTCCTCAAGGATACAAAACTTGTAGCTGCACCAGTTGGTGATAATGGAGAATGGCAGTGAAGTCCAGCATCTGACCACCATCTCTATGATAAAAGTATTTCTGAGAGCTGTGCCTGACTTGAGCAGTGACTCCTGTAACTTCCTTACTGCAGGACAGGTCCATACACTTTCCACACTTTTTTCTGGTTTATATGGAGTGGAGCTATGTGCATTCCCATCACAATACCAAGATATCTCAACTAGAAGCAACCAATACTCTTAAGGAACGTCTGTGTCCTCTTCTGGGAATGCGTATGGCCTTAGCACTGACCTCTGACTGTGGGTCACTCCTCCTAGAAGCTCTTCATTCTTCTCAGCTGTTGACTGGATAGTTGCATTTCAGAAGTCTATGTATGTATCACACTGATGGTCTCTGTATATTCAACCCTACTCTGCTAGCTCTAAGATTTGCTCATTGAACAAGGAACATCTATGTTCACATTTGGTCGTATATACAAACTAATATAATTCTGTTTACAAAAATATTGTCTTCTCTCCAAAGGTGATCATGATAGACTGTACCATTTTTACAGGCTTTAAGTAGTTAATCACTGATATTCAAGCAAAACAAGCTCAAGCCTGACTTCAGATGTTCATGGGAACTGAACAGACTACTTACTGCACAGCTTTCACTGTTGTCTTCTCTGTGAGGTACAATGAAAGACAAGGCATCCAGAGACCCTTCACATTCCAGAGGAGTTTCAGAAGTATTTTTACAGCTAGTCAGGACAATGAAGAAGTGGGTTGGAACTAGAACTTCTGAATTACCAGGGTATCTGAAATACAAAAGATTTTTCTGTAACTCCACTAGATCATACTTGCACAAAGGACCAATGACAGCAATCGGCTGTATTCTGGTATATGAATTTTAGCAATTCACCTATTTTGTCCAAAGAAAGCTTAGGTCTGAAAGGAAAATTCCAGATGACTATTTTGCAAATCAAGTTGGGCTTGTAGGCTGATCAACGTAACGAGTCTGAGGTATAACAACACACTGACATCACAAAAATGTGTAAAACTCCAGAGTAGATGACGAGTTCAGCCCAAGCCCATCTGCCTGCTGGCTTGAACCAATTTTGCTAACTAGTGTAAATCACAACTTCGAGTGCAACACTGCCAGCTCAGGAAGTGTCAGCCATGCCACCATGGATAAGCCCTTGCCATATCCTCTGCTAGAGACAATGTCCAAAGTTTTCAGGCTCGTGGACATTCTTCCACATGCAACAGCTCCTCTTACACTTCACCTTCAGGTTTTAGGAGGACATTTTGAAGGTGCACTTCCTCTTTGTGCTTTTTGCTTCGTTCTTAACTTTTCTGTATCTGCTTAGGGCCATCATGCTCCTTCATAACAAGGATAAAGATTACTTTTAGAACATTAATGGAGGAAAGAAACATTGGATTAAAACATGAAAGATTCTCACCTTTTCAACTTTTCTGGGGTGTCATAGAGCCCATCAGAGTCATAATCAAACACAGGACCACTGACTACATTGACACCAGTCCTGGCTGCAGCATATTCAGGTAGCAGGTGTTGATGGAAGTAGTTCCATAACACTGAAACACAGTGGAAAACAATCTCCAAGATAGAAACTGCTAACACAACTCTGCAGAGTATTCAGTGGGGTATGAACAGACATAAAAGCTAGGAAAATAAATTCTACAGGTGTGTTTACTGTTTTTAAAGGTTGCACCTCATGGGCAGCAGCATGCACTGCAGTATCTCCTGGCATTGTGGTTTCACAGTCAGCCTAACCACAAACCTGACTGAGGCATAGTGATGTTGCTCCCTCAGGGCCTTGGGTTTCTTGCCCTGGAAACCAAATCATGGAGAGGCTAGAGGAGGAAAGTCCAGAGAAGACCATGCTTGCCTTTGTCTTGTCTCACTATC
Source organism: Grallaria varia (assembly GCA_013396735.1). Classification (NCBI taxonomy): domain Eukaryota; kingdom Metazoa; phylum Chordata; class Aves; order Passeriformes; family Formicariidae; genus Grallaria; species Grallaria varia. Next base: position 143,446 of record VWZG01010281.1, read on the forward strand.
AAGTTGGGCTGGCTAGCTTGTACACCCACACCTATGAGCTGGAAAGTACCTATGTAATATTTGTAATTACAGTTAAGAGTTGAATGATATTCCATTACAAAACAGAACATCTCTGCTGTTCAGAAGTGCCTTCTTTTTCAGCAGGAATATGCTTAATCTCTCTCAGTCAACCATCTCATGTTCCCTCTCTCTGAGGAAAGTTCAGGTCTTGAACATTTCTACTACATACATGAATATTTTCCTATTTCCTTAGTGATTGAGAGTCTAAAATGGCAATTAATATAACTCACATAATTACTTATGGTATCTGGATTCCCTAGAAGAAATTTGATATAGGTGCATGGGGTGGGGGGGAAGCAGCGATTTAATGAAGACACTTATACTATGCTCCCATGTAATGAGCTAGTTGATTAGGAATCATTAGCTCACAACACTGAGCCTGTTTCATAAGAATGATAATCCGACTTCAAGGAGTTTTCACTGAGGTACACAGTCGCAGGAAGTCATATTTTAACAGAGGCAGCTTAACCAGGGGTCACTTGCATGATTTGGAAGCAAGCAAAAAAAAAAAAAAACAACAACACAAAAAAACCAACAACCCAGCAGTCTTTCTTATCTTCAGCTGTGCACATAAGATATGCATACAAATAAAATACCTTTAAATGCAGGATACATTGGCACAATGTTGCTGGTAAGCAAGGCATCGTAGTGAGGTCTCTTTGCGTCTGTCATAAAAGCTGAAACAAGAAAAGCAATTAATTACTTGGATTTATTACTCTAAACTTGCATTTTCATGATTTTAAAGATCAGTGTAATAACATTAAGACAGAGCTGACCTAAATTCCCTCTCCAAACCTGATGTAGGTCTAAGTGCTAACTTCAGCACATGTTGGATTGTACCTAAAATGATCTTACTAGCAGCAGCAACTGCACTTCCCAGATATACAGTTGGCAGTTTCTTGTGAGATTTAAAAATATCAGAACAGCCTTCTGAATTGTGGAGAAGGGAATTAAATTCATCACTGTCAGACCAACTTGCCCTGACTGCAGAATCTATGCCTAAAGGTAGGGACTCTGTTGGAACTTTGCAAATTACATTTGATGTGGATGTTAAAATAATCTACTGCTTGGTACTCTGTGCAGTAAAGTCAACATAAAATGCTTTAAAATCAGGTCAGTGACAGTTTATAAGTGGATGAAATTGTTTGTAAAGAGCTAAGTATTTTGTTATATATTTTAGAATCAGAGCTATGTTCTTCAGACCAATGCTGAATTTCTACACTAAAGACCACTTATGGCACACAACAGCATTTTCAAATATAAAATAAACTTATTAAGGCAGTTTTTTACTTAATGAAACATCCTTAAATTGTACTTTGGGTAGTTCTTACTAACACTTGTCATACAAAGTGAACCTGCAATTTACCAGCTTGCTTGTTTACTCAACATTTACATGTTCCTCCCAGTTTCTTCTATGAAATGTCAGTTTAGAAACCCATTAAGTTTCAAAATTTCTGGAATGTACTAAGTGACTTTGGACAACGCTTAAGCACCTAAAATATTTTTCTCTTATATGCTGAAGTGAACTGCAACAATTCAGCAACTCCTGCTTCATAGTCTGATTAGTTATCAAAGACATCTACAAAAGACTGCACCAGCTACATTAAAATTATTCAATGAGGTATGCTATACAATGAAGGCAATGACTTACTTGGAGGAGTAAGAAACCCGTAAGTTAGGCGAGGATGACTGTTGTAAAACAAACATGTCTGGTTATGGTTCTGTGAAATGCGAACATCTCTGTGTAAACAACTGGAGATATCTTCTGTAGCAGAAACCCATTTGTCCTATTGAACAAGAAGTATCATTGTTGAAAGCTGATTTACAATAATTGTCTTGGCATGAGGGACTGTAGAATTCCAAATATTTGTCTGCTTTAAATGGTATGAAGGGACTTAAAATGCAAGAATTTTTCCTCCTCTATCAGTAGAAAACAAGCCCTCACATCCACTTCATGTTTCTCAGAAATAAAATGAACAGAACTGCAGCTTTTTAGTAAAAATGAGAATAACATCTTCCAAAAGAGAATCTAGAGGTGCCCATTAAAGATAACCTGAACTACAGTAAATGTACTTGTTCATTCAGGCTAGAAATCAGAGACATGTGTGGGTCACTTGTTACAGTAACTGCTTGCTTCATGACACTAACCTGAAAACATTTAGAATCAAGAAAACCTTGTCAGAGTTAAGCTAAATTTAATTATAGTAGTCACTATCTGGTAATCATAGGTTTTAAATAATCAAATTAAAAAGCATCCTCTACTATCCTAATTCTTTTTAAGCATGACATGGCTTCTAAATTTTCTCTGAATGGGAAAAGCCAACTTGAAAAAAAACTTTCATTCACCAGATCAGTGCTCTGCATGAACAGATGTATCTTAATATAGGGTTCAGGACAACAAAGATCTGATTTATTTCCACCAACTTCTTTTTTCCCAAATCAGAATTTTATTCTGAAAGGAGGATCATATCAGGGCATGAACGGTTCAAGATAGTCCCGAGACTACTTTTTCAAAAGGATCCTACCATATTACAAACACTGCCTTAAGACCATGAAACCTATGTTAAGACCTATGTTGAGCCCAGACTTTTAGGACAGCACTGAGACTGCCATAGCAGACCTATGCTGCCAAGCAGTAAGCCAGTGCAGACTCACAGGGGTTCTGTATTAACAGCAAGATATTCCTCACTTCCTGGTGGATCTGCTCACCCTGAAGGCAAAACTGTTTCACTTTGAGAAACGGAGAAGAGTCAAAGCCAATACTTATTGACATAATAAAGTGAAGAAAAATTCACAGAAAATTCCTCTTTATATCTTATATGGTTTGACTTAGTTCCCTGGAAGGTAGTATTACAGAATCATTGAGGTTGGAAAAGACCTCTAAGATCATAGAGTCCAACCTTTGAGTGATTGCCACCTTGTCACCCAGACCATGGCACAAACAGTCACATCCAGTCATTGCTTGAAAACCTCCAGGGATGGTGACTCCACCACCATGGTGACTCACAGCAAGCGCAGATCTAAGGAGCATTCAGGCATAACTAACATTCAAGCTTTTTATTTTTCAAGATTGCTTCCTTTTTGCATATACTTACATCTTTGCTAACAGTGTACGCACTCCACAGAGGCATCCTGTGGTCCTTGCTGTATCCACTCACATAGCGGGAATGGTAAAGGAGGCAGTAATTATGTTTCTTCTGCAGAACCCTGGGCCGTCCGTAGGGTAAAGAAAGTTTCTCTGTCTTCAAAACTGCAACAGAAATAGTGCTTATTGCCTTTCAATTAATACTGGTTGTTAAGTATCTTCCTCTTTTATGCACCTAGGGCTGCCTTATTTTAAACTGCTAAACAGATGTCACAGTAATGGGACAAAAAAATCTAATTCTTAAATCAAAGGAACAGTTTCTATGCCAAGGCAATAAATTAGTGACAAAGCCAGTATAAAGCAATCATTTACACTTATATTGCACAAATAAAGTTTATACTCAAACCAAAACATTTTGCCATTTAAACCAGGAGATTAAACTAAGTTGCAAAGTTAGTCTTGGTTGATTTTGTATTTCAGTTTAAATATATAATGTGGGATCTCCTTCTATGTAATATTTTTATGAGACAGAAAACAATTCTGGTGATTTGAAATGACTATTTTCATAGAAACCATAAAGTTATGTAAAACTGACATTTGAAGGACTAAGAAATGCAGTGATCTAAATAAAGCACGAGGTGGATTTTCAAATGTGCAAGGACCTCACCACAAAACCTTCCTTCTCCCTCTCTCATGGGCCACGTGTCTTTATAAAGTTTGTATAGAGAGAAAGATATGTCCAAGTGTTTCATTTATGATGCTACACAGTTTTCGCAGACCCTTGCCTAAGGCCTGTTTATTGGTCAACTACTGCTTCCAAGGGAAAAGTGAAACCTTTCTTTTAAAACTGACTGAAAGAAGCTATGTGGGAAGTGGGTAAGAGGGTAAATCATTAGACAGAGAAATAAAGCTGAAGTAGCAATTACAAAAACAGAATTACTTTAGTGCCAGTATCACTTATCTTAATGAAAAAACCAAAGAAGTAACAAAACAGTCATAAGAAACACATGCTCTTATAAATAGCTGCAGCAGTCAAATGTCTGTAGAAAGTTTCTGTTTCTAATCCCTAAGATAAACTTCAGTTTCATCAAAACACTGAATATTCAATTTTTTGCCAGCTGGAAACAAATAGAAATAAGGTTTTCAAGTTCTGTTCTCTGAGGAAAACTAGCACATCATGGAAACATTTAAAAATAACAAAAATACTACTTTGCCTTTGAAAAAGCAAGTATTTTCAATCATTATATGGCCAGAATTATAAAGGTGTCAAAATATATTTTTCATTAAATAGGTCCTTACCTTCCACAAATTATTCTACCATTTCAAGGCAGCTGTTTTAAATGGGGAAAGAAATTGGAAAATACCCTGCACATTCATTGCTCACCGTAATTCTATAGCACAAAAAAAGTCAAGATTATGACAGTTATCTCTTCATCCATGAGGAAAAAAATTTTGTATTTTTTCATAAAACTAAAAACACAAAGTTTTTTGTCTTACAGACTGTCAAGTTATGACAATCAATGAGAAAATATGCAAACTGAGGTAACTAATAAACTAAACAGTCTTAAGCCGCTTTTAGGCCGGTTACTAGAATTCCTTCATCTGTGATAATGACTTTTATATCTAATTAGTGCTTAATTAATAGAATTCAAGATGAAATTACTGCTAATAAGAGTAGTGCTTAACCAGGTCTCACTGATAATTCAAGCCAACATCCTACTGTTTCCAAAACATAGGCTTAGAGCCTGAAGTTCCTATTTCTACAAAAGAGAACTGAAATAGATTATTTTTGCCTGGCCTTGCAAAATTTCTTCAAAGCCAGTTTAAGGAAGGCACTCAGAAGTCCACAGATACACTAGCAGACAGTGTTTTGGCAAAACCCCTCGCACACTTAGGGGAAAGCTGGATAACTGGATTTCATTTTGTTGCTCTCATGAGTATTACAATACTGAAAGAATTACTTTAAAAGGGTCCTGGGACACATTTTAAAATGATGCCTTGTCACTAGTGGAAGAGATTCAAGAAAGCTCTAGCCACTCTTTGTTTCAGGGCAAATTACACAAATCAACAGAAGCCTTAAAGTAGCTCTGGACAAGCAGCAAGTAACTGGATCCTGCCCACAACTGGCATTTATGCCCAGTTCTTAATAGTGAACTAGAGCAGGGTGTTGCACAAATATAGTTAATTTTCATTAAAAAAACCTCAAGGTTTCATGAACATACACGTACATGAGGTAAAGTCTATCACCCAATTTTTCTTTCTGACAGTCAAATCTTCTTGACACCATCTTTTCAGGCATTAGCACCAAGGGCTGCATTCCATTTTTTACTTACGGTTTTCATTATTTACTTACTGTTTTACCTGCTTCATGCTAAAATAGTGTATTTTCTTTCATGAGTCATGAGCAAGTCTACAGCCTTTCAAAATGCAGCTTAAACATGGCATGTATATGTCCAAAGAATGGAAATAAAGCATGAGTAAAAGAAGCAACAGCTTAAGACCACACATCAACTCAACCACATAAAACACTCCTAATGCCTCATTAAAAGTATGCTGCCACTGTGATGTCAGTATTTGCATTGATTTCTAATCAGGTACTTCCTCTTACATCACTTTAGCTTCTTATTCTGGAATGTGCATTATCCCAGTGCCAGAAAAGTCAAGAGTATCAGGTTGTACATACGCCATAAAGACACATGCATAAGGATACACATTTATTTGAGAACAAATTGTTCAGGACTGTATTCAAAAACATTGGAACCATAGAATATCTGGGTTGGAAGAATCCATTAAGGTCATCTAGATCCAACCCCACTGTCAAGGGCAGGGACACCTTCCACTAGAACAGATTATTCAAAACCCCATCCAACCTGGCCTTGGACAGTTCCAGGGATGAGGCATCCACAAATTATCCAGGCAGGTCTATAGTTCCAATGAGTGTTTCAAGGAATTTTTACATTTACTTGAGAGTTGCTAAAAAACTTAAAAATATGTTTGATGTCTTATTTTTTGTTAAATTTTTAACTTTGTATTATTATCTGAAGTTCTTACCTTCTGTTTCAGTGAGATTTAAACGCTGATTAAAATCCCTTATTGGCAAGCCCTATAATTATAAAGCAAAAGCAGTAAGATTCTATAACATGTATTAGGAGTTGGTAATACACTTAAAGTACTGCGGGTAACTCCTGTCTTGCAAGTTATACATATACAGAACCCACTGACGTACTGGAGAGGAGCTACAGGGAATTTTCAGAAAAAAATTGGTTTTGCCACAAGCAAATCTACAGACTTGAAAACCACAGCACAGAAATTTCAACACCAAGCAAAGTGAGCTCAAACTGAGTGCTTTCCCCATCTGTGGCATTTTTCCAGGCTCTTCAGAGCTGAATGAGACTTTACATAAGCAAACTGCAAAAATTAGTACATAAATACAGGCTAGCACCCACTAACCCCAAGCAAGATTTGATTTTGAAATTAATAAGGGACTGTAAAACTCTGGAGAATGCAGAGTTTCACTCTTTGAATACAACACAGTCTTCTGCCTCCACAACAGCAACAATTTCAGTACTTACCGCTGTCCTGCAAGAGCAGCCAAGGCTCACTGAAAAGGCTCTTTGTCCCACCACAGAGCATTCAGAAGGATGGCTTGTTTCTTTGGGATGCTGGGGGTTGTAAAGAGGGTTCCTTAATAGATTGTTTAGGCGTCCATGAGTTCCATTGTTTGGGGCTGGTTTCAAATCAAGCAAGTCTATGAAAGAATTCAAGTGATATTAACAGGAGGAGAAATATTGTAATACTCAGCTGATTGTATTGTGCTTACAAGTATGGATGAGTCAATAAAGTCACACTGCTTGCTGCTCATAACACCCAAAAGGGAAAGCGATATAAAAGGGACCACACAAGTTCTTAGTTAGGGTTCAGGATGGTATTAGTCTTCTTGTAAGGTTGAGTAAGTCGCCTCAATTTTGTACTGAAAAGCTAACATGATGATTTTTGTACATCCTATTCTTCTAATTCTTTCTGTACAGAATTGAGGAAATCTTGACCTCAGTGAGTGCACTCAAAACATCTGATCCATCACTGAACTCCCTCAGCTGTAAGCACTCTACCCCTTCCAACACAGAACAGCTCAAGTGGGCACAAGAAGGTATTTCAATATCAACCATGAAATGAGAAGACAGCAAGGCATAAAAGGCTGAGAGAGACATGCTTCCTCACCACGGCCTTTTTCCTATTCCAGCAAACAATTTAAACACATGGTTTAAATATGGTATACTTGAATATTGCCACTGATCTCAAGCATTTGCAGTGTTCCCATTAAGTATTTTCTGGATCAAACCTTTTGGTAATACTCTGTAGTACAGGTTCTATCAAAAGAGGGAAGTAGACAGGAAATAGTGGAAAACAGGTGAAGACCTCAAAGGAAATTAGTGAACAGAAAGTGGTAGCTCTAGTTATAGTCTTTTGGAGAAACAGAAAAATGGGACAAAGCAACAAGGGGTCACAATAACATGTTTAAAAGAGGGAGGGAAAAGACTCCACAAGGCATCTAATTTTCAGAAGGAAATACCACTTCATTGGTGCAGTGTGGTCTGCATGGTGTTAGAAAAATAAAGTAAGGAATATCTGTATATGGAGCAGACAGTCTGAGGTCCTCAGATACAAAACAGACTGCATGGAATAGCAATCAATTATGAATTCTACAGCGACACCATAGGGCAAGGGAGAAACTGGAAACCTGAGTATTGCAGAGACAAATAGCTCTAGAGTGAGACTCCAAGACAGTGGAACTACAGACTAACAGAACAGTTGCAGTCCATCAGAAGGCAAAAAAACCCCACATATTTGAAACACTTGTTGTATTAATCAATGAGAATGAACAGGAAAACATCCAAAACCAGTATTAAAAGATACAATACATAAATTGAACAAGTGATACATAGATGAGGAATTTGAGAGGAGGTTTACTACATGAAAGAAGTAAACAAAAAAAAAAATCTAAATTTTATCTGAATTAAAATGCTGTTTATTATTAAGAAACTAAAATTAAAAGCATGGTAAAGGAAAGTAACATAAGAAAACACATGACAAAATACAAGCAACCTGCATAAAAAGTAAAGGAGGTGACTGATGTAGGCTTTCTGGAAATTAGCCGCCTGGCAGCTACACCCATACCCACTATTCTGCTTGTTATTTATTGTTCTGCCTGAATAAGGTCACCTGTGTGATTAATCTGATAAAGCTTCTAGTTAGATATGAGAGAAATATCAGTTCTTGATGGTGGAGAGATTGACTCACCACTCCTAAAACTGGCTACTTCACAAAGTGTCATCTCTGGCACAGCCAGAGGAATACACAGAGTGATCAGTGGAAAACAGACATACAGGGTAGCCTGACCAGTAGATCCTAAGTCGGTGCCAGTCATTTAGAGATGTGCCTTTCTCAGAAACACAGCAACTTGTTATTTGTGAAAAATCAGTAGCAAGTCTTAAGGATAGCTTCTAAGGACACAATCTCTTACTAAAAGATTTACAATGACCAAAAGGTATTATATTTTACTGAACAAAAAATGACCCCCATCTATTGTACTTACCACACATTAAATTATATACTTCAATGTTTTCAAATGGATCGACTTGAGTGCCAAATTTGAATCCTGGTCCAAAACCAATAAAGATAGCCTAGAATTTACAAAGAAAAGTATAGTGGAATTCTGTTTAAGACAAGCTGAAATGGAAAATATCTTCATACTCAGAGAGCAGTTTCTTCCAAGAATCTTTACCAACATAAGTCAGATCAAGTCAGAAGCATGAGTGTTTTGGTTTGGTTTTTTTAAAAAAAAAAAAGTATAAGAATAAATTTTATAAGTAGTAAAACAGTAATAGGAAACCAAATTCTGTCTCATTGTTGCCTTTATCTACTTATGAAGTCCCTTGCTCTTCTCTGCTTTTGAAGTAGTAGTTTTCTTAAATGCTTTAAGAGATTTAATGGAAATGTTGACCCAAAATAACCATCACATTTCATGTCCTGTAAACAATTTAGAAGCTTTTAACTTAAGGCTATGAAAACATTTCTTGGTAGCAATGCTTTAAGTGGTTTAAGCAATGGCAAGATCATAAGCTTCTATGCCTGGTTTGCAGCTGTTCTTTCTTCTTGCACCATTTCCTGAGCTGTACTGGACCTGTTCCCAAATCTTCGTTCGTGAAGCCTAGCCGTGATGACTGGACCTGATCCAGTAACAGCCAGCTCAAAAATTTGTTCTGGTTTTTATCCTGTTGGCTCTTTTCCTTCTGGTTCAGTTCCCAGGCTATTTGACACTGCAGCCACGCAAAGCTTACACCAGCATACAGCAGGGTTTGCTGCATGAATAAGAACAAGGAGGCAAAGGCAACAAATGCTTAAACTCAATTGCTGCCAAAAATAATGCTTTAAAACTTATCTTGATATATTCAGCTTATCTTTAATGAAGTGAAACAGATTTCACCATCTGTGGAATCAAGATCCTGAATGAGTGATGGATGCTTTACATTCTATAGCATCTCCCTGGGTAAGATCTCCAAACTTCTTGCAAACAATGCAATTGTCTCATTTCATAGAGCTTAAAAACTCAACTCTACCTGGGGTTTTTGAGACTAAAGCATAACACAGGGTGTCATTCTGCAACTGTTGATACTAAAATCCATAGGCTAATAATTTACTCAATAAGCCTAACATGAACCAGATGAGGCAGTGACATGCTACCTCCTTTCTGTTGACCACAGTAATTACAAAGTATGAAATCTAGGCTGCTATAATGTTAGCCACAATAAGGATAAATTGTATCTGTTCTAAGACCTATTAGGGATGCTATGAACTAACAATCCCAAATGTGGCAAAAAATTTGAATAGCGTAAACCTACTGAAAAAATTTGCACAGTCAACCTGTACCAGAGAAACAACATAAAAGCTGTCATTTGGCATCACAAGGCCGTGATGCTTCCAACCCATTACTAGATACACTATCAACAGGATTTCCTTTGTCAAATCAGGGAACAAGAGTAGGCCTAGAAGGGTAGACTGATAAAAAATTGATACATATTTTGGTTAACATGTTTTTTGGCTAACTTTTTAAAAAACAGTTTGATCCCAACACCATATAATTCCACAACATAGGAAAAAAGTTTAAGATAAATCTGTTACATGGACCTACGCAAGTCTTTTCATAAAACTTTTTTTTCAACAATTTTCTGTCTTTATAGATGTTTTTACACATATTCACTGTAAAAATTCCAAGTACTTCACAATTGGTGGATTCTATCCTGAAAATAGCTTTTTGAAATCCAGAGTATTGCCTTTCATTTTATTGATAGCAGACACAAAAGCAGGGATAGATTGACTTCCCCAAATTAGATGAAACTGACAAAGAATCTGATTTCATGTTTTCCTATCAACTCTTCCCATTTCTCGTTAAAGAGAAGAATTTCAGGACTTTCCTTATTTTATACATGACTGACATGCTCAGACTACCTCAACACAGTGATACATAATCTATCATGACAGCAGAATGACATAGTTGGAAGATTATTTAGTCAACTTTTTCAAAAGACAAAATAAAAAGTAATTATGTTACTTCTGAAAGATCCTTCTCTAACCAGTTTTTAGGTACTGTGTGTTGTAAAAGTTCCACAGACTTTCAGGGCAAACTAATGTACTTATAATGGTTTAAAAAATATTTTTCTAATAACCAAATCAGCTCCTCTTTATTGCAGTTTAAGCCTGTTACTTCTGTTCTTAGGCAATTCAAAAATCAAATGGACTAGGCTTATGGACCAGGAAACTGTCTGGTTAGGGAACAACTTCCCTTGCAAGGGCCTCAGTGACACAGTGGACAGCAAGGCAAACCTGAACCAGCAGCACACCTTGGCAGCAGAGCATCCTGCACTGTACAAACAGAAGCTCAGCCAGCAGGTTGACAGAAAGGATTATACCTTTCTCCTCTGCATTCCTTTAGGCCACATCAGGATACTGCAGCTCTAACATAAGAATGACATCAATAAACAATCATTGCAAATTCAGGGGAGGACCCCCAAGGTGACTAGGGGCTGAAGTCCTCTCCCTGCAAAGAGGAGCAGGCCTTGTTGAGCATGGAGAAGAGACTGCTTCAGGTGGACCCAGCAGCAGTCCCCCAGCACATACAACACTGTCATTGAGGAGATACAGCTCTTCAGTGCTACTCAGCAAGAGGTAGAGACACAACAGGGAAACTGAAATAAAAAGGGTTCTGGATAGCTGTAACTAAGTACATTGACACCAGGAGGACAGCGAGGCAGAGGAATTTGTTGCTTAGAAGCTGCAGAGCCTCTGCCTTAGCTTCAAAGACTTCATAAAGCCCGGAGTAACCTGGTCTGATCTCAGAGCTGTCTGTTTTGGGTTGGTGGTGGGACCTCCAGAGCTCCCTTACAATCTGAACCCTCTTAAGATCTACAATTATTGTATTTGCAGATTTGATAAGTTTCCTCTTTTCCTGCTTTTAATGTTACAACAAAACCACGTCTCATACCTCTATGCTCTTTCTGGCACAGCCAAATCTCTGGGGTAAATCCTGTTGGGTTTTTGACCAACTCTTACAACAATGGAATCCCATCCTCTGTGGATTACCCAGCAGATCACAATATCAATCTTATAATTGCTCAATTTCTTTAATTGCAGATGGAATAATGCCACAGATCTTTAAAAAATAATCCCAATGCCCACCAAACACAGCATTTGGAAATAGGAGCTAACAATAAGAGCTAACACAAATTTAAATCTCACCTGCATATTGGAGAAGCGATTGTCTGAGCCATGGAATCCACCTGTGCATCTTTTAATCTCAAGTGGTTTTCTATTAAAAATACACAGTTTATATAACTCACACTTTAAAAACCATATTGGTCTGAAATACATTCAGTGATGCCTTGCTTACTTCTCTATTTAAAGATTTTTAGAGGATTGTCCATAGGGAATAAGAAACCTTTGAAGCTCTGGAAGAGACTGCCTTTAAAATTAGAATAGTAGTTTTCTCTCCAAATGTTACCCCTTCAAAATGTTCATATGTCTATCAGAGTCATTTGAAGTGAAATAGCACATGACATATGAACAAAATAGTTGTTCTCAGGATAACAAATTTTCACTTCACCATCATTTGGCTAACAGAACTTTACACTGTTTTATATAAGTGGACTCTTAAATTTTTTTAATATAATGTAATTTAGACCATTCAGCCAAGCATCTTATGGTCTAATAAAAACAAACCTTCAACCTATGCCGCATCCATACATACTATTTAAACACATACAGTTCTAGTAACCCAAACCTGATTTGCACAACTTGCACACATCTGTGGTGCTATTACAACAGGACTTACTGAAGACATGGACTGAAAAACTCTCCATGTTGAAAGCCCTGAGGTGTTCAAAATAATATTACAGCAGATACCACTATTGTGGGAGTTGTAAATTCTTTCATCAAAACATGTAGGGTAATTAACAACAGTGGACTCAGCAAGTCCAGTGACTGACAAGACTCATTCAACCAAGTAATTATTTATATGCTTTACTTTCATGGACTCACTCTGGAAATTCCTAAAGCATAGCAAGATGTGCTCAAGTACCTAACAATGAGGACCTTGGTTTCTAACCTGCCACTACAACTCCATACCCAGCAGGAAGAATATCTATAACTGTCCACTTAGAATTAAGCCTCCCCAGGCCAGCAAAACCTGTAGAGAAAAACATGCATTGTTTCTTTGCAATGTCCCTTTGCTGTGACAAACAAGCATATCACACTCCAATAGATATCACTGGACTCTAAGCATCTGGAAGAAAAATAACTATGAGAAAATAAGAAATTTTTTGCTGTATAACTAAGTACTGAAAACTGTAACTTACCGAGCAAGCTGCCATTGGGAGTCTAAATAGAAATGCAGCGGTTCAATCCGGTCGTTATAGGAATAATGGAAACGCTTGGGTAGCAGCTGTTTCATATAAGCTTTGAAAGGCTGATTTGGTTCTATGCACTGAAATGTTGAAATTAAAACATAAAACGTACATTTTACCAAAATTTACTTATGTCATGCACAGTTCTTTTAAACCACATCAATCGCAAGGGGTCTGCAATAGCTTGCACTAAGAAAAACATGACCCCAGTCAGGTTTAGAGTCATACTGGGGACACAAATATGAATGAATACTTAAATACTGACTGGTTTTGGATTCAATAGGTATTAGAAGAATATTTAATATTGGATAATGGCTCTAAGTCTGTGTTGCTTTTTTTTCTTACAGCCTACAGTTGTACAGAACAAAATAGTTTAGAATTAATAAAGAATTACACTAAGACATGAATATCATGATACTTTCACAAGTGGTAGGAGACTATTCAATACAATGATTCTACAGCTCTGTAATAGAAAAGGTAATAGACATTCAAATAGGTTTTAGATTCACAGAATATGCTGAGTTGGAAGAGACCCACAAGGATCACTGAGTCCAAGCCTTAGCCCTGCACAGGACCAGTCACTCTGGGACAAAAACATTTTTCCATTAATCATTAAAGAAAGAAAAAAAAATCAACTAAAAAAAGCCTAAAAAACCCTTAAAAACAAACAAAAACTCCACACAAAAGACTAAACAAACAAAAAAACCTAACAAACCAAAACAAAATCTCTACTATAATACTGGAATTTTTCAATCATGAAGTCATCTATACAAACAGCATAGCTTTCATCAACAGCAGACACAGCACAGAAAAGCAAAATCAATACGCTATCCCAAAGCTGTTTATCAAAAATGTGTCAGCAAGAAAATCTTATGTGTGTCATGACAATAGAGCTGAACTTTACCCTGACTTGGCCCTCAGCTAATATGGTCCAGATACACAATTTCTCCAGCTGGAACATGATACAGTTAATGAAAAGAAATGAACACAAAGCCTTAGTTAAGGCACAACCCAATAGCCATATGTCACCTTAGTCAATTTTGATATTCCCATGTGTGGAATTACTTTGTTGTTGTTAACCAAATAGGTTATGGAAGGTCGCACACAGAATTGCACACAGAATCAATTAGGTTGGAAAAGGCATCAGAGATCATGGAGCCTAACTTATGGCCGAACACCATGTCAACTAGACCATGGCACTAAGTGCCACGTCTAGTCTTTCCTTAAACACCTCCAGGGATGGTGACTCCATCAATTCCTTGTGCAGACCATCACAGTGTGCAGTCTAATCACCCTTTCTGTAAAGAAATTCTTCCAAATGCCCAAAATGAAACTTCCCCTGGTGCAGCTTGAGATTATGTCCTCTCATTCTGTCATTGATTAAAAGTCCAGAAGCTATGTAAGCACCCCAGCAAACAGCTGTAAATACCAGTAAATGTGAGTAGAAATTAAGCTAGAACAACAGATAATACCTACCGTGAGGTTTCTGACAATGCCATCATAATTAACTGGAAGAATCATATGTAAGTATTAGTCACCTAAGTCAAAAAAAATCAGATGTAAAATGAAAGCATTCCCATCATATAATATAATTACTTTGGTTTCAAAAAATTTCTGGCATAAGAAATTATTTTTCCAGAATGAAAATCATATAAAGCAAAATAATAACAAAACTGTCAAACTACTGCTTTTATGAAATTTTAGTTCAGCCTCTCTTAACCTTGCTTGCTTATTTACAGTTTCAATTGTTAAACTATATTAAACTTAAGTTAATAGTGCTAGTTACATGTTAAACTATATTTAAATGTTAAACTATATTAGCCACAGAATATTAGGAGGATAACCTAAGAGGTAAGTTTTTTACAAAAGAGGCAAGTAAATGCTGTATTAATCAAGCTGTATTTTTCCTGCTTGCTAATAAACTTCTAAAGAAAAAAAGAAACAAATGCAGCTATCAGGACAGCAGTTTTATCTGGAAAGCATCCTTAGAAAGACAGCCAAGTGCTGGCTAAGATTCAGATGCTTAGACTCAAGCCAGAAGGGACCATTACATCATGTAGTTTGACATTTTGTATAACACAGACCCGCTATATTTCACACAGTTACTGTGCCCTGAATCTGATACCCAATACTTGGCTAAAGTACATAAAGGATTATCCTGGCAAGAGAGCCATTCATAATTCCTGCATAGATATACACAGCGCTACAAAGACAGCTATGCTACTTCATTAAAAGAGAGCATGTGTCAAAAGCAGAGAAGCTACTTTTCTTCTGGGATTTGCATCTCCAGGGAGAACCTGAAACTGCGTTTGACTCCCACATTCTTGGATTAAGCATTTAAAACAGTTTAGAATAGCATCAAGCAGTGAAGTAAACAGGACTTAAAATCATTGGGGTTGAGGCCCACAAGTTTTAAACAGCATAGGGAACAATAATCTAGACAGGAAAGACAAAAAATACCCAAAAAATACTATGAAACAAAGGAATTTTGAATACAATAGTTTCCTAAGTACCAAAAATTGCAGGCATTAAATGTTCACCTCAAAGGAGACTGCTTAATAAATCAAAGTTTAAAATTTGCAAGCATTCATTGATTTTCACACAGTTTTATTATTTATGTTTACTGGCAGTTTACTCTACTGAAGTCAGGCCATTAGGCCATTTTTTTATAGCTATGGCACATAATAATATATGTTACGATAACAATCTAACATTCCTTTAAGACAGAAATACTGCAAATTTATACACAAACTAGCAAATCAGGAAATGAGGTGAGACATGAGGGGAGAGTTTTTGGACTGTCTTGAGCAACAATGACCTTAATCTAAACAATGGCCTTCACAAGGCAGGAGGTATTTGCAGTTGGTCACTCTGTGGCAGCCATTTAAAAAAAAAAATCTGTAGAATTCAAATGCTTTCAGACTTGAAAAGTCAAATAGTCTTTAAAAACACAGGTGCACTACTCAGTATTTCCTCTTCATCATTATCCAGGTTATCTCTTGTTGGCATTCACTCAAGTTTACTAATGGAATATGTGGAGCTTAAGTTTCTATTTACAATGTACAAAAACATATAAACAAATAACAAAAGTTAGTTTAGCAACTACATACAAGAGAAATACTCATCTGGAACATTATTAGGTCTTAGGCGAGCTGCAGGACCAGGTACAACTATGAAATCTTGAACATCATCCAGATAGCTGTTCAAATATGCCGTTTTTCTGCAGGTCCCTGCTTCCATCCCTGGAAAAGGAAATAAATTTTATTTTAAAATGGGAATATCAACATAGAGTAGCCTTCCTAAGGAGATGGGTAACTACAGTTTTAGAAGTTATAAATGTCATTTCTCTGGTCTTTTTATCAGCAATCCCAACACATCTGATCCAAGATGTGTGTAGAAGAAAAGAAACACCACATAGATAAACACAAGCAACTATTTCCTCAGCTGAGAGACTCCAATTGAACACATGGATAAATTTTCTTTTCTGAAGGGAAAAGAAATCTTACAAGCCTAAGAAGAGTAGTAAGGGTCAGACCAAATATTCATTTTGCCCAGTATCCAACCTAATAGTGTTCAGTAACATGTCCAGAGGAATACCCAATAAGCACAGCATTATAGACTGGTCTTTCTCTCAGTGCCCTTATCAGCTTCCAGAAGCCAAAGGGACTTCAAGTTGCATATTGCATTTGAACTCTTACTTTTAATAATTCTTGACAGATTTACCCTTCATTAATTTCATAAATATTTTTTTAAAGCTGGATAGATATTTTGCTTGGATCATTCCCTGTGGCAATGAGTTTTGCAAGGCAGTTTTGTGCTGCATGAAGACGTGCTTAGATTTTGTTTGTCAGGAAAAGAAGTAGAAAAAAAATGGTTAAATAATAACTTACAGAAATCATTCCAGATATACAGAAAAGCCACTAGAGAAATAAATAAAGGTTTTATATTCACAGTCTTCTAATAATGGATAAGGGAACTGAAAACTGAAAGGAAGATATGGCTTGTATTTCTGGTTCTTCAGCAATTTGCAAACTGTTGCTATGTATTGTAGTTAACAGACAGAATAAAATTAAATCTACCTTTTTACAGTTCATTTTTTTAATTCTATTTCTTTTATCATCTAGTAATGCTCACAAAAGGAATTATAAATAAAATATGAAAATTATTTAATTCCCCCCTATATTCTCTACTTCTTCAGCCCCTCATAAAATAGTCAGATTTTCACTTACACTGGCTATCTCTTATACCATCTTGATAATGTAAGACATATTTAATAGGTATTAGTTGCTTTGTTAACCTTGTCAGAAACATAAAAGTATAAACTCAGAATATTACTTTATAAAAACAGTTCTTCAAAGTTCTGATATATTTCAGAAAATCAAATTTACCATGATCTGATACAAAAATAATATTCAGGCATTTATGCAAGTTCATTTGCTTTAGACCATCCATCAGCATCCCTACTATGTTGTCCACTCTTTGTAATGCCATAATGACCTGCAGGACAAAAATAAGAATATAAAGTAAATGTTAAACATACTGTTAAATACACCTAAATAAAAATGAGAGCCTGTAGACTGCTTATCATCTGCACTGTTCAGAGTTCCCTCCATCCACAGAAGACTGGCTATGTCTACACTATACATCTCTTAGTTCTACTTTTTTCCTGCACCCCACACTGTACTGTGCCACAGCTACACATTTTTATGTTTTATTTCAGTTGCAGATGCTTAAAAAAAAAGAAAGAAAAAACCCCCAAACAACCCTAGTGATGGTGGTTTCAAGGTATGAAATTGAGGATGCTTTTTGCATTACTAGTGGCACAACCAGGGACAATAGGGAATGTCTAAGGGTGCAAATACTGATGTGCTGAATAGAATAGAAGAAGCCAAGCCTGCAGCACCCTTCCTTCCTGAAAATGCCTTTTGGGAAAGACCTTGGAGTAAACTGTCCAAGACTAATAGCCATTAAAACCAGTTTAAAGAAACTGAAAAAAACAAAGATTGAGCTACCAGTGTAAGCACTGCTTGTGATCAGGTGTCTGGTGTTAGAGCTCACTTGCATAGGTACAGCACTGAAGCTACTTTTGAATACTTGCTAAGTACAAAAATGAAAAGTATTTTAAAAGGAGGCAATTCTACTACCACATTGAACTATTTGTATAAACTGCCTTTCTTGCTTTGTGTAAATGAAGACAAGATGCTCTTGAGGATACTATATACAAGGTCTTTCTCTCCAGAGCATTCCTGACATACAGAACTTTAAATCCCCTCAGTGACCGAAGACAAGGATAACCAATTTAAACATGTTGCCTATACTACAGTTCCAATTATGTCTGCTGTGTCGTTACATGAACAGTAACTGCTCACAGCTTGTGAGAAATTGGCAAGTGCTTTTTACTGTTGTCACCACTGAAGTTAAAAACCTAGTTATGATGCCCAAATTTCCTGACCATTCAAGATGGGAGAATTTTACAAAGTTCCTGAATTTCCAAAAACTTTTCTTTGCATTTTTCACTTTGGTTTGTTAAAAAGTAAAGCTAACCGGTTAATCTAACACGAATTATGGAAACTACAGAGTCAGAGCAAAGATTCAAATTTTAAAAAAAAATTTAAAAACTACAAAACTACTTACTCCGCTGCTTACTGGTCCAAACTTATGGCCCGAGGAATCTGGTTCTTCTAAATACAGAGTGTAAAAGTGTGGTCTATATCAAACAGTACCAAAAATGTAATATTTTACATACATGTTGAGACAGTTTGAAGAGATTATATTTCAACAATGGAGATCAAATATTGGAAACAACACTGTCAGAGGAAAAAAAACACTAAAGGGAAATAAAGAAATGCAACTAAACAAAAAAAAAAAGCTTTCCACCACAGAAACAGGCATTAAATAATATTTTAACATTGTCAGAATAATGGATAAGACATTCCACTCAAACAGGAACTCACACTTGCAATTGTATACCTACCTTTCATCTTCAGGTAACTGCAGCCAGCGAAGGACAGTTACCACTCTTTCTTCAAAGGGGATTGAGCTGTATGAGAATAATACAATATCAACCAACCACATTTCCAAGAGCTAAAAACTTTTAGCCATAAGTTAAAAAAAAAAATAAAAAAATCAATGCCTTTTAGCAGGAAAAAAAAATTTAACTCATTAAGGGCTATTTAGCAGGCTGCAAGTTTAACTGTGCTAATTGCCAGTGACTCTACAGGAGTTCACGGCCTGACCTAAAGCTCCCTTGATTGCAGTATGATTAGAATAAAGCTCCCAGCGCTGCTTGTATTTCTTATCCAAAGCAAATAATTGGCTTCAAAGTGCAAAGTCACATGCAGGTTTTCATTCCTGTATTATGTTTTGAAAAAGCTTTGGTTTAGGGGTGGGGTTGAGTGTTTAACATCCAAACTAGTCAAACACAAGTTCTCATACTATGTCACAAAGTAGATTTTCTGTATCATAGACTGAAGGAGACCAACAATAAGTATGTTGACTTTTAATAACCTGAGGCACCCATAACGTTAGTATTCAGCTACTTAACACAAGTTCAAGTAACAATAGACCAGCTCCTAGGCAAAAAAAATGTAGGTAGCAAGACAAGAATCAAAACATCCATCCTATGAAGGGTGTCAAGAGAAAATAATCCTAGGAAGACAGAAATGAAAAGCCTGATTTCTTGGGCAAGACTTGAGATCATTAAATAAATGGTGATAAACTTTTTCATTAAGCAGAAAATGTTTAGTTGAAATGAAGAGCAATCACTGACTAAAATATGACTGCCTTCACATGAAATATTTTCAAAATTTGCAATGAAAATAATTTTAAATTGGAATAGTTCACTGTTCATGGACAATATCACATCAAGACCAAATCCATTCACTGTATGGGAAGTTTGGACTGAAATAACCTACACCTACAATAGGCTTTTAGAAATGGAAAGAGAAAAGCACTACAGCTTCAAAGTTGGTTATGCTTAAAGCTGATCTTTCCACATCTTACCTTTAAACATTGGCTGAGGAATGAAAAGATTAGCAGATAAAGACTCTACATTATACTGAAACAAAGTTAATTGGATCCTAGGGGTTTTTTTCCCTATTCTCCCCATTAAATAGTTGTACACTATCTAAAAGAGCAGGAAAAAAAATGTATGCTTTCTCTGGCATCTGTCCCACTGTCATAGTTAAAGTCTAATATTCATCCAAGACACAAATGTTTACATACCTATTGTATTTTTCATACAGGTTTGGAAATGTTCCATTAACTGCTACGTCGGACCCAGGCCAAAAGAACGTCCCTGCTTTCAGACCCTGGTACACAGCTGTCAGCCAGATCTGCAGGAGAACATTCACTGCCATTAGTGCAGGTCACAGAATTAACAGAGTAACTACCAGACCCACTGCCACCCTCACCAACTCTGCACCCTCCAGCAAGACCAAAAACTAAAAGTTTAAGTGGAATGCTCCAGTCAGTCTTGCACGTCATCACTACCTGTGGCCCAGACGCACCTTGTAGCCCAATTCCTTATTGCAAAAACTCACACTCCCTCTGCTGCTACACCAGGGGGAGCCAGGACAGAAGTAGAAACGCAATAGTAGAACCATGGCTGAACACCAAAAAGGGGAAATGTCACAAGAACAGTGACACAAGAACAGATGGGAATATTCTGAAGAACTATGTCCCACATGCTCTTGATATATGGCAGGAACATTTTGGTCAGTAGTTCTGATTTTACTGCTGACCTCAGTTTGCAGATTCATGCCTTCTGTGTATTTTCTGCCTGACTCATATCACCCTTCTCAGTAGTCTACAAAGTCTACCCCTGTGTGTTCTTTCCTCAAGAAAGGAAGAAAAAAACCAAAACAAACAGTCCTCCCCACATTACTAAATAGTTGCATGTGGTCCCCGGCTATTCTTCAGACTAGTGCTCACGCACACTCTTCCATGCCATTTCATTTTGATGGCAGTCTCAGCAGTTTTGCCATTGGTGTATGATTGAACTCAGACAATTTCTTTTAAAGCCATGTCTTTAGACACAGTAGTAATTTAGTCAGAGCACAAGCCTTTATTAATTATTCTTATTACTAAAACTAACCGGTCTGTCTGTTTCCTCAGAGAAGATAAGTGCAAGCCCACTCATATTAAAAACAGAACAAGATCTGGTATCTCTATTAGTTATTTTAAGCCAGCATTCTCCTTCGGGAAAATTCCATTTAAGTTCAACAAAAGCTGTTACATTGTTTCATTTGTTATTTTGCAGCTCTAGTATGGCAATTCCTAATCATGCTGAGTAACGCTTCTTGGCTGACTTAGAAGTACCCTCTGTACTCTTTCACTATGCACTCAAGGGGTATTAAGTAACATAACAGGCTGATGTACATTCTCAGAAGGGTATTAATACTTACAGGCTGTCCTTGGTACCACTGTGGATTAAACTTCTCCTCACTTTTAAGGGTGAAGGATGCATTTCTTTTGGGGTCATACATCTTGTTGTCAATTATACCATGAGATTCCGGATACAACCCCTGTAATTGAAAGTATATCTTGTTGCAATGTTATCAAGAAAAAGAACCTGCTGGCTACACAAACAGGTCTTTTAGACAACTATATCCACCAAATACTCTACACGTGACTTCTACCCCACCAGTACCTGAAGACCTGAATTTTACAGCATCACTTACCACTGCTTCCAAGCCCTACCTTCCAACTCTCAATTGCTTCTCAGTGAGATTAAGAAAAAAACAGACCAATTTCCTCTGGGATCAAACTGAAAGATACCCTATAAGTTCATGCATTTGTTGTATCTTTAGTACCCAAGACAAAGCAATTAACCTATGCTGGACCTCCATCACATAAAAAAAGCTGTAGCTGGGATAATTATTACAGGAGCAGTGAAAAGTGCTCAGGGGCATCAGTTCTTGGGTAGTTTTCAGAGACTTTGTGCTCTGCCTTTAAGCAGACCAGCCCCTGTTTACATTTATAAAGGATACAACAATATCACCATTAGGACCCTGCTACTTTTCACAAGAATGGGGAGTTGAGACAAAGCTCTATACTGTACACCCCACATGGCTGCAGGGCACAATTAATGCCTCTTAGCGGCATATTCAGTCAAGAAGTCTTGCTAGGATTGCACAATTAAGCAACTCATTCCTGATCCTGTGTTCCTTGCTTATCAAATGTCCTGACAAACCGGAAAGATAAGACAGGAAGCACAAATCCTAGTATTTGATTGAATTTTAGTTCCAACGTGATGAAACTAAAATGGATCTCCTGGATTACAACACTACATTTGGCATTCAAAACTTTCATTTCTCTTTTTCTTCCTATATGCAGGAGGTGATAATTTCATAAGATCAGCTGTGTGACATTTCTACGCAGGCTTGGGTACAGACCATAACAGACAAAGTCAACATCAGTATGATGCTCAAATCTCTCTTCATTTCATACTCTACTTTTCATCATGCCAAGCTACCTTAAAGAAGTGGAATAATGATAAGGCTGGCAATATAAACGAGTCAGGCTGCTCCCACTCCAACAGAGTGAACAGCGATTTAGTGGAAATATTTACACAAATGAGGAGTTATAAAGGGATGCAACCTCCCACTATACGGGAATTCTCACAGCTAGCCTTGGAAGGATTGCGTTTACTTACATTAGATCTGGCCACTTAGTTGTAGTATTATATAATGACTGTTAATCTAAATTATATAAATAGTATATATACATTTTCCTGTTCTGGAGGGATATCCTATTATTTTAATAATCCATCAAAAATATACTATTCCTTTCAAGACAACTTGAAAATGAACAGTCTCTTTGGTAGTGGAAACATAATATACAGGAATTCTTACTGTGACAATGGAGTAATGGTTGGGAAAGGTTTTTGAAGGATACACTGGTCTCATACTGGAAGTGTATGTTCCACATTTCTCTAGAGCGAGGAAGAAAGAAAATCAGCAAAATTACAGAAATAAAAATCTTGCAAGATTCTCTCATGAAGACATATTCCTATTTAAAAAAAAAAAAAATTATAAGAAATATGTATTTCCAGAAAGTTTTCATACTTCAAAGTTGTGGGCTTAGTTTTTCCTTCCACTTTCATTTACAAGCTAATAAATAGCTATTAACACATATTTTATATATTCCTAGTGACTGACTGAAATTGTCACATGAGCAGAACCTACAGTCTTTGTGAAAAGCATGTATAGGTAAGAATGAAATATCAAAGAAATCACACCTTCCAAAGTTACCCTTGTATGCACTAAGTGCAGTCTGCAGCTTGAGACCAGCTACCTACTTCACCCTGGGTGAAGTACCCTCTGTACAGTGGTGCTCTGGCTCTCAGTCACCTCTCAAATCACTACTTATTTTGCAGTCTCATTTTTTGGTTTTGGGGCTTTTAAAATATAAAAATAAGTTCTTATTCTAAGATGAATTTCTAAGTTTTATCTTGATATAAAAATCACAAGGGTTTAAGGAGATTAGTATTTGATAGTATGAAGAGTCATTAGGCAGGCCAAAACAATTCCGAAAATCTTATTTAAGGGGCCTCAATTTCCACTGGCAAATGTATGGGCCCTGATTTTGAGAAAGAAAAGAAAAAGGTAAAGAAAAAGCCTTCAGTAACAACTTAAAAAATGCTATGTGATAACCAAAACTGCTTCAACAGATGCTGAAGAGCCAAAAGTAATGAACCTGTAGAAAGAAGACCACTGGGTCACCTTCACTATCACTCTGGGCAATTACATATAATATAAATAAAACAGAAATTAAAGGCTTAATAACATGTGTCGCACCAAGACACTTTGAACTCATTGGATTGGGGCTTTGATTAGACTTCAGCTGAAATAATCTATTTGAGCTAATCAAGATAAAAAGAAGCCAAGTCAAAAAAAATATAAATTTTCTCAAGTCCCCCAGACATCCCCTTGCACATCTGTAGTAACAGATCATCACTGTACCTTTTTTACTACTGCAACACACTTAACTAATTTCATTCATTTCCAAGTCTGTTGTTGCCTCTTTTTTGGTGTGGCTGAGTAAAGAGGCTGGCTTTTTTTGTTTTGTTGGTTTGTTTAGTTGTTTTTTTTAAAGTAAGAGAAAAACACACTTAGAAAATCTCTGCCAAAAATCCTAGGGGGTTTTCACCAGGACTTTCCATAAGAGTTATCTATCCTTTTTGGCTTGTTGCCTTAGTTAAAGACAATTTAAGATAAAAGGATGATTTATCTAAAAATTGCAAGATCACAGCACAGAAGCATGTGAAAATGTCTTCTCTGAACCCCATATGAACATGGTAAGGCTGTGCCTGCGTTCACTAAGACCCCTCAGCTCCATGTTGAATTGCCTACCTTTCAGCAGGTAGCAGGTGTATAATAAAACTTAAGTGATATTACGATCCTGTCTTACAGGCACCTACTCCAACAGATTTGTCCAAGATATCAGAATATCACACTGTAGGCATGGACAAACTAACAGGATCAGATAATGGTAATATTTTTATCTATCAGTGTGGTGAACTCGTGATCAAGTGCTTTAAAGATGAAAATCCAGGTTTTTAGCATGGTTCTAATTTAATAAAGAACCAGGCAGTCGGATAAGTTATTTAATGTGAGTAGCTGTTAACTGCTTTGTAAACACCATAATTCATAAACTGTCTCTTTTGGAAAATTTAATAGTCCTATAAATGGAAAACCATGACCTTCAAAAGGATTTAATATAAATTTTCATCAATAGCCAAGCAATTTGTCCATTATTGTTACCTGTCTATAAAGAGGAATAGATTTTATTACCCTCTCCTGAACAGTAAAATCCTGTAGGAATATTTACTCACTCATACGAAAGTTTATCTTTACAATATGACTGTTTAGACCATTTTTTGATGCCTAGACACGGAACATGAAGCACAGAGATGTGAATACACAAGCCCTCAGAGTGTCATGTGATATACACCTCAGTGACACCAATTTTCATTCATGACACTATTTTTCTCTTACTGACGAAAATTTGCCTAATCTGAGCATTTCACCACCACTTTGAGGGGGAAAAGTAGAAAGCTGTAGTATATTGCATTATAAAAGCCTCCCATCATATTACCAAAAAAATGCTGTGGAGTAAACATAATGCAGAAATAATATTTCCTCCCAGACTATTCTTTACTTTCTTGTGTCTAAAATGTGTATTATTAGGCATTCTGATATTAGAATCCTTTAAAAATGTAAGTTTTGACCATCAGGAACTCCATAGTTCTGGAGAAGTGAAGTGACTTCGATGAAGATAGTAAGATACTTGTATTTCTTGGTGGTCAGAATTTATTGTGGGTTCAGCGCACAGAGGTTATTATAGAAGTCAATGAGAGAAGTCATACCTATCCAGACCAAAGAACGAAGAAATTTTACATGTGGAAGTGGATATCACAGACTGGAAGTCCTCAGATGCTTTGTGGCACTGCTGTTGTGTATCTCGGGGAGAGCTATAATAATTTGTAATAGCCAGCATCTCCTAGCAATAATTCTCCAGTTAAAATTTGTTGTAACTGCATCTAATGAAAACTTTTCAAATGCCTCATTTTATTCTAACATGGAACTAAATGGGGCTAAAAAACAAAGCAAACAAAAAACAAAAACCTCAAATACATCTGTGAATTGTTATCCTCTGGAACATATCAAGTTGTAACAACCACTGTATAAAAAAAGCAAGTATTTTTACTGATTTATTTTTAGTCAAACTGAAACCAGGCACCCCAGGTAGTAATTTATGAAGTCAAGAAGATTGGCATATTTTTCAGACAAGAAATACCATCAGTTCTTTACAGACCACAGCCAAAACAGAAACAGGAAAAGTTACTCAGGCACTGCAAAACTAAGACACTACAAAAGCTGGGGAATAAACATGTACTGGTGAGGCTCTCATTTATTCTGAAAACGTTTGTTAAATGAAGGTTTTCTTGGATTCATCACATTACTACTAGCCCTTCTATATCATCTGTTCTTAATATCTTCCTTCTCTGTCTTCTTTTTCAAATATAATCAAATGCTTTTTACCTGGCATTCCACTTTCCAAAGTCATCCCGCTTAAATATGAGATGACATGCATTATAGAGTAAAAAGGGTCTATTTCTATTTTGAAGAAATAAAGTAAGCTCACTGCAAAAAACATCCACATCTTAAATACAACAGGAGCTACCTACTAATTTATAAGACTTCATCAAAAATCCAAATCATGTCCTCTTTCTTTCTGCTCTTACACTCTCCCACACCTCAAGTCCTCTGCGCATGGTTGTTATTCAAGGCAACTACTTCCCTAAACAGTAAGCATAGATGCATCTACGGATTTTTCAGGTAAGACATCATATTTCAGACAAATAAACTACTCACGTAATTTGCTAATAACAGGTAGAAGTCCACCCCAAGTCTGCAAATATTCTGCTCTGAAGCCATCCAATGAAAATAGTAGCACTGGAGACTTGGTAAATCTGAACAAACAGAAACTGAATATTAAAAGACAGACTCTGAGAAATAATTTCCTATCACTTATTTCAAGAAAGTTTTCCCCACATAGCTGGAATGTTCATTATGGGGCTATAAACCAGACAAAGGAAGTAAGTCTACCTAAAGCAGAAAGATTTGCAGCCTGGCAGTGGTAACCAAACAAGACATCAGGTCCCTCTGCTTGCAGGCTCACATAACCCTACCCAAAGACACTGAGGATTGCAGTAGGGCATGTACAGAAAAGTCATGGCAAAGTCCAATTTCCAACAAACTCAAAATGAGACACTTCAATAATCCATCTGGTGGGTTTGATACTCCATATCCTGAAATCAGTTCCACTAGAACAACATTCAGCCCCTCCAACCCTACTTTCTCACCCCAAGGTAAGAGCAGGGAAAGAAATGAGGCAATATGAAGCCATGATCTTCCTTTATTCACTTTACTCCTGAACAACTTGTAATCCAGCTCAAAAAAAATATTTTTTAATATACACACAGTACACAAAACTCTAAGCAAGTCTAATGTAGAGGGGATGTTAAATAAGCAACTATAACACACATTTTTCTTTTCATCTTACAAAGATTATTCAGCCATAAAGAACTTGCTTACTATACCAGAAGTACTACTAATATTCAAACTCAACAGTGTGACCCTGTGACTGGAAACACTGTAACAGTATTTGTCTGGAACTTGACAGATAAATTCAGAAACTGATTTCACTGGAACAAGCAAAATAAAATCTCTCTTTTCAGTCTCCACAGGACTTCTGTTTTCCAGTGTTGACTTGTTCCCAGCTTTAGTCTTGTTCAAACAATTTCTCTCCAACTGTAAGTACTTAAAACATTGCATCACAGACAGGATAAGCCATCAGTAACTTCTTCCTTGAAGAAAACATACCCTATGTTTGACCTATAGATATGAGGGCATGTGAGACAAAGGAAAAAAAACCAAAACACTACCGTACAGCAATAACTACTGAATACACAGATAATCATAAAACAATTTTATATACTTTATATGTCAGTTGCAAGTTCATGGTTCCTTTTTGTTTGCAAACTGTAAAATGAATTTTTTTAACCTTGTTGCACTTCAGTTTCCCAAAATAAAACAGTGAGGAGAGAAGACAAGTATTATTTGTAAAGTGTTGACAATTTCTTTATGTGGTACCCCACAAAAAAATCCAAATAGTCATTTACAAGTGAAACATTTATAAGCCTTATATCAGTCAAACAAATGTGACTATATTAAGCTAAAGATTAGTCAGGCAACCAAAACATCTATTCTAAGAAAATTTAAATCAGCAATTTGGGCAACAGGCCAGCCAAAAGAATTTCATTAATCAGAACCATTACATAGCCTGCCCTACACCCCAGAGAGACTAAAACATTTAGATGCATTTCTAAGATGTATGTTTGTATCCTGGCTTTTCATTTATATGGCACACTTAGCATCTTCTTTAGAAAATCCAGTAGGGGCAACTAGCTGGGAACCAGAAATGAATGATTTTCAGACCAAGACTAGAGCCCTTTGGCAGAACAAAGTAAGGCTTTTGCACCACAGTTCTGATCTCTGCACCTTCTCCATGCACCTCCTAGCTCAATAAACTGATTCACTTAAGTGCAGAGGTCTTAAAAACTTCACTGCAACGTTCCCTGAAATAAAAGATGAACTTTGAGATAAAGACTGTTCCATATTACCTACCAACAACTCTAACTTGAAAAAAAAGAAAAAAAAAAAAAAACAAACAAAATCCAAACCGAAAACCCCACCAAATTTAAAACAACTCCTTAGAAAGGGACCTTACGCAACAGTTTCTGGTTTGGCATTTACAAGTAAACCAACGGTTAAGAACATGTTTTGGTTGTCTGCAAATCTATCTACTGATCCCTTCACACATGTAAAATTAAACTTGGCAAAATCGACCATTGCCACAACGAGGCAATTGGTCATTTCACTTCTCGTATACTCTGCACATGCGAAAACTCATAGTGATCTGCCCTTGTGCTCAGGGAAGCAAAGGATGATAGATCATGTTAAACTGCCCTCTTCAGAACAACTCCAATAAAATCCCCAGACAAATTGACCTGAAGTCAACTCCAAGGTATATCCACAATCTGCATGACTTTTTCCTGCCAGCAGCCAAGACTGCACTTGCTACTTCAGAAATGTGCTACCTTGAGCCTGGGAGGCTCAAGTTTTGGTCCTACCAGTGATTCATACTGGCTGTGCCCAAACAGTTTGACAAGCATGTTTCACAGCTCTTGGATAAATAGGTATAACTGTCACATCCTGACTCCAAACTGAAGGAAATGCAGTAGCAATTATCCCCTCCTATAAAGCAGCTTCTATGGAAACACAATGCAGGCAACACAGGCTTTCTGTGGTCTCATAGGTTCACCAGGCTGGATGATCAAGAGCCCAGAAACATGGAACACATTGCCAAGAGGTCCTGCCTAACTGCAGGCAGGCTAGGCCATAATTAAAAGGAAAAAAAAAGAACACAAGAGAACAGAAAAGGAAAGGAAATAAGGTCCTCTTGAAACAAACTACACAGAAAACTTCCTATCCCACATACATACTCACACACTACAGGCTACATAGAGCCATAAAGCTTACTTTTCCACTAAATGTGCAGAAAGCCTCAACAAGAGGCACAATAGCAATCTTCAAATATACGAAGAGGAAAGGAATCAGCTGTTCTTCAGCTCAACAAAGTAGAAAAAACAGTAATAGGCTTAAAGTACAGCAAAAGACACCAGGACAAAAAGACAGCAAAATGTTACCAGTGAGGCCACCTAGCTAAGCACTAGAATAAACTGTTTAAGTAGGTTTGAATTCTCAGAGTATTATTTCACTCCTAGACCAGTGGGAAGAACCAGATCACTCCTGAGAGCTTACAGATCAGTAACTTAATAATGTGATTAAATAACACAGAACCTAGTCTAGGAAAGACTTAAGTGTGTACTTAATTCTAAGCAATTGACAAGTCTCCTTGAAGTCAGTGGGGATTTCTCAGATTAAGCACCTCATTGAAAGGTGCATCCTCTTTTGCCTATTCTGCACTACAAGAACAAATGCAGCTGAAATGAAAGCAGAATAAAACCAGCAATTTGAATCCACACAACATTCTGTATTAATATACACAGAATCAGAATTGATATCCTGAGGTCTCAACATGAGCACTGCGCTAGTCACCCGCCCTCCTGCCTACCACAGCATAGGAAGAAGTGGATTGTTTACAGAGTTGTTAGTTTTGGGAGAGGTTTGTGTGCTATTAGTCTGAGATGAGCCTCCAGTCAACACTGTTTGATTCAACTTCGACCACACATCACCCTTTCCTGGGCTGGGTCTTATTGCAACATTTTTGGGTTTGCCAGGATTAAAACAATTTTAGTAGAGTGACTATGTATCTCTTTCATACACTGAACAGAAAAAAAAACACCTGAAAAACAAGTTAACCAACAGGAGCTGCCCTCTTGCCTTTACATCATTAACTTTGGGGATTTGTAGAAGGCTCTTGCTTGTTTACCAACCTTTTGGGGGCAATGCTTCCTACCCTTGCATTAGGGAAGTCAGCATCCCAGAGTCAGTTCCCAGTATGCAATGCCAAATGGCCCCTGAGCTCAGAAGAAGAGTTAATGACAGAATCTCCAAGAATCACCTATCACCTTCCTACATAAGGGGTTACTGAGGATTGGACTACAAGCTGGTCATTTTCTGTCCTAGTGAAAATTCTGAAGTATCAGCATTTGTTACTGCTCCGAATCAGAATGAAGAGTACTCAACAGGTATGAAATATTTCAAAAGGAAATGTATTTTGTTTGGCAATATTACAACTCCAGTGAATAAAAACATTATGATTTAAACACCTTAAGTCAAAAAACTAATGACATAAGAACAAAATAAGATATTTTTACTTCACTAGAAATATCCCCAGCACACAATAATTTCAAAATATGTCTGATTTTTATCATACTTGTCAGCCAAGAACATAAGAATTCAATTTATCCCATAACATACCTACCAACTATTTACCAGTGGAACACATTTTAATCAAGAACATTGATGTCATTTCTATTAATAGTTTAGATATATAATCATAGCTTATAGCAAGCTTTAGCTGTAAAGTTAATTTGAAGGTCCCAGAGCAAAAACAGTAAAAGAAATGCAGGGGGGTTTTCCTGGCTGGGAGTTTTGCTGTACTATTTGTGCCTGAGTGTTGATGCCACAAACCACACGAGTCATTCCTCAGTCAGTGCATACGTAACTTACAGAAGCGGGCCCAGTGTGGAACTGAGCCAGGGAATACAAGGAATACATTTTATACTTTTTCAAGAAAGTAGCTCAGACAGCTTGCAAGTAATGCTGTCCCACAGATGGTGAAGCTGGAACAGTGATCTGCCCACATTTTGCAGCTCTGGGGCTGTTAAACACAAGCTAGTGGAGACACCTTTTTTAGAAGTGACCAGGGAGAGAGGCAGTCTTAGAAGCCAGAGACTGCTGGATGGGTCCCAAAACGTTTGGGATAGTGGGTATTGAAGCACATGTAGGTCAATAGTAAGGCTGGTAACAAAGCAAAGTCGCCCAGAGCACGTACATCTGTGAGAGACAGCCAGGTTGAGGAATGGGCATATCTTGCAAGTCAAGCAAGTGCTGGGATATAGAAACTTGATCTGTTAGTAAGCACACCAACTGCTGGCTGAACAGGCGCCCTTCTCTGTCTGGCAGCTGCTCTTACTGTATGTATGAAAGGCAAGCAGATCCCAGAAGGGCACAGCCAGGAAAATAATCTCAAAAATCAAAATGCAAGCAAAGAGCAGAGCTATGCAAATATACAATTGCCTCACCCTTTCGGACACTGAGGTTCAGTAATGTCCTCACACTCTTCTTCAACCCAGCTTGCCTCTCCTTAAAACAAATGAGTGGAATTTATTTTTTAAGATAGTACATTCTTACTGATAAATGCAGGGGTTTTTTTCATTTTACTGGATGCTTTTGAAGTTGTATTATGGTCTTGCTCCTTTCATGCAACCATGGGTACTTATAAAAGACTAAGATTTTGTTGAGACTGTTTTACCTTTACAAACAGTTTGATAATTGACACAGCAATCTTTGTTTTCTACACAGTCATCTGAACAGGAACAATGATATTCTGGTCGCCTCTTCTCTCCACACCTGAATTTATTGCAAGTCCATATGTGGGCTAAAAAACAGATGAGAGAGAAGGACATCAAATGATTAATAATGCCTCTAAGTGCAGAACTAATAAATCAAGGGTCAAGTTGGGTCTCAAGTGTCTACTCACTAAAAAACAGCCCTGAGTTCTCATCCATCACGGTATCGCAAACTTTGGCACTTTGGAAAATAAAAATCCCCATAGCTAAATAATCCAAGAGCATAGCCAAGTGAATAGTTACGCAGCATATGGTTATAAATATCATAGATCAGCAAGAATCCTTTTTTACAGATCTCCTTAAATATGGTAATTTATGTGGGTTTAATCTAGTAAATGCATACCAGAAACAAATTCCCAAACAGCTCCTTCATAAAAATATCAAACCTGAGTCTGAATTTCAAATGCCTAGAAAACACTGAGTGTCATCAACTTATTCTGACTTCCACTGAAGTTGCGATGGATTTTATCAGTCACCATCAGGCACTCTCAGGCATAGGCATCACTGCCACGTTTGAGACTCTGTACATAAGTACACAGGAAGACCTACTGACTTCAGCTTCACTGCTGATTTTAGTAGAGATTTCGTTTTTTCCTGAACCATATTGATTTTTCTGTATGCCATATTTCAATACATTGTATCATTTGAACACCCAGGGATCCTGGTCAACAGCAAGTTGAATGAGTCAGCAGTGCCCTGGCAGCCAGGAGGGCCTACCGTGTCCTGGAGGGCATCAGGCAAAGCATCACCAGCCAGCCGAAGGAGGGGATTGTCCTGCTCTGCTGTGCACTGGGGCAGCCTCACTTTGAATACTGTGCGCAGTTTGGGGCACCACAATATAAGAAAGATAAGCTATTTGAGAGTGTCCCAAGGAGAGCCACGAGGATCATGAAGGGTCAGAGAGGAAGTCGTATGAGGAGTGGCTGAGGTCATTTGGTTTGTTCAGCCTGCAGAAGAGACTTAGGAGAAATCTCATTGTGGTCTTCAACATCCTCACAAGGGCAAGCAGAGAGGCATGTATGATCTCTTCACTGTCGTGACCAGTGACAGGACTTGAAGAAACAGCATGAAGTTGTGTCAGGTGAGGTTTAGGTTGGATATCAGGAAAAGGTTTTACACTCAAAGGGTGGTTGAGCACTGGAACAGACTCCCCAGGGAAGTGGTCACAGCACCAAGCATGACTGAGTTCAAGAAATATTTGGACAATGCTTTCAGGCACATGGGATTCTTGGGATGTCCCATGCATGGCCAGGAGTTGGACTTTATGATCCTCATGGGTCCCTAACTCACCATATTCTACAATTCTATGATTTTGTTATCAGTTGTAAACACAAGTAGATCCTTTACATTCAGTAAGGATACACATGAATTAATTTACCAGTTGAGTGAATACTTAAGTGAATCTCAGATGTGGAAGCCAAATCTAAACATTTTTAACAGAGGACACTCAACGATCTTCCCACACTACTAGCAATTACAAATCCCTAAAAGCATTGTCAGGACGTTAATCTCAGTTTCAGGATACTGAACTTTAGTAACTCTGCTAGTATCAATAGATCTTTACTCCTGTGAAAGAGAAGAATAATTCTAGTTACACAATACTACTGGGAAACTAGAATTTGATTCTCCACTGATGTTAAAACTAATTTAAAAAAAAAAAACAATAACAAATCAGTACGTTCCAATTCTTAGTGCTAAGGAAAACTCTCCAATTTGTTTTTAAAGAATGTTTTTAACTGAGGGAAAGCGATGTAATGAAACAGATAGAGTAAACCCCATGCAACTATATATACACACACATCTCAATTATATATGCAACCTTATATATAAGCAGAAAGCTTTAGGCAGCTTAGACAATCTTTCAACAGCAGTCTGTTGAAGCAGGGATCTGAGCTTAATTTAATCATTTAGTTTTCAAAATCAACATTGGAATTTTAAATTTATCAAAGTAATCTCAACCAGAAACTAATCAAATCCATGTAAAGAGGAGTGAGAAGACAAATGTTTATCTGAAAAGAATGCTGCATTTGAAGGACTAAGGCAAAAATCAAAGTCGAGAAGTGTCAAATTCTATCCTTGGTGTTCTACCCATAGTAATGTCTTTCCCTCAAATTTCTCCAAGGTATTTTTCACATCTTTGCCTATCTGACCTTTTCTTTCTAGCAAATCATGACAACTGCTTCTTATTTCGCAATCCTTCTCCACTAGTGCAATCTGTTTTGTCATCCTGCCTTGATTCATGCTCATGACCCTTGCTTCACACTCAAGCTGGGGAGTAACAAGGCAGAGAGCCCAAACAGCTGGGTAAGGAGAGACAGCAGCTTTCACAGAGCTGCTCAATCCTTTCCCTTTTTCATGCAGCCGATGACAGAAAAATACAATACGCAGAATGCACTTCTATTCCAGCCTTGCCTGAGAATGTAGGAGCTGTCCCTAATGCCAGGGACAATGCAGGTCACTGTTCTCTCACCACCAGACACAGAACAAAAAGTTGGCAGTTGTTCCTCCTCTTTCCAAGGGGGAGGGCAGCAGCAGTCTGTTGCAGCCTCTCTCCTCACAGGAGAGCTATGGGAAAGCCAGCGTAGTAATTATGTCAGCTCATATGTAGTCCAGCTGGGTGAAATGCAAGCTTTGTTTATGTAAAACAACAGCTGTACCAGACCCCTGATCTTTCCACAGGAGTCCCCAGTACTACCATCACCACTGCAACTCCACCCAGAAATGCAGTGGAAGGAGCACAAAGAGGGGGAGACCAGAGGCATCAGAACCACTCTACTGTTCAGTAGCCACTCCTTTGCACTCACAGCCCACCTGAAAGAAGCCCTGACCAAGCAGTACTCGCATTCTGAGCTGTATCTTGTCGCAGAACAGGAGAGATTGCTCCCACAGCTTTTCTTCATCCTTACCTGGTTGTATACATGTTTCCTGGTAATCTAAGCAGCAGTTTCCAAGCTTGACGCAATCTTTATCACAACGGCAGCTTCCAAAGGTCCTTTCAAAGCACCGACCTTTGCAGGTTTTCACTGTAATATTGGATAGTGTTAGATGTTAGTGGCTGGGCCCAAATCAGTCAGTATGCATGACAAATTAATACAGTCAGCATGTGAAATGACACAGTCATGCCAAACTTACAGGATGGCTGCAAAAACAGTGAGAGTCAAGGAAAAATCTTGATCCAGCTGAATAGTTTCTCTTACTGAACAAAAACGCTTCTGCATCATATTGAGCAAAGGGTTCTGTTCTGTTTTAGCAAGAACATGGTGTTTCATTATTGGCAGAAACAAGAGAAAAAAAAAAAAAAGACTACAATTCTAGTTCTGACTATTCTTGCCTTTCTGTATCACCAGAATATATGAGTACCCTCATTCAGAATATGGAAAATCTGTTGGAGGAAACATGAAGCTACATTTTCACTATGGGTGCCCTAGACAGCCAAGTGCTTCTGCAGAGAACACTAGTCTTCATTTTCATGCCTGACAACATTCCACTTTATATAAATAATCAATCATTAATTAGAATCTAGACTGAACTGCCTATACTTGCAATGTTCCCATGCCTATGCCTTGAGGAGGAGGAACTGAAGAAGCTCCAGTTCCGCATCCTGCTGTACCATGAAGGTACTGTTCCAAAGCAGACACAGGAGGTACAAACTTGAGCATATTGCTCACTGGTTTATTTTTCTGCTCTGTTTTAATGTGAAAAAAACCAAAAAAAACCCGAAAAAAAACCCCCATAGCATTCTTCCACTAGATTGAAGTTGCTCAGGAGAAGGAAAAAACAAACAAACAACAACAAAAAACCAAACACCAAGGTACCAGAAACTGGTGATGTAAAGCATTAACAAAACTAAACGAGTTGGTCAGTCTGTCTAATCCTGTGCAATCACGAGAAGAGTGAGGTAAATCCCTGATCATCTGGCTTCTCAAGAATCTTAAGTTGTGTGATATTAGGAAAATGAGATACTAATCAGCAAATATTGCAAAGCTGTAATAAAATGAGAAAAAACTATATAGACTCTAGTGGAACATTAATAATCTGAATTTTAGTTAAAAATCATTGTTTGTTCAACAGATCGACTTTGAAATTATTCTTGACAGTTGTTCACAAAGTGAAGCTTGATTTCTTTAAAAAAAAAAAATAATCTTTCGCAACCTTCTACCTGAAGAAACTTCGCCATTGAAAAAACCACATATTTTTCAGGACAGAAAACAGACAGAGGAATTCCACAAGGAATGTTTTCAGGCTACAATTCTAACCAGTTAAAAAAATAACTTTTTTTTCTCCCATAATTGACTGGAAAAGATGAAAAACAAATGTTCCAGGACAACATGAAATAGAAGTTGTTGGGTGGGTTTTTTTTATGGTGAACTGAGAAAAGCCAGCCATGTGACACCACCACAGTGACAGTCGGGATACAAGGAAGCTGCCAGATCAGACATTGAGTACAAGGATCACTTTACCTCTCAAGTGAGTACACACAAGTATTGAGTACACCTGGGGTTTTTTTTTCCTGGTATTTTCATTCCCCTCTAACTGATACAGCTTCAAGGAATGCATCCAGTCCTCTTCTGCAGCAAGAAAGGGTGGCATTCTGATAACATGAAATTTAATTTACAAAATGGAAAAAAAGAGAAAAAACAAAAAGGAATTCCCTAGTAATATTACTAAATAAAAGGCATATTAGTTACCATCTTTTGAACAGCTAGGCTTCAGGCCAAATATACATCCTAGGATTGTCGTTAACATGCAGACACAGAGTACCTGTGGGATAGGAAGGAAAAGAAAGTAATCTTAAATTAGCATTGAATAGTTTTGAAATCCCTCATTTTCTCTATAGTGCTATACAATTGTACTGAAGTTTATAAATATGCAGATTAGGAGGCTGATTTCACTGTTTTCACCAGCAGTTTTCACACTCACAAGTAGTTATCTGGAATTAATTAGCAGCACATAGATATGAACATTGTCACAACTGGGCCTATGCATATCATTTCTTACCAAGCCATTTAACATAGATATGATGATATAGTTCTCACTTCTTTTTTAATTTCTTTTATATCATTCTTTCATGGTGATATTTCTTTCTGTATTTCTTACACATGTAGCCATTTTATCAAAAATTTTTCTCACTCCACTCTTTCCTTCTTCCTCATTTGTTCTAAAAGGCAAAGCAGTTTTGCCATTAACCACAGACTACAAACAGAAGGCATGGCTCGTGATATCTATAATAAAGGAAAACCTTTTCCCATTTTTGAGTATCCAGTTCACACTAGATGTGGGTCCACATCATAGCAAGCAACTGTTACAGGCTGACCACAGTATCTTGCACTGACCAGAAACTATGGCTGTGTTCATTTTGGATTCTGGATTCATGAAAGTTATCAAACAAGCACGATATTGTCCTAGTCCAGCATTTCAGAGCATTGATTTGACACCTATTCAAACACAAAACTTTCTTTTAACCTCATTAAGTATTGCATTTGGTCCACAAACTCTTTAGAAAAACTGTATTTACTATCACTGTACATACAGTAATTAAAGGGAAGCCAACAATTCAGTAATAAGGGCTATTCTATTCAAGCACATAGTGCAATAAGGTAGTCTGCCAGAAGTCCTGAAACAGAACACTACAGTAATGCAGATTTTCTTATACTAAAGTATTTAGGGAGTTTTGGGTAGGGGAGAACATACATGTCACCTTTCCAGTCTGTTTTCTGAGAAAAAAATTGCTTTGAAGCAAAACTTCCATAATTTTACATACATGCCTCCACAAAGTCTCTCCCTTTTTGACTTCTTTCCCATCAGTAAAAGCTGCTGAGTCAGTTTTGAGTATGATGCCTGAATCACATTGTGATGCGGCAAAAATTCATTCCACTTTAAAAAAATAAGCTTGACAAGTAAGTACAGGCATTTTAAAGACTGAGCACCACAGAAACTGAAAACTATTTGTGTTGGTTTTTAAAAAATACCTTTTCTTATGCAATTTTCTTCACTAAGCAGTTAATAAAGACAGTAAGAAAGCATGCCATGCGTAACAATGAAATTCAGATGTTACTCTGGGTTTCTGAACTACAAATTAACATGAACCAAATTATCAACAATATTACATATATAGCATTCATGAAAAAAATGGACTGGACCTGATGAAGCTTTGGCATAAAATTCTGAACCAAACAAGTCTGGAATCTTATTCAACATCACATGTAGCAGAGAAACAAGCATTTCAAATTCAAATCTGTCTTAACTGACAGGGAAAGAAGGAGAATAATAAAAGAATAAGGGCAGGAAAAAAAATCTACCACTATCAATGCACCTGGACATGCAAAAACTTACAGAAAGATGCAAGCCTCCATTAACTCAGCTGTCAAGAATGACCACAACTGCAGAGCTTGCCTTTTGGTTTGTTTTTTAAGCCAGCATACTGACACATGCAGTATTATGACATTTTCTGTTAAGTCAGTATCAGCAGTACTATCTTTAATGTAAATTGTTCTGGGCCTTTAAAATCTCCTGTACAAAGTATCACCTAGATAAGAGCAGGGGCACAGCTAGGTAGGTGAGACATGAACTGCAACTTGTCAAAGCCCAGCAAAATGAGAGAAGAGAGCAAAGCCTGTTCTTGCTCTTTACCTTATATTTTTTATTATTATTATTAGAAAATTACAGATTGATTTGTTTGTTTTTAAAAAGCCAAGTTGAGAACATTTTATTTCATAGCAGTGATATATTGCTTCTCTGCTACCACCAGGTCCTGTCACTAAAATCAAGGAGTAGAATATCCTCTGACATGTAAGCACAGACACACTTTAAAACAAACAAAAACCGCAGCTCTTCTGTCTTTAACAGCTTTATTCCCATATCTTCAAATAACTACACAACTTACGGGACTTATGCCACCTAAGGCATCCTTGTATGGTAAACACATTGCAGTGCCATTAAATGGACTATTAATACCTCCTTATGGAGATTCAGTGTAGGTAATGCAGGAATTTAATTGTGACACCAAATTAATGTAAAAACAAAATCTAAATAAAACTCACTCCAAAGTGATAGTATTTTAATAGTTCTCAATATAAAACTGGTAAAACCTCACAAAACTACTCGTGACCAATTTCTGAGATTTTGGCACCAAATGTTACAAAAATCAGTTTTGTATTGCATTCCAGATTTTCAGTTTTACGCTTCCATGAACATAATTCCAATAAGCAAAAACAAAAGGATTATGTTCACTGAGGCACAAGAGTGCTCTTTTGGGTAGGAAATACTATAAAATGCAATAATAAATGAAGATTTTTAAACCCTATTAACTCACTACATAATAAAGCCTTTGTTTTCTTAACATTAATCCCACTAGTTTAAGTTTTTGTCTTAAAAATACTTGTCTGCAAAACACTAAAACCTCCCCTTTTTCTTTCTTTCTTTCATTCTTCAGCACTTAATAATGAAGTTTTACACAAATGGGAAGCTTAGAGGTAAAGCATCCAATAATGTTCTAGGACAGCCAACTCTAATCCAGTGGACTATACCATGCAACTGCAGCTTAGTGTTTAAGGCCTTGAATTGAAGCTTTATCCTGAGCCTGAATGACTTCAGTCACATGGATATTATCCACACAAGTGACAAAATGTTCTGCTAGAACAATGAGGTGCAGTTAATACTGGCCAACAGCAGCAGTAGTCCTGACCAGGCACAGCAAGATACATTACACTAGCAGTTCACTTATTGTCAGTAGAAAGGCCCTAAGATTATCAGCTCTGCAGGTGATGAAGAATATTCAAACTAGTTGCAAAGGTTGCCTAGATACAGAAAAACATCTTACTTCTGCAGGCCAAATTAATTCACTTTCCATCTTTCTGTGTTGCAACATACCTCCGTTGCCCAGAGAATTGTGGATGCCCCATCTCTGGCCCAGGCCAAGCTGGACAGGGTTTCGAGCAATCTGGTCTAATGGAAGGTGTCCCTGCCCATGGCAGGGGGGTTGGAACTGGATGATATTTGAGGTGCCTTCCAACCCAAACCATTCTGTATGGGACCTCACTACAGCAGGAAGGTTACTAATATTACCTGCACTGTTTTACAGACAGGTAACTCAGGTTTGGGATGTTGCAGCCTGCTGTGTAAATACTATATTTTCTCAATCTATAGAAAGAGAAATAAATGCATGCACTCTTGGTTACTACAACAACTTTGTTTAGTACCCTGCAGGATTCTGCTCCAAACACCAAATTCAAATACCTAGCTACTACCACACTGTCATCCTAACACCTGCCTTGAAGGTTTAATCTTTTTTAAACAAAAGGAGAAAACCTTAGCTGTTCTCTCTCACACATGCATATTCCTTCACTCAAAAGAGAAAGCAAGAAAAAGATGTACCTAAAAAAGAATACGGGAATCCAACATTCAGTAGAAGGCAAATAAAATTAAAGAAACCTGGTCTTGTAATACATAAAAGTAGAAAAATAACTTTTTATGATCTGTATCTTGAGACATTACTAGGACAAAATGTCAGATTTAGTTTTCATATAGTATCTAAGAAAAGTTTTTAAAACAACACAGTAACAAATGAAGAGAAGAAAGTGTCCTTCTTTGTTTTAAAAATCATTTTTAGAAAGTTTGTTTTGGAATCAAAAAAACATTGTCATCTAGGGATGAATCTCTGTCCCATCACTGCTTCCTTTACGTAGGAGGAAGCAATAAAAACCTTGCTTTGTAAACATTATAGTGGTTGGGAATAGGTGGTTGAGCATCTGGAAAACTGCAACCCTGAAAACATTTCAAAAGCCTTTTATTTCAAGAGCCTTTTATTTTGAGCTGGGTAGGTGGAAATATGATAACATGGTTAGAGAGAAGAACTGTTTCCATCACTCATCTCTAGAGCTGTAGCTGAAGAGAATTTCTCAGCCATGATTTCAGGGAATGGGTGGAAGGCCACAAAGCCAGCAAGTATGCAGGCTGCATACACCAGATCCCAAAGACACTCATCAACTATACAGGTCTTAGTGACATACGAAGAAATCTCTCACCAGCCTTAGCTACTGTACCCTTTCCTTTGCTATTGTGTTTTACTCTCTTTACACACTTAATACTACTGTCCCTTTCTCTTGCTCTTCCTTAACTCTGTCCATCTGCTCCACTCCCCTCTTCTATTCTGTATCTTCTTTGGCCAAGAATACATCGATATTTCTTTTAAGGAATACTCATACTGAACTAAGTTTCATTCTGCGTTGATCTTTCTCACTCTCTCCCTGCTGTGTACTCAGCTGCTTTCCATCTCCTTTTCTTTATCCCTGGTATTCCATGGTCAACAAAACTTGTCACTCCAAGGTTTAAGACACATCCATTAAGAACTATGCAATTATCAAAGAAACAATGCAAAGTAATGGTTTTCCAGTCTAATCTCCATGATTGACTAACCGTTGTGTCATGTCTATCCATGAAGGGAGGATGTCTAGACTGGATCTGCTACGCCAGTAATTACAAAAACCCATGGAATTTTCCAAAACCACTGGGATCAGTGAAAAGCATACTACGTTTTCACTGTTTTGTGCACCTAGAATAGATGATTAAGGACCTGGACCTTAACACTGATATATCTTTGAGAAAGAATCTTAACCTCAAAAGTGTAAAGAACACAATAATAATTAATTTCAAGCAAGAACAGAGTCACCTTCTGTCTCTAAAAGGGCACTGTTAAAAATGCAGAAAGTATACTGTATAAAGAAAAAAATACCTTATCTACCCTTGCTGGGGCAGTGGAACACGTACTCATGCTTGGAAAACTTATTTTTAAACAAGCATAACCCTCCTGCCAACAGCTTAGTTTTACTCAAAAGCAGGGGATATAAAATGAAGTTCACTAAACAGAGGAGGTGGATACTTTACTCAGCCAGCACAGCCACATACTTCAGCAAATCACTAGAAAAAATTAGTTACCAGCACTGAATTAAGTGGGCCACCTCTTCACCTCCTTCTTGCACCACTCATCTCTTCTTTCTACATTTGTAAATATTTTTATGATCTTCAAAGACTTGTTTCTGTTGATCCACATTCCACACCTAGAGGCCTGCAGGAGGAAAATTGCTGAGGTTCTCAGGTCCTGGCTGCCCTGAAACACTGAAGGTGACTAAATTGTCCTGAAGTCAGTGGATGAAAAAGCTGGAGCTTACACTCAAAACCTTTTCAGAGCTAAAAATATTTACTCTAAAAATGTATAGGCATTATTCTTTTCCTTCTCAAAGGAGCACACAGGTCTACTCATTCTTTCTATTGAATGTTCTCAACAGTGTTACTGTATACTGTTGCAACCTAAGGTCATTCAAAGGACAAGAATGTTTTAAAGGTAAATCGAGCCACCATAAGATATTATAAAAAGCCATCACAGAGCTTACCAAAGAGTGATAATTCTCAGGAGAGAATTATCAGCAGAAGACATCATCATACTATAGTTCTCTAAAAACTTGCTACCTGGTTTACATGGAGGAGGAAAGAAAAAAAAAAAACATACAAAAAGATCAAACAGAGTTAGCATCTGTTAGCTGGAATCTAAATTATTTTTCTTATTTGTTGCTTGCCCAGCTCTATAGGAGCATATTCTCCTGGAAGTCATTAGCACACAAGCTGTTATCAAAGCACACAGGTTTTACCCTAGCTGTTATATTTTTCAATGCATTTTACATCATGGGAGAATTTAGAGAGAAACTAAAGTGTAAGTATATGATAGCCAAAAAAAGAAAAAAAAAAAAAGCGGGAAATACAAATGCTAATTAAATTTCCAGAAAACAGATAGTAACTGATTGATATTTAATCACCAGGTAGATTTTTGTAAAAACCTAAGGATAAACAGGGCTCAAAACCGATCTTATGAGAAAAAATATTGCACTTTTAGATACAATTCTTTTATTCAGCAGAGCAGACTAAGAACACAGAACAAAGACCACCACATGTCATCCAGATGTGATACGAATCACACAATGGCAAGCAGATATGAATGCATGGTTGCATAGAAAGAAGAAACTGTCAGTAATTATGCCAACTAAAAACTGTTTTCCAAACAAGTTGCACTTGACCTGTGAATAAAAACAAAACCGAATATGAAAGTATGGTCTTAAGCCATCTTCATGCTGTTCCTATTCCAAAAATCCCTTTTCAAGAATAAAGCTCAAACTGTTCCAGTTTAGAGTACTGTCATGAGAATTGTAACAAGAACAGTGGAAAAAGTGGGCTGCTTCTACTGGGTACAGGTAATACCACTAAACGTACCAAGTAAACCTATATTCACCTACATTTTTCTATGGCAGCTATTATTGTTACTGCTATCCTGACAGCAACATTAACCTTCACAGGAAGGACACAGCAACCTAAAAGGGCAAGTGAAGAAATTCTGTAAAATGCTGTAAGAATACA
Organism: Grallaria varia; assembly: GCA_013396735.1. Taxonomy (NCBI): domain Eukaryota; kingdom Metazoa; phylum Chordata; class Aves; order Passeriformes; family Formicariidae; genus Grallaria; species Grallaria varia. Next base: position 186,617 of record VWZG01010281.1, read on the forward strand.
AGGAGTGTCAAAAAATTGCAGAAGCACAAAGCAGTACGGGAAGAAGTTGGGACAAATAAGGTTTCATAGAATCATTTAGGTTGGAAAAAACCTTTAAGATCATAGAGTCCAACCATTTCAGTTATTTGCTATAGGTCTTTATTAAGCGCACAGATATCAATCACAAACACATATTCAGTTTTGAATCCTTTGGCCATTTTCCCCAAAACAAAGACCAGGGCTGACAAAGAGGCCATTATTTATCTCTGTACCCTTTGAATATAGCCCCTCACAAAACTATCAAGTTTTCATGCTTCACAATATGGAAACGTATTTGAGCCAGAAGAGGATTCAAGAATTGACTCACTTAGCAGAGATAAACAGTGCAATGAAATATTCATGGCTAGGTTTGATTACTGACTTTTGTTGAAGCAGCTTGTAGAAACATCATACTTTCGTTATTCTATGGACAACAAACTAAACCTCTAACACAAACTTGTACCCAAACATTACCACATAGTGGAAGGAATTTATACAGGCTGATTTGCCTATATGCCACTGAACAGCAGAACTGAGTCAAGGTTCATGCTCAGTTTCACCAGAAATGCAAATACTTTTTTTTTTCTTATTAATTTCTAATACAGGCTGCAAGGTGAGAAACTCTTTATAACTTTTTATGTTTTCAAAGCCTTTATTTTGCTTTGGTCATTCTTTCAGATGGAAGTAACAGAAACAGTTTCCACAACAAGTTGAATCAGATGAATTCACTCCCTGTAATTCTACGGATATTAGTGAAAAGATGCAAAGGAAATTTTTTGAAGAGCAGGAGTTGGAAGGAAGCCTTGCATAACTTTTGTATCTTTGGCCTTGCCTGAAATCTAAGGTTTAGCACAGTAACTAAATTGTTCTGAATTCAAGTTAATAATTAAATCTAGAGAAAGGCAATTCACTTAAACTATTAGTGTGCTCATTATTTTAGTATCCAAGAGTCTTGTAAAACTACATGGAAGTGTATTCAGAACAAGAGCACACTCCTTTCTCCCAGGAATTTGGTTGCCTGTACTTGGGGCCAGTTCTCTGCTATTGGTTCAGCTATGGATCATAAAATCATCAAATCAACTGGGTTGGAAGAGATCTCTTGAGATGATCAAGTCCAACCCTTTATCCAACACCACTGTGATTACTAGATCATGGCACTTACATACAGATAACATAGAAAAGTAATAAATAATATTCCTCCATTGCTTTCCCTGCAAAAACCATCCTCTTGCAAAGAGCTGTATCAGCTAGCTCTGCTAGGCCAACATCCTTGCTAAAGCAGATCTCACAAACAAAACCTAGTACTAGGAACTCTCACAAACAAACATCTAGCCAGACCATTCTGATAAAACCTGGCCTATCATGTCAGCAGTTCAGCAAAAGAGATCCTGCCACTGTGAAGTCTTCAAAAGGCCTAGATAAACTAGGTGCCAGAAAAACCATGCGCAAGCCTTTCTGAATTACGTAAGACTCAAAGAAGACACCTTGAGAATTCAGAGAGGGCAAAGGAAAGAGAAAACCGTTCATCATAACAGGAAATCTCTCCCTACTTTCCCCTTCTCTCACCTCTTCATCATCTTTCCCTCCACCAACCAAAGCTGCCATCAAGACCAAAGATCTGCTCACCTGAACAGCACCAAAAGCAGTTCAGGTCATCGCCAGCAAAAGTTTCTGCTACTGCACTGCAACTATCACAGCTTGAAAGCATCAAGACCTAACTTTGCTCAGCCCAGAGAAAACCTTCGAAACAGTCCATGGTGATTGCCAATCTACATATCACAAGCTAAAGACTGCATCCACACCAGCCTGCCAGACCCCCTGGTGTGACAGAGATAGGTAGAAACTGTTTCCCCCCCACATACACACTGATATTTTGGCAAAGGTTAGTTTATTGGTGGTACCTTTTCTTTGCTTCCAAAATTAACGTCNACCAAAAGCAGTTCAGGTCATCGCCAGCAAAAGTTTCTGCTACTGCACTGCAACTATCACAGCTTGAAAGCATCAAGACCTAACTTTGCTCAGCCCAGAGAAAACCTTCGAAACAGTCCATGGTGATTGCCAATCTACATATCACAAGCTAAAGACTGCATCCACACCAGCCTGCCAGACCCCCTGGTGTGACAGAGATAGGTAGAAACTGTTTCCCCCCCACATACACACTGATATTTTGGCAAAGGTTAGTTTATTGGTGGTACCTTTTCTTTGCTTCCAAAATTAACGTCAGCATTTTTCCAATCTTTTCTTATTTTCTCTCTCTGCATCTCTTAGCAATTAATTAATTAAATAATTTTAAAAAATCAGTTTTTGAATTCAACTGACAACTTGTTTTGAGTTTTAACTTTGTTGGGGAAAATATTTCAAACTTCAGTTCTTTCTGCATAATTAAGCAGATTGCAACAGGCACTAAGTGCCACGTCCAGTCCAGTCTCTCAAACAGCCTTGAAAACAGCCCTTCAATAAAAAAGTCACAGCGTCAGTCTCCCTTGTTGCAGCCAGCTCTTGCCTATGTCCCTGTCTGAACTGTGTTACAGCCACAATGCAGTCAAGACCATCCTGGCCACACATTCTATCAACCCTAATTCACAGGCCGGCCTTCCTTCCTTCACCTTGGATCTGTCTCATCACTATATACTCATCTGGCAATTTAGACTATTGGCTGGGCCTGGGTAGTGTCCCTAGACCTGCTGTGCTCATCTTGCTCGTGACTCCAGTCACTCACTTGTTCTGCCTGAACGGACCAAAGGGCTGGTTCTAGCACACAGTAGCCTAACCTACCAGCAGATATTCCACACTCAAATTCCCAGGCACAACATGGTTGGTCTCAGGCAGGCAACCAGCCAGCAGCATTGACAGAAGCACCAGTCACCCAGCTGGGTGTACTTCAACCTCCTCCAAGCTTTGCACTCCAGCTGGAATCCAGGCTTCACACACACACACTGCACTCCAGGAGGAGGTTTAGCTAAACTGCGCACGGCTTTTTCTGTGCAGAAAGCCATACCTAAACTACCCAGCTTGAAGCAAGCCGAAGCGTGCTTCAGCAATTCACAATCACCCCTTTAACTGTGCGCCCAAATTCAACCTAGTTTGGCATTAAAATTTAAACTGAGCACTGAGTACAGGCATAAACAATGGTGGTCTCTACTCCCCCTTTGTGAAGGACTTTATAAAAGTGGAATTTGGGGGAGTTAAGGTTTTTTGGTGCTTTTTTTCTGTTGTTCGGTTATGGTTGGTTTTTGTTTGTTTGGGTTTGTTGTTGTTTTGCTTTGGGGTTTTTTTTTTTTCCCTATACTTAAAAAACCCCAATCAAATAGAAAGGCTCCGTTCCTGCAAGTGTTTCTTTGGACAAGATTTTTTGCTTCATATCACCTTCTATCATCTAGGATAGGATACACTAACTAGCTCCGTGAAATAAAGTGCAAATAAAGCAAGAACACAAATTAACCCTGGAAACCCTTCAGAGTTAAAATACCAAAATTTTACCTTTTTTTTTTTTTTAACTGCACAAGCAAGCATGAAAGCAAGATTATGATTTTTGTTTTCAATATCCAGCACAAAGGTACCCACTTGAAGAACAGTAAAGAAATTGTGGGTTTACATCTCCCTATGTATAATGAAAATTGTTTGCAAAGTTTTCCTTGAGAATATAATTGGCTGAAGAGCAACATTAAAAGTTATGATTTAAAATTTGCCAAACCCCAAACTTTCTTTTGATGGCTTAAATCAAATAACATCTTTATTTTTTCTATTTATAGTTACAATTGTATTCTAATTAATGCATTTAAGCAATATCAACAGGAAACACAATGAAAGTTTTGTCAAATGCCAGTTTTTAACGATGTCTTGAGACAGCTTAAAACCAAATCACCACTGGATCTGGAGAGCTGTAATACTGACAGAAGACAGCTGTAAAACACCCTTGTTTACAAACATCAGAATAGTTTCCCATAAAATTTTAAAATACTGGATATTGGCCAAAAACTCTTTTAATATTTCTAAACTGAAAGCACTTCAAAGTCGATTTAAGATAGGGCCATCACTGTCTTTTACTTCATATTCCACCAAAGGATGCTTGATCCAAAAAAAAAAAAAAAAAATTCAAGTCACTTAACAATCAGTTTCTTTAATACTAGTGTTACGATGTATAGTGTTTCTTGGAACACATAAATCCCATTTAAGCTCAATCCAGCACTCTTACAGAAGCAAGTAAATTTCAGCAAGGACCACTTTTTCCTACTGAAAAACAAATAAAATAAAATAAAAAAAAAAATCAAGGCACCTAGAGCAAAACAATGCAAAAAAGTTGAAATGGAATGATTTGCTGAGGGACAAAAAAAGACTAGAGGAAAGACTGAACATGGTGCCCAGGTCTCCCAAACTCAGACAACAATCAGCCCTTCAACCCAATGCTTAAGAACTGACCAATACCCATAAAAATATCCACACTAAAGTTGGCTGAAGTCAATAACCATGTTCCAAATCACAAGTTTTGGGCAAGATCACTTTCCTGTCATAGCCTTTGCTGTCCTCACATAAGTTACATTAATTCCTTAGCCTTATGATAAGCAAAAAAGAAAGATCCACGAGATTGGAATCAACTTTCTACACAGTCCTTCCACTAGAATGGCAAGATGGTCACACTTATGGGTTATGCTCCAGGGCTTGATGTCCAAGTGGTGACATGGGCAGTGGGATCATGTGCACTCTCAGCAAGTTTGCCAAGGACATCAAGCTTTAGGGAAGGGAAACCATGCTATCCAGAGGGACCTAGACAGGCTTGAAAGGTAGGCCCATACAAAGGCCAAGCGTGAGGTCTTCCACAGGAGTCAGGACAATCCTAGCACCAGTACAGAGAAGCCCTGAGCAGAAAGAATTGAGACTATTAGTGGATGAGAAGCTCAGTGACCTGGCACCCTCAGCTAGTCTGCAGATGACACAAAGCTGAGTTGGTGCAGTTGACAGAACAAAAGGAAGGGTTGCCATCCAGGGAGATCTGAGCAAGCTTGAGAAGGGGAGATGAGGAGAACCTAATAAAGTTCAACAAGCACAAGGTGCTACATCTGGGTTGGGACAACCCCAGAGATGAGTACAGACTGGCAGAAGGACTCATTAAGAACAACCCTGCAAAGAAGGACTTGGGGGTTCTCACAGATGAAAAGTTGTACGTGAACCAGCAATGTGTGCTTGCAGCCCAAAAGGCAAACTGCATCCTGAGCTATATCAACAGAAGTGTGACCAGCAGGTGATGGAAAGCTGTTCTGTCCCTCTACTCTGCTCTTGCGAGATCCCACCTAGAGCACTGCATCCAGCTCTGGGGTCCTCAACACAAGGAGGGCATGAACCTGCAGGTCCAGAGGCGAGCCACAGAGATAATCAAGAGCATTGGATCACCTCTTCTATGGAGACAGGTGGAGTTTGGATTGCTCATGCTAGAGGAGAAAAGGCTCTAGAAAGACATAACAGAAGCCTTCCAGTACCTAAAGAGGCCTGCAAGAAAGATGTCCTTCCTACAAGGAGTAGGGGCAGGACAAGTAAGAATTACTTGAAACTAAAAGACTGTATGTTTATATTAGATAGCAGAAAGAAATTCTATTGTGAGAGTGGCAAGGCACTTGGATTGCCCAGAGAAGTTGTGGCATTCCTGGCAGTGTTCAAGGCCAGGTTGGATGGGGCTTTGAGCAACCTCATCTAGTGAAGGTGACCCTGCCCACGATAGAGGGGTGTGAAACCAGATGATCTTCAAGGTCCCTTCATACCCAAATCATCCTATGATATGATAAGGGACCTAAAGAGGTTTTCATTTCAACCTCGTGCCCAAAGCAGAGTCAAAACTGAAGTCAGACCTGACTGCCCAGGGCTTTATGCTGTTCATTGTTGAGAACTCCCGAGGACAACATAACCCCTCTGTGCAATCCATTCCAACACTTCATTACCTCAATATAGTGATCCTCCCCCATATCCTGTAAGAACCTCTCATTTCAATTTATTGCTATCCTCTCATACTCCCACTGCGCATATCAGTACAGAGCCTGGTTCCATCTTCTTGATGATATTCTCAGTGGTATGATAAGGTTGCTGTTAGGTATCCTTATCCAAGTCATCTCCTCCCCAGGCTGAACAAGCCCCAGTCCATCAGACTCTCCTCCCCACATGACACGAGCTCCAGCCCCAGACCACCTTGGTGGCAATCCACTCAATTTCCTCCAGTTGAATTGATCTTTCCTGTATTGAAGGGCCCCAGGCTGGACACTGTGTTTGATGTGGAAACTAAGTGCTAGTACAGGGAAAGAAAAACTTCCTTGGTTTACCAGTCCCTGGATATAGCCCAGCATACTTAACTTTCACCACCAGATAAAAAGACAACTGTAATCAGTGCACAGCCTCCTAAGGATGTCATCTGTATCAAGGTATCCTTCACTGGTTTCAGTCTGAAGCTGATTACAAGATCTTGTCCTAGCCACTGCCTTAGTCTGATTCCCAGGAGACAAAGGGTTCACTAGCCCTCCAAACAAAAAAGTAACTAACCCTACAGCAGTGCAGCCACATATCCTGGATTGCTTCTCACTGCATCTGCAACCAGCATTAAAACACAGCACCTTTCTGGGAGCAAGCACCAAGAGTTGCTCTGCCTTAAAATGGTCTTATTTAATATTTTATTTCACAGATATTTTCTGAAGTTTAGCTACCCTCTCAGTGAATTGCAGAAAACAATTCAACAAAAGACTTCAGAAGACTGTTTAGTGTTTGGGACACCCATAAAACACTAGCCTTAAAAAAAAAAAAAAAGATTGGACTGCCTCAATGAAAAAAATGTATGGACTTACAAAGCATTTTTAAGTTTATTCCCACAGCATCTTTTAAAGCTTCACATTTTATTATCTTTATGCACTCTGAAATGCTTGAGTTACTCTTTAGAGGAGACTAACACACACTTTCAATGTCTCCATCTGGACCTTGCCTGAAATTCTTTTAGTGATTTTTTTTCTACTCTGGAATTTTCAAACTGCAAGAACTCCTTAAGAATTTTTCTAACCAAAGCATCAGTTTAAATGAGCTTTCCAGTTCTGACAAAAGTCTGAAACTGTCAAAAAGAAACATTCTCTATGTTATTACTTTTCTTTCCTCTCAACATTTCAGCTGCTATAGAGGCATGGAAAAGTTTATTTTAATGGAATGAATGAATCAGACCAAAATGCAATGCTGGAGAGTTATTGGCAAGTGGGGATAGAAAACCTCAAACCTAAGCAAAGGTTACACTGCTCTTGGGCAGCAACTTGCTGCTCAGTCACACAACAGCACCAAGTGAGCCTGAAAGACTACAGACAGGCAGACAGCACACTGGATTTTGATGGACAAAGGTTTGAGCTCAGAAAACTAGCAAGAGAGTAAATGAAAAGGTGTGCTTTAGGAAGCATCATTGATTAGTAAATCCCTGTGGGCCTGTCTGAATCCTCCTGTGCAGCAGAAACAGAAGAGTGGCCTGCACAGTATGAAAACCTGCCACTGAACTTAACGTTATGCTGCCACAACAAGCACTGCTGTAAGTTAAGGTGATCCTATACCACTTCCTTAATTACCTACATCCTCCCTCAGCCAACCTATGTTCTGTTAACAACTAAGCACTACCATGTAACACAGAGGCTTCTGAAGCAACCAACAAAACAAATGGGTAGAGTGCACAGGTGACTATAACCTTTCTCACATGGGAACTCTGCAGTTGCTCTATAATAGGGTAAGATTGGCTCATGGACAGATGCTGGGAACATTGAGGTTGCATTCACAAATTGCTCAGGTGGCACACACATGTAAAGGAAGAGAAGAATACAGGCCAGTCTCTACTTCCCAGAAAAATTAAGAGTAATTTAAGTATACCCTAATCACCAGAAATACACCCATCAGTTTCTATAACAATTTCAACATTAAAAAAACCTGATGTCAGATAATTTTATCTACTCAAATAAGGGAAACAACAGTGCATACAGCTAGGGTAAATGCAGGCAAAGGAGGTTTACCTACATCCAGACATTTTCATAGTTTCACATAGCGAAACTATAAACAGCAAGGAGATAAATCTATTCACTTGTTTCTTACATTGGAATATCATCCGTTTTAGATGCATTGGCTTGTGAGAAAGAACAAACTTGTATTTCCAGCTCCTGTTTTCCACTTTCTAATACATTTAGGTTAAATATATTCTTGTCTCACTCAATCCAATATCACCTGCAGTATTCAGAAAGTTTTTCAAATTCTCTCTGAACTACATTACCTCAGTGTTTGTAAACTCCAAAAAAATAGTGCATGGTCATTTACATTTAGAAGTTTTGAATTATTTATTTATGGATGACATATACTTCACTCTGACACTTTAATCAGCACAGGATGAACTTCTTGCCAGTTCTCAGGCAATAGCTATGGTCTGGAAAACAAGAATTCAGAAGTCGCAGAACCTGCAAATATTTTAACTTGCGCTCAGCTCCAGTCTTTAAGTGACTATGTATCTCAAATAATTTTGTTGTATTACAGCCTAAAAAGCTCAGAGCAATAACATTAGGTTTTGAACAGTATATAATTTTCCACTCTTAGTATCAATTTCTAAGCCTGAAAAAAGCTGACCTGTTTTCACCATCAGACTGAAGTGGTTTTTACAGCATAATCTTAACCTCCCCAGAAGACAACGAAGTAATGAAACAAGTCACAAACACAACCTTTATTTAAGGGGACTCTTCATCAGAAAAGTTGCAAAAAAAATTTTTTTCATGGAAATTATCACAAACCTTTACAAGAATTTTTGTATTTTTCTTGTAACATTCTGACAAACTTGGAAATGCAACTTACCACCCACTCCAACATATTGTCACTATGATATTGGTGGGTGGTTCATTTGAAACAGTAATCAGATTACCAAGTTAGAGAAAAATTTGGAAAGGCACCTTGATCCTTACACTTCAGTGTATTGAAAGAGGACTACTTATGGATATATATGTAATAAAGTCTGCTGCAGTTTCACTAAAGCTTCCTTTGAAGAACAACACAGTTCTTTCACCTTGATAAGGATTCCAGCCTCATAATGATCACCTCAGGCAGTCTGGAAGGTCTTATTTTCACATCTCTGAAGGGAAGATAATTATAATACAGCAGGGTGGCTAAAACTGGAAAGTGACCTACCTGCTAACAATGGCTTTGGCCACTGGGGCTTCCAAACAAGGGCCAAAAGCGTCTCCAAGCACTACTCGGGAGACAAACTTTCAACCCACGGTACCTCAAATTCAGTGAAAGGCAAGTTTTTACACTTCCTCCATCCTTTTGGCTCTTGAACTCTTTTTAGTTTTTCTGTTTTAACCTGGTTTTGTCTTCCCTGGTGTTCCCCCTACAGCAAACAGTTAAAACCACATGATGGAAGACGGGCCAACTATTAACACCACAAAAGAACTGGAAAGATTCAACGCTGAGCACTGTCATCAGGGTAAAATAAATCAAGTGAAGAGTTACGCACCCCTCTTTCGGGCAGGTGGCTGTCTATAAGCAAGTGCCACGCTCCTGCCCGGGGCGGACTCCCGAAGTGGGAGCGAAGGAGGCGTCCTGCAGCACGGCTGCCCTCGGCATCCCAAGGAGCCCGTGCTGCCGGAGGCGCTCTCCCCCTTCCGATGCCACCGGGAGGCTCCGAAGGCCCCGCCACGGGCTCATGTCCCACCACCCGAAGCACGGAGCGGGGCGCAGCACCTGCCCCAGCCGCGCCGCTCCTCACGGCACCCTCCGGCGAGCTGAGATCGGGCACCGCCACCTGCCCGGCCCCGCGGCGCTTACCAGGGACAGCACTTTGTAGGTGTTGGGGTCTTTGCCCTTGCCGCCCGCAGCGCTGTCCGGCTCCTCGGCCACCTCCATCGCCGGCAGCATGGGCACAGCCGCAGCCTGCAGCCCGCCGTCAGCAGCCCCGGGCTGGCCCAGGTGGTCTTCACGACCCTTGCCCACTTGCTGCCCGTTCCCCTGCATGATCCCCGCACCTCTGCTCTACCCTCCGCCCGGACACGGCTATTAATAGCGCCACGGCCCGCGCCGGTCCCGCCCCGCTCCGCCC